>JAEBDU010000098.1:1388932-1421031 GCA_016802625.1 Heliconius numata
AACACAAACATAACAAAAAATAGTTTTGTCAAGCTATAATATTTTCCACGAAACAATTGTTATAAAGGTTTTAATAGACCTAGTACTTTTTCATGGAACATTACCGGGTCACAGCTGTAAAATTACATGCAAATTAAAAACCTCCTCAGATTGTAAGCACGGACATTTTAAATTATAAAACCTGCTGGCGACAGTATGCAAATTTCTTAATTACTATTTTCAAGTCAAGATAGCTATTACTACAGTTTTATAAAAGATTTCACTTGTTATGACCTAACTTTTGTTTTATAAATTAACTTAAACATTTTAAGTGGAAATTAAAAGATGTTTTTTTTTCTATTTGATTATTTGATGTATTGCGAGTTTTTTTATTTTAAATGATAACATGCAAAGCGATTAGTGTTCAACTATCACTGTGAGGTCAGTCGTGGCGTAGGGGCATAATATTCAAGTTATTAGGTAATTAAATATTTACATATTCTCACTCTAGTAACGAGACAGAGCGCGGCGTTAAGTTCACACACCACTCACGACGCAATGCTGGAGGCATTCGGCAGTAATTGGGGTAGAGAAGTAGAAGAAGACAATTATCGTATTGACTTAAGACAACTTAACGTATAAACTAACATATAAATGTTATGTAGTATTTTTTACAATTTAAATGTAATTTCGAGGTAAGTAATAATAAAAGTATCAGTATTCTAGATACGAAGAAGATTGTCTTATGAAAGATGGCCAGCCACATTCGAATGTAAAATATACGAATAAAAAACGTATTTATTTTATAACATGCTACAGATAATGTAAAATTTCACTATACTAACCTTTTTTTAACATTCTTTCTGATTTACACCTGCAACAAAAAGGAACAACATAAATTTCAGCGTCTTTTTAATATTTATACATGTTCGGTGTAAAAAAAACATTTACAGCTCTTTTATTACAAATATAATAGCTGTAGCAAATCATTTCTACAAATTGAAATGATATTAACTTAAGATAAACATAAATTAGTTAAAATTAGCCAAATAGTTGTAGCGAGGCGATGACACAGTTCCAAAACAGTGCATTTACGTCAAGAAGGCAAGGAAGGCTCAGAAAGTCGCTCCATTTCAAAGTACAATAGACGGCGGAAGACAAAAGGCTTTTCATTTTCAAAACGGCCCGTACATAATACAAAATTATGTATGTCATTGGCCTAATTTTCTAATGCAATATTTAAGCGAAGACGACGCCGTATTGTCATGCAAATGTTGTTAATAGCTACCAATTATTTGTTTATGCATAGGTTAATATGATTTTAGAACATGAGTTGCTTCTATATACTAGTATGATGATACTCTTGAAGGTAAAAAAATATTTTTTCTAAATTTAAGGCATGAATGCTCTATTATAGAGCACACGAGCATAACCAGGTCGTCGACATAGTGTAGCTCAGATGCGCTGTTCAAAGGAATTTGATAGCATCGTGGAAATGACCACGACTGTACTAAGAACCGTAGAGGAATTGTCGTAGCAAGCAGGCCTTTGCCCCAAATACCAGTAAGCTTCAATAATTTTAATTAAAGTAATAAATTAAAAATATAATAATTGTAATGTAAAATAATAATCTTAATAAAGATTAAAATTTTGGCGTTTTAGGCAGTAAAGAGATTTAAACCAGTGCAACAATTTACGTAATTTTTAAAGCTTCTCGTTTTCAATTGTCTCTCTAACCCAAAATTTTAAAAAGAATCGACTATCTAAAAATATCTTTAAGCGCTTTAAGCTTAAAGTTGCTGCGACAAGCGCTCGAGCACACTCTCCTATAAGAGTATTTATTACGTAATGCAGTCACTGTAGTGAATGTAATTCACTTACGGACGGTATGTGTATCGTATAAATTGCTAAAAAAAACGATTTAAATATATTGAGGCCGTCGTGACGGATTATACGGGCATCTGAGTGTAAGCACGACGGTTGTGGGTTCAAATACCATACGACGATCCATAATACCAAAATTGGACGGAAAGTTGGGAACAGAGTGGCTTGAGCACACTGGCACCAAGGCAATAGCTTTGCCTTGCCTTGGAAAAAGAGTCAATCAATTCGAATCACTAGTTTTTAAGATGGTCATATTTAAGCAAACATATTCTTTTACTTTATATTAGTATAGATTTACCAATTTCTATCCTAACTAATAAATAAATATTTTAAAACCAGTTTATGTATGTATAAAACAGCTAGTTTAAACCTTCCTTCACTATCTTACAAACAAAAACCGCACTGACCACAGCGCTCGGCCAAAAAGGTATATTTTAATCCGGATCTTGCAAATATTGAAACATCCGCAGTATTATCTATGGCCGACTAGACCGCAGAGGATTAAGGAAGCGAGCTACTCGTAGCGTTCGGAATCGACCTCCATTACTATTATATAGAGAATTATCAGCTGTTAAAGTCTTTACATTAAATAGTAAGTAAAACATTGAGTAACCTTATTATGTAACCAAATTAATTTTTATACGCGACTTCGCTCAAATCGTCAAAAATAGGAAAATCGTCAAAGGAAATAGATAAAAAATATGACACATTCTGAGTGCTCCAAGTACCTCTGAGCGCAGGTACAGTGGAAGATTGCAACGGTTAGCGTGACGTTATATAGTTAATAGCCAATTTCGATTGCAAATATTTATATATAAATTTCAAGTAGTAGGTAGTTCTTGAGATTAGCGCGTTTAATCAATCAATATTTTCAGATTTAGAATATTAGTGGGCATTATATAAGTAGATATATTTTATACAAATTTCTTCTACAATCGACTAAAATATAAATTCTTCCAGTTTTCTCGTACGTATATAAATTTGTACAGATATTATATTAATTTAAATTATTTGTAACACTAGTCTTTGTCTCCATTTTTGGCCTAAGTAACAAATAGCAAAAAAATATAAGACATTAGTAATTTAAATAAAAAAATCTTGTTTCAATTGAATTTATTACAAAAATATACTTTGAATATCATTCGATTATAAATAAGTGAACTGCGCACGCTGCGCATTTGTGTTGCAACCTATAATACATACAGCTTGCAACTATATCATCGTGACAATGCAGTGAGCATTCTTGCTCTCATTTCACACATACATACATATATGTACTTATCACTAGTAGTAGGGTAGGCTATAAGAATATGGTATTTTGAATGAATACGCAGAATGGCCTAAATACGTGCACATACATTTTCAACTAAAACCATTGTTTTTTTTTTTTATAACCTAGTGTTATAGAAAAAAACACTCCGCTTACCATTAACACACTGATTTAAGGTCCGACGAATATTGAGGCATTACTCAACAGAGTGGCGGAACTCAACTCCGCGTTAACAAATAAACAAATATACCGTAATAAGTGGTGTCTTTACAACATAATATATACACAAAACCGAGCATATAAAATATTCTTGGAAAAGCGTAAATCATTAAATGTATTTGTTAAGGTAAACCTTCTAAATTACTGTCAAATATTGGCAGAGCACGGCACAATCGATAAGGAGGTACGCGGCCTATCATGCTGTTCGGCACTCAGACTGGGTTAATGTATAATCAATTGCTTCGGCGACATGGGACCGGGCAACTTTGTTAACTTATATTTATTATATTAAAATATATTTTGCTTGCTACTTTGGTCTCACTAAATTCTAATTTGATTATGGCATCAAACTTTTAATGAATTAATCATCTCCCTTACATTCACCCTATATATGTATATGTTTATATATGTTTTGTCTATATATATATCGTTTCCTAACTTGTAATTTTTAGAGACCATTGAAAGTGTACAATAATAAATTAATAAACTTTATTTAATTATATGCCGCAAATACATGGTAATTGTAGTGTAATGTACCTAACATTACACTACAATTACCATGTATTTGTACCAAGAACGGTCACTTCTGTGCTCTCGCAAGATCTCAACACTCAAATGTCTCGAAAATTAAATGGAAAGTAGAAATAGACAGTCTTAACACTAGGTTCCCTCTGTCTACCCTGCTATATTCAAGATACAGCATGAAACTAAACAAAGTGTCACATTTCGATACATCCCCACTACGCCACGATAGCTATAATTAAGAACAGCTTACATCAATATTAGCCAAATGTGATAAAAGCCCAGTTATGGCTTTATACGCTGACGCTGGCTAAAATATTGAACAAACAAAGTTTATATGTGCTCGGGCCATCTAATTTCCATAACACACCCTTGCTATCTTGGAATATTCAATTAATATTAAAGCACACACATAACAACACATAATCAGCAAACATTGAATTTCAACAAAAGTTTTTAGGGATCCTGGGAACCTAGTATTAAGACACTTCGTTCCCAATTAGGACATTTGGATTCCCTCTTTTCGCCGAATTCTGGAGGAATTGTGTGAAAATACGCGCGTCAGTAGATTCTGGGATTAGAGCGTTTAAACATACATTTATCTTGTTTTATACCCAAGTGTACCAAGGCAACCCAAGTTCCCAAGATTTGTGACTTTCTCAGATATTATAATAAAAACAGTAAAATGTAATGCTTAAGATAGTTGATACTGCGATATATTAGTATCGTTTACTTATTTGCTCCTTTAAATAAAACATTTCACACACACACACAATTCACTATAACCAACTATCACACAAACTCTACAATTACTTTAAACAAATTTCACCCGTACCTTTACAAAACATACCTAGACAAAATATTTAAAACGAAATTTAATTGCTCAATTTGGGACCTTCATTGTTTCCATATTTTAAGTCCAAAAGATAATACTACAAAGGGTAGGGTAGTATAAAAATAAAAGGTGCAGTTCACCCTCTCCACCCCCCAACCTACGTTCTAATAAGCCCGCGCTAACACCACTTATCTGGTTTAAACCCTTAAAATGAAGCAATAAAAGACAATCCCACACGTGTGCCCCGTAATGTTTACATTCAGCAATCAGTGTTCCGTTTTATATTCGAGCGACATTTTTGCAAATGTCACGTTTGTCGCACTGTATGTAACAAATATTTATGCGTTCAATAATGGAAGCTGTTCAAATGAAATGAATCGTAAATATTCGAAGATAAACTAAAAATATTACGTAAAACATTTATAAGCGTTATCAAGTAAATACAGAATAATTGATAATTAGAAACTCCCAACACGAACAGCTAAAAACATAAAAACAATTATATCTATTATTATATATGATAATCTTCTACGAGTATAACTAAAACACTCTCGAATAGGTCATCTCTTAAACACAAAATATTTAATTAATATCAGTTTATCCGTTTGGCAGCTACGATGCCACAGACAGAGACACATACACGAGCACGTCAAACCTATAACATGTTAACGTCGGGGGTTAAAAAACTCTTTTATCTTGCACTAAAAAGTTTCCCTATTCCATTCCTGTCTCTATTATTATACCAGCACGAAATTTAATAATAAAAACGTTATTTTCTTAACTTTATAAGCACGATTAACATGGCCCAGAGACATCTATCTCAGTACAATATTAACTCAGGATGACAGGCAAAGCAGCTAACTACAACTAGTTTATTAATAACAATACCCTCATCCCAACAGTTATGGCATGCAAATGAAGCTGGCCGGGCACACGTGGGTCGGTCGGTGTTTGTGCGCAAACATTTTAGCCTGCATCAACATCAGCATGAAGTCATAATTATAAAGCTCATAATAACATATTTTCAGTGAAACCTAAAGAGGGCTGGGAGCGTTATTAATATCAAAGACTTATGGCAATTTTAGCTTAACATATTAAAAAGTGCAAAATCGCTTAGTTTTCTTTTTATTATTATGTTTTATCGTTGTATAAGAAATAACACGCTGAAAACGTCGTCGTGCTGTTCAACAGCGTCTAAATGTAAATGGGATGGTTTTGGGTTCGATCCCTATTTATTAAGTTTTTACTAACATATAAATGTCGGTTAAGATTGAATTTCACCAAAGAAAAATACAAAATATACATAACAAAAATATGTAAATTTATATTTCCGAAGCAATTAATCACGCTGATATTACTTAATATGTGATGAAAATGAAGCAATTACGAAGTACCGCGGAGGTTTATAAACAAATTAATTTTAATCTCTGTTAGGCGGTGAGCACATGGGCCGTAAAAAATTATCCCATACATTATCAAAACCAACTGACTCTTAATAATGAGTTCATTCAAACGACGTCACTAGGGGACGTCTCTTTTTTAGTACTTAATTATTAACGTTTTAGCACTTCAGTTAATATTGTACTATATAATAGGTATTTGAAATAAAATATCAGTACTAAGCGTTCTTTTTGTGTTTAGTTATCAACATAAAAGAGACTGTGGTGCTGTGTGACGTTTGATCGTAAACGCAACGGTTATGGGTTAAATCCTCATTTGATTGAATTATTTACATATCTCCGCTATAGCAAGACAAATCCCGGCGGTAAGTTCCGCCGCCTAGACACGCAATGTGTCGAATTCAAGTGGAAATTAAACGGATACGTGCAGTCAAACACTTCTGCGGAGCATTCACATTTTTGACGTAAGCGAAAATGAATGGAATTTGAACTAACGACTAATTGTGCAGTTTTAACAGGGACAGGTAATATAGTAAGTATTTGTTTTAATAACCAATTAAGGACAAAAAAGGCACGGACGACAAAAGTCTGTGGCGCCTAACAACTCATTAATTAAAAAAAACACTAGGTTTCCCATTTTCCCAGGTTCTATCAGGTGCTATGCGCGCGTTATAGCGTTAGGGTAAAAAAATATAACAAAAGACAAGACGAATGGCTATCGAACCCACAACCACCAGGTACATTTTAAAATAATAACACAACTATAAACAACTCAAGAGCAAAAAACAAAAAAGCAATGTTACAAAGATGTCTAGCGGACCTTTTTAATTGCTTAATTATATCTTTGTTTAAGCAAATTCTAAAATATGGCGCTTAAAACCTTTAAATGCATAATGAAGACAGTCTTAATTATGAAAAAGAGCGACATGGTGGAGACGTTTCATTTTTATTGCGTTACTTTTTAAGAGGAATAATTTTAAATTCATAATTTGTTGCTTCATTTTTGATTTTTATTTGATTTTGGACGAAAAACTAAAAGTAAATGTAAGAAGTGTTATAGCTACTATCTAATCTTGGGGCTAAACTAACTTTAAGCTCCAATAAGTAAATATGTATATATACATATGTGTAGATATAAAAATACGTTAGATATAGGTATAATTAACGAAGATAACGAATATACTTGATCATATAATTTGCCATTTGGAATATTTTTTGTTAACTTCACGTTTTATTTTGCAGATATCGGAGTAGGCAGAAGGAATCTAGTCTTAAAACGATTCCGTTCACTTTTTGCCGTATTCTCTATATTAAATATATAAAATATTTAGTTATCCCCCCTAGTGAGAATCGGAATACCGTGGAGGAATTGCGTGTTGAGCGTGTTTTTGCCTGGACAACAGAACGAAGAAATAAAAATATTGCATTTCCTCAAGTGGGAATAGAACCCACAACCAATCGCGTTTACAGTCACACTGGCCTCTCTACTATATAGATATATTACAAATATTGTGAAAACAACATTTACAAACAAATAATGAATGAGCTTGATGTGAGTTTCAGATTTCGTATATTTTATGCCCTTAGAGACTCCAAAATGTTTTCATAATGTTTAAAGCGAAACCGAACATTATAGAATATTGTGTTATACAGAAAATATTTATCAAGATATTGTTTTCGATTTTATAATTATATTGCAACTAGCGACATGCACGCGGCGTCGCACACTTAACCTATTGCTATATTATAACCAAATTTAATAATTATATATTTTTTAATACACAGACAGCTATTATATTTTCAAGATAAGCTAATGAAAAAATATACAAAAAAAAATTTCTCGAACATTTCATTTAACACATATATGGTATTTAGAAAGAAATTATTAAATGGCCAACATCACAAAAATGGTAAGATTTGAGATTTACTCTATCACCTGTTACTGTTATAGCTGCTAAACACACATATACAGAGAAAAGTATAATAAGATCTATTAAGTACCAAAATCAAAGATTCGATCTACGACAAAACCACAGGTGTTATATGAAACAAGCAGTGAGTCCAGAACAAATTTATATAGAACAAAACCTCCTCAAAACAAAAATTATTAATATAATAACGAACACCCAAAACAGTAAACAAAAACCCAAAAATTTCACCAAACAAAGCAAAACTAAGTCCAACTTTTACATAACCCATAACGTCCTAAGACCCGACCACATCGTAAATATTGACATATAGCTAGTACTACGGCACTCACGAGCAAATAATTAACTGTGAAACAACAATGGCCCTCGACCCGGACGCTACGAGCACTTGACCCTTGCGAATATATTAATTTGAATATTAGTTAGTGTAGTGCAGTTATCATATTGACTGTGGACAAATTATCTTTACTAATATAATAAAACGGAAGAGTTTGTTTGTTTGTTTAAGTGTTACAATCTCTGGGCCTACTGGATCAATTTACTTTTTTGTTTTATATGAAATCTACATTTCTTACTATTTAGGATTAGCAACAAGCGTATCAGAATTTCGACGTCGCTTGATGAGTACGGTCAAATAAGTATTGCACATAAGTATTGTTTTTCTTATTTTTTGTTTTCTTTTAGAATATGCTTATATTTCGAAAATTGGGCAGCCCTTGGGGAAAGGAATTTAAGCTAAAAAAAACTCAACTCAACTACAAATATTACATTCTAGGTATGCATGCATTTAAAACGCAACATCAAATGGAGTGTAGCACAAATTGCGCTCTCTATTTTATTCCTTTTAGTGTCAATGGGGTATAAAGTACTCTTAACATATTCCATATATCCTTGCACGTTACGCTCAGAACTTTCATTGGGAATCCTTTGAACATTGCAGTAGCGATTGTGTAAAAGGCTTTATAATATTTAATAATAAAGTAATTATAAGTTTACGTATAGTGCTTTTATGTCCTATAAATCCTATAATAACATTCCTACAACAATAATCAATGTTTTATAGTTATTATTTGTATTCAAGAAGGCTTATTGTTATATATACACATAGTAAACGCGACAGGTTGTGAGTTCGATTTCTACTAAACTAAATGAAATATTTATTTCATTTCCTCCCTCTGGTGACAAGAAAAAGCCTAAAAAGAATACAAAAAAAAAATAGAATATTCAATCAAATAAAACTAAACAACGTACAAAAATCTCAGTTATTTTTAATTTCTAAGGCTACCAATCAAGAACAAACACACAAGCACACATTAAATATATTCAGAAATCAAGAACTAAGCGACAAATAACCGACCCTATTTAATTAAAGGGGTTAAGCACCGCCCACGTCGCGCCCGACGCACGACGTTCAGTTCTAGAGATTTGGGTCGGAAATGTTCGACCCCTGAAGCGTATATTTATGTGTACATTCTATTTAGGTTAGAATGTGCTCTTAATTGCTATATTCAATATTGACTTTTTCATTTTTTTGCGTCAATTAAATAGTCAAAGCTGTTTATTTTGTTATTTGATATTAGTGTAATTAGAACCATCGTAACCCCAATTACCTCATGCCAAATTACTTCACATATGTCATCATAAGTAATTCGGTGAAGTCATCGAGTTTACTGTCGACTCTAACTGGTTGGAGAGGCAACGTATGAATTATTTAAATAATGCGTTCGATTTCTACTTAAGGAATATTTAGACATAAGGAAGAATGCTGAAGCTCGAGGCCGTGGTGGCGCAGAGGCACAAGGGTGTGTGTGTAATGTGACAGTTGTGGGGTTGATCCCCACTCGAGGGCATGAATTATTATTTCTTAATATATAAATTTTTTCGCTCTGGAACCAAGGCAAAAGCCCGGCATTGAGTTCCGCCACCCACACGCATAGCCTCCAAAAGTCAGGTTTTGCCATTTAATGGGTATGTTTGTATGAAATAGACATAGAAAATTTAGTATCTTAATCTTAATATTAATGTTACCTACATTACCCAGTAAAAAGAACGAGTTACGTAAAAAAAATATATTTTTAGTTTAAAAACGCCCAAATATTTAAAAATGAACTTATTATTACAAATATTTAAATTAAATATCTTAACAGTTCTCGCTTTACACTTACGTCTACTTGACTACAAAATTTTAACTTTAGAGTAATTAATTTTAAACCGGATATTAATTCGTGAATCGTTTAAGTTTAAAGGTTATCCGGGCAATAGATTAGTCGATAGGTATACGTTTGAAATGTAACTTTTATTACAAGCTTTTATTTGACTTGCCGTGTTTATTATATTTATTAGTTTATATTAAATCTTTATTTGAAAACTTTTGAACCACTTTCCAGTGTCCGATTGAGCTGAAATTACGACTGAATTACGAGCTGAATTACGACTTCAGTTCTGATAACAATGAAATTATATAAGATCAATATTGTTGTTAATCCAAAATGGCCGTCGTAATTAAATGGCAGATTATAAATGTACTCACAACCGTTAAGATACGTACCCAAGAGCGAGGAAATTAAAATATTAAATATTTCATTTCATCGAGTGGAAATCGAACCTACAACTACGACTAGCATGTGTCTATATATTATAAAAAAAATACAGTCTTTAAATATTAATTATAATAATTTAAATATTACACTCTTTACGAGGTGTTAGTGCAACAAAACCACATCAGCCACAGCTACATACGTTTATAAATACAAGTTCATTTATTATATAATAGTATTAAAGCGTAATTTTCACAATTTCCACGAGGTAATTAAAAATTTCAAGCTTTATTTTTGGTACACCGCGAGCCGACCACAATAATAAAGTAATTAGCAGCGAATATTTCTATTGAAAGTAATTAACAAAATATTGCTTTGGCCTTCATTACAGTGTCTACAAATAAAAATAGAGTATGGAGAGATGTATATCCAGGTTACTCTTAATTAACTTCTTGTATAATATAATTAACTTCTTAATATATACATATAAATAAGAAGAGAGAAATTTGAGGCTGACGTGACAAACGCGACGGTTGTGGGTTCTATTTCCACTCATGGGACTGAATTATTTTCATTTCCTAAAAAATAATATATAAAAGTGACGTAGCAAATTATGGTAAGAGATATGAGCGTAATTTCACTAAGGCAGACTAAAAGGGCATTGTTTTATTATTCTTAATGAACCCGCCTCATTAAACCCGTGAAGATCATTAGCGTTGTGATTGATAGCATTTTCATAGTGAACCGTAGCATTGACAATATGATTTATAATATATCACAATTTATGAAGAACAACAAGGTTCTATGCATATATTTTTTATGTTTAATTTTTTTTTCTTCAAACGAGCTTGGTAACAAATAATTTTTTTAACCAATTTCTGCCTAAAAATATAATGCGTTAATTACCGTAAGTAACACCGTGCTATTCATGGTAGAAAAGAGAAAACCCAAGAGCTGCCGTGTTAAACGCAGTTTTATTGCAACGTAAAGTCTGCCTACGTTTTTTCTAAAATCACACAATTGTATATAATCAATGACAGAACATCAGGCGAAACATCTTTGCAATATCAAATTTAATCTTTCTTAATACCGCAAATCTGTGAAAGTTTCATCTCTGCTGGTTTTCCCCTAATCCTCCTTCACGGTTGATTATTTATTTAATTTTTTCATATTTGACGCAAACTTCGCCCCGAGGATATCACAAAATTCGTTTTCAAGAAATTGGTGAAGGAATCAGTTTATGAGTAGAAAAATTGTTCCATTTAGACTCGAGAAAATAAAATGATTTACAAATGGATATAAAAAAAATAACTGTAAAACAAATATAAGGCCTTCATTTAAATATAGTATGACGGAGCCTGTTTTCGTCTTATTTTTATTTAGTCTTTCTTAGTTTTGTATAACATGGGCTAGAATTTAATTTAAAAAATTATATAAATTTCGTGATCTTTTAAACAACAACTAACCATATTAAATAAGATAAATCTTATTCCATTTTAAGTTAATAAAATAAATATAAATCATTTTTAACTTTTCAATATATAATATAAGAATACGAATAGGTTCTGGAATAAGCGCATTCAATTAAACAAACGTTTCAGCTTTATAAAAACCGGCATGGATCAAATGTAAAAATAATGGCCATTAAAAAGCATTTCCATAAAATGCTATACCTGCATATATAGGTACAAATCTCATCAAGGGGTGTGAAATACGGGCGTTATCCGTTCATACAAAATACCCAATAAACATGAGTGGAATGGCAAAAGTTTCCCTCATGGGGTTCCATGGAAAATTTCAGGCAACAACCAAGTAATTTACATGCCGACTTACTGAGTGTATATTACATTGAATGCGTGAAGGAATTTTTAGACAAAATTGACCTACTCTGTTATGGTTCCTGGATACTTGCAAAGGTACCTACTATGGTCATTCATTCTGGTTTGAATGCGGTGAGAGCAAAAAACATCTCTATAATTCTGAAAGAGTACTTATACAGAACCACACTGAAATATTCCATAAAATTATGAAAGAAGAAGTTAATGATATAGGATGAGTCTCGAGGCAAAAGGGGTAGGTAGGGACCGTAACGTTCCCTTCTCTCTGGCTATCCTGCTAAGCATTGAGTGCGAGTTCAAAAAAAATAATGCAGTGGGATTTAAATGCGCGCCTTTGGATCTGTTTCTTATTAAAAATTTGAAAACAATACAAACAACTAACTTAACTTATACACATTTATTTAATACCATAAACATTCAAAACGTATTAGTAAATATATAAAATAAATAGGTGCCCCACAAGCCGTTCTCGCGTAATGCCCAATAAACACGAACGAGACGCAAATTTACTTTGCATTATACGGCCCTACGCCGATATTGTCTATACGCGTGATAAATTTCTCCGCGCGCGTGAGTTACATGTGTTACGTTAAATTAGAAACACGGAGTAAGTGAGAATTTATGATACAATAAGTTGCTTTCATCAGTGAGGTAAGGTAATCATCACTTTGTTTTATTTAGACTTTATAGATTAGAGTATTTAGGTAACTTACACGGTGTACGCGGCCATCGTGGCACTTTAGAATCTATAAGGATAGAAAAAAACACGGCGTGGAGTTCCGCCACTCAGGACGTACCTAAAAAATTGGGCGAAAATAAAGTGCAAATTTGCGATGTATAATGTGAGAACCTAGTAGAAATTACATGTGATACAGACATTCCCTGCTTTTCGAAAGTCGCCGTTGGGTGATGAAACTAATGTCGTACTTTGTCTATCCAGACAGACGAAATGAATATATATACACCCAAAAATCAAATAACTTTAAGTACAGCTAAATCTTATTAATTTCAAATACTAATTCAATAGTAAATAAATAAAATAAAGAAATTTAATTCAAAAAATATCCTCTAACTAAACAGCCAAAAAAAAAGAAGCAAAATACTCTAAATCTTAGAAAAGCGAGACAGGGCGCGGTACAAATGTATAGGAAAATAATTTATAGTCCTCGGTAAATCCTCTTCTTGAGCTCCCCGGAGCGTGAAACCATAGCTATGTAGTACATTGAACAGATCTCCATACAATACCAAATAATATGGAAATCCTAGCATGTTCCATGTGTATCCTTGAAAGCACGACGTGCTCGTAATGTATAATATGGAAATAATTTTATATTTGCCCACAACATCTGATAACCTATAAAATTTTTAATATACGGTACTTAATACGTTCATATACGTGATTAAAGACGCCAGTCGTGGCGCAGACTGTAAACGCGATTGGTTGTGGCTTCAATTTCTACTGGCGGAAAATGAAATATTAATTATTTATATTTCCTCGATCTGGTTACGAGGTTAAGCGTGGCGTTGAGTTCCGCCACTCAAAAGAACTGAGTGTCTTATACGCTGTCTCCTGCACATTGTAAAACAGGCATGGTTATCTCTGCTATTGGAATTTAGTGTGAAGACACTCCATTCTCATGAGCAATAATATTTTTTTAAAAACCGAAATTGGAACCTAGTGGAAGTCCAATCTGCGCCTCTTAGAAACCGTGTGAGAGGCTTGGGTTCCTGGTACGACCAAATTTTAAAACCAAATAATCTCAAAACATCCCAACAAATCAGTTAAATAAAAATTTACAAAAAAGAAAAACATGATAAGCAAGTCGAGTGAAGCTTAAAAGCAAGCACTATTCTATTAGTGTGTAAATCCCTTTATATGGGCGAGACTTGAAAACGCGATACACCGAGTGCGAAGTGGGGGGGTGGGTGGGAGTGACGTGTTGCTTACGCCGGGATGTGTGGATAATCCGAGAAACTGAATATGTACATGCATAAAGTATGGTCGACGAGTCTTGGCCGCTCAGAAGTTGGCCTTTCTGAACAAAATAATCGAAAGTAAGAAAAATCGCAAAATCTAATATGCCATATACAGCTGACTTCAGGGCGTTTGTACTGTACGTATATGTAAAAATTGTGGTACAGTGGGATATTGTGATTGAATGCACAATGATTGTAGGATCGTTTTTTACTAAGGGAATTATACTTTTTTGAAGAAGTTATTGGGCAAACTACTGAAAACATACAATTAAAAAATATAATACAAATTTAAAACAGTATAATAGATGTGTCAAGACATAAAAAATTCACATACCATCTAAACTTTAACAAAGCTTAACAGTGGCTGGTACTTTTTCTTTCGTACTTACCTGAAAAATAAAAGAGACAACAATCAAAATATGACTTAAAAATTTCAAAAATTTCCTTTTGCCACAGTTTCAATAAAAAATATAAATTGCAATTTCCACAGTTGACTTGATATGAAAAAAAAAAACAATGAACACACATATAACATCAACTGTTTTAAAACACGTTTAATATCAATTAAAAACAGTCAAAATCCACGTTACTAATTTATTATTCATCTTTTAGTAAGCCTTTATTAAAAAAGAACATTATTTTAAAACCTGTAAAAGATAGCAAATATAAAAAAAAATTATAGTATCTTCCAAGATTATCTAAATCCGTAGTAACTTTCATAGCAGCGACAAGAAACAAAAATGATTAGTCTAATACTCCCACTAAATACCTATACACATGTATGTGCATACATACAGCGGCAGATTAACTTCATATACACATCTAAATATGCTAAAAACCCTAACAAAACATAAGTCTAAACACTAATTAACACTCATAGATTATCTAATCCCCAGTTACTTTCGTGGCAGCGACAACAAAACAAATTGTTCGTGTAAAACCAACCCCCCATCCCCCCCACTAAACAGCTAGGCAGGGGGAGATTAACTCCGTACGTACATATATATTGCTTCCGGGTAGACAGAATGAGCCGAGCGATCATCTCGTGCTTTTTTGCTTTTTTTTTTCAAAGCTTTGCAAAGTAGTGAGAATGTGCAATATCTATTCATATTCACGATAGCAGCGGCTGATAGATAGATGGTGCTTTTTTATATACAACCTATTTATATTAATATAAAACTACTGACATAATTATTAATTATCTCATGAAACTTTTTTAGCCAGAATTAAACTTCGTCTTCGATTTATAGTTTCAGAGAGAAGATAGTGCGTACTAGTAATTATAAAACTCTTGCGTAACTGAGTGACTGACAGACGACGCACAGCCAAAACTAAGCGACGTAGAACGCTGGCATTTGTCATGTATGTTCGCTGGAGAGTGTACATTAGTGTTCCCGTTTTAGGAATATACAGGATTTCCGTATATTCCTAAAACGGAAAAAGAATGGAATTTTACGTTTTACGAATGGCTTTAGTATAAAATAAATAAATAAAAACATATTTTTTAAGGTATCTACTACAAAATATGTATATTTTAATATAAACCAAGTGAATAGGCGGCTAAAGATCTTCTCACATACAGGCTGCAAAGAACACCATGTATAGCGTACATGCACAATATGCGGCGATCGTTACTTTGAGATATAAGAAGTTAAATCCCACGAGACCAATACTTTAGCGGGCTATATTATCCTTCGAAATAGCTAAGGTTGTCAGAGCTAGTGCTTTATGGGAAGGATGAATGGTTATTATCTTGTAAATTAGTTTTATATTTAAATTCTAGAATTTCTATTATTTTTGATCGACAATTTTCGATCTTTGAACTATTACATGATCTTAACTACAATTACACATGTGCATGTATGAAGATAGTAATAATGTACAGTATAATATAGCTTTTGCTTGACACTGCTCAAAGGAAACCTAAGCCGAATATTATATTACAATAATATAAATCAATTCAACTTCACGCTGTATCCCGCACACAGCAAGGTAGGCAGAACGAACCTAGTGTTAAGTTGTGTTCAGTAAACACTCCATTCCCCACTTTCTGCTTAATTCTGGAGGCATTACGAGTTAAGTGGCAGAACTCAACGACGCGCTTTGCCTCGACACCAGAGCGAAGAAATGGAAATAATATTTCACTTCCTCGAGTGGGAAACGAACGCTGCGCCACGACGGCTTCTAACAATAATATTATTAATTACATAATACGAAATAGAAACCATAATTACATACATATAATATATCCACCTCTATTACGTTACTCTACAAAACATACAATTACACTTCAAGAGTACACTCAACAATGTTAGGAGTTACGTGAAAAGCATTATGTTCGTGACACCGCACTATTAAATTAGACATTACTCACCGCTCATTCAAAAACCCTCACCGTCTGAAGCATCTAAGGAAATATGCTGTATAAGATTATATTTCTGATGTTAACGAAGCGTTTTAGTTTTGTAAAGTTCATGACAAAGTGCTAGTCACTTGAAAGTTAATTAAAAAAAATTGTATATTAGATTTAGCTACTATATGTAATTTACAGGGCTGTATATGAGAAGAGTCTCTTACTTACTACTGTTAAATACGTCGCTATTTTCGAATAATAAAGCTCAAACATTTCTGGTTTCATTTAAAATTAAAAGTGAACTTGAAGTGACAAGTAATATGTATGCACATGAGGCAGGAATACAATGATACATGCATAATACATAGGCAAAAAGAAGTATTACCAGGCCTAATTGACGTATTTTTATACTAAAGAGAAGTAAAAACCGTTTTACTAAAAATAAATAAATAATCAAAGAAATTAGTGATAATCTTCTTCTAATTCTCAGTTTGACAATTGCCGTGACAGGTTCAACATCGAGAACGGGGGCATCTCACGTGTTCTGGTGGAATTTGGTTAGGCGGAGGGGGGTGGGGAGGGCTGGGGTGTATGCTCGGACTGCGGAGCCATCTTAACAAATATTTTTTGCCATTATTCTTTCTTAAATCTGCCCACGTTCTTCTTCATTCTCACCGTGACATCCTCGCTAGAACTTACCTGCCATTCTATGTACCTCTTGTTGGTATATCCCTTTAAATATATATTTCTCAAATAAAGCAAATATTCATATACAAGACTCGCATTATAATTATAAATATAACAACATTACTATAAAATAAAATAATATCTTTTACATAATATTCAAATAGAAGTTACCCACAGATATTCTTTTTTTTATTTAAAATATACTCAGGAGTACAGACTAAAAATGTTTTCTTTTAGCCTTAGGTTGGTTTGTAGAGAATGCCTGAGGCATTTCTCTCCCATTATACTTTGTTAAGATAGTGAAGCTCGAGAAAAAAAACAAGTAACTTCAACAACGATACCGCAAAAACTTAAATAATAAAATAAGTAAAACAAATGCTTGCAAACACAATGGAAATATTAGAGCAATTAACTACTTTGATTTAAGATAATTATGCTTTTAATCAAAATCATATTATTTAAAATATACAGTATTTTGTACGGAAGGATCAACAAAGACAAAGAAATATTTAAAAATAAAAAAAACGAAAATATAGACATTTCCAGGTAGACATTGACAGGTAATTGTTAGATATATTTTGGTGTTACAAAAAGTCGTACATACGTACATATCTTACGCTAGTAAGTCAGTACTTCATAACTTAGTAAAGTTAAAGTCAAATAATTTTATTCAAAATAAAAGTTTTTCGATTTCATTTCGAACGAATTTACAATCGGTTTACCAAACCTAGTGCCTCAGACATGACAGAAACCAGCACAACTAACTCAACAGGAAATTTGTTATTTGTTTTTCAGTCAACAATTAACAGATTTACAATAATTTATCAGCATATCATTAAATAATAATCTAACAGCATAAACACACATACAGACAGACATCGTACACATCAAAGTGGGGCATTCCGGCTCAACGCTCGGTCGGCCAGTACCTACCCTGTAGTCAGTACTCAGTCGTCGCCAGTTAATAGAGCTGGTATCACATAATATGCAGAATACAGAACAAGCACAATCGGGACGGCGTTGTTTGTTTGCCAACCCCCGCAGTCAATGACCCTGTTAACGATCGTGGGGCACATGGTGCGGTGCTCACTACTACACAAACTTGTCACTTGTATGTTTCTGTGTTTATATACATATATTTAGGTACTGATAAATGCTATTCAAGCCAGGCGTGACGCAGGTGCACAAGCGTGCGACTGTATACGCGAGAGGTTGTGCGTTCGATTCCCATTAGAGGAAATGAAATTAATTAATTAATATGTTCATATCCTCGCTCTGTATTAAAGCAAAGCACGGCCACTTTCGTGCATTGAGTTTCAATAAAGAAACTCGATAGCCACGTACACGTAAATAATAAAAAAATTGCAAAACAAAAGATAATATAAAATAGAAGGTAAGTACAAATTATAAAATACTTTTATTTGCACATACAGACATACATAGACGGTTTTACATACATATATCACAAACAATATTAAGAGGATTATTTAAATTCCTTCTATTAACTGGTAGTTATATTACTATATACGAGTATAGCGTGCTACAGAGTACACGTCAGGAGTAAGGTCTGACACGAGAAGACGACCATCGCACGGTTTCTAACTCCTCTAAACATTATATTTGGTAATCGCTACTAATGTATGCATGTATGTTTAATGTATCTAAAGTGAATCATTAAATATTTAGTATGTTCTATAAATATTCAAATATTCTAGACTAATCAAATGTTAGCATATTTAGTACGATTATAATTATTGTCATTAATATTTAATACTTTCACAATTATTTTAAGGTAAATTGTGAAAATGTTGCCATTAGAAAACATTATACAAATAGTGATATAAACATTTTGATATAATATTAACAATTGGCAGAAAATCATTGAATCGAGGAGTGTATATAATATTTATGAAGGCAGAACGAGGAGCTATGTTTACAGGAGGAGTACAGGAGGCAAGGATTAATGTACAGCAGAGTCGCCAGTCTTAGACACTGCTACTCATACTGCACCGCTACGGGCCCGCTACTAAACCCAAAGAATCATAAGAAGTTTCGTCTTTTCTTTTTAATTTACGTGCTAGTGGCCGCCCTTAGACATACATAGTACATATTAAAAGCGTTAATCAATAATATTTTTTTTGTAAGACCGTTGTAAATAAGTGTGAATGAAGAGACTGTTTTTATTATTTACCAGCCCATCACATAAATTAACAGCTTTCGTTTACGGCTATGTAAATAGCTAATGACTACTTTGTTAAATCAAGAAACCTACTAAATATACTAAAATACTTCAAAACCGAAAAACATGAAAAAATAAACAAAAGTAAAAGTAATATTATTTATCCTAATACCAGCTACTAACTGCGAATCGTTGAATAAATAATTGTGCTTAATTATTTACCCAATAATCATTAGGGTCGATCTTCGTACACGGATGTATTATCTTTAACGAGGGTAGGTTTATATAGACAGATTGTATCTACGAGGATGTATCTATATATATCTGTGCTAATATTATAAAGCGAAAGTGTTTGTTTGGTCAACCAAACATTCGCTAATCTGAACTACTAAAAAGAAATAGAAAATACATTCTAAATTGTGCATTACAATTTGTTTAAAAAAAAACAAAAAAAAAGTAAAAAATATAAAATAATACAAAAAAAATTTAAAACCAAAGACTCAATTTAGTGATACATGACATCAAACGCATAAAAAATCTCGTTACAATATTTTAATATAATATCGTAAAAATATAAAAAAAAAAAGATTTCCAAATCATGAAACAGAAAAAAACATAACCACCGTCTTAGTAGCAACAGTTCCATTTCATAGAAAACTCATCGTAATCCACAATTCCTCAAACTTCGCTGCACAAAAAACAAGTGGACTGAAAAGTCAATGGCACTAATATTTCCAGCCGATTTACAAGGAAATGCACTTTGAATGAGAGCTCGAGCGCGATGGTCGCTTAGCCGCCGCTACCAGCTTTTTATTTTTAATATACCGCATTTCCGTAGCTCCGAACCGAATGTCGGACTCGTTTGACCGACAAATGAAACTTTTTGCTGTCAACAATATGTTGTTAATTCGCACGATGTTCGTACTAAAGTCTAATAAAGTTTTATATAGCGATTTGTACAATTTTTAGTTAACTAGATTAGAAATAAATAAAATTATAATTCCATTCAAATTTTAAACACATTAATACGAAACCATCGCGTTTTACCTAATCTGATCTTAGTCTACTTTAAAAGGAATAATTATAAAGAATGAGTAGTACTCAAGATATTGTGGTTAAGTATTCCATTTCACTTCTCTAGTTCGAGACTTAATACGTTTATTATATAAATAGCTCAGCGAGACCGCAGGCGGACTGCAATCTATAGCGGTATTACTGATATGCAAATTTCCTTGTTTCTAGGTCAACCGGTATCTCCTACTTCCAATAGGCACTCGCGTGAAATGTTTCTCGTAGCAAATTTTAAATAAATACTTCTTCTTACTACCTGAACCATTTCAAATATTCTTAGGTCCTTTCTCTATATTTTTTAACAAATATTCATGTTTTTATTTACTATGAATTCCTTAGCAATACTTTCATGTAACTTTTGTAACAACATCGATAACAAAATAAACATATACAAGTATAAAACTTTTCTATTACTTAATGACTGACAGATAACGCAAAGCCCAAATTATACGGTGTTGAGCGCCGAAATCGGTATGCAGTCTCCGGAAGTGTAGAGGAACGAACACTAAGGCCCGTTTTTATAAACCGCTCTTAGCTCTGAGATTGATCTTGGCATGTCATTTTCATTCATAGGTTATAATTTATAAATGAAAACGGCATTGGAAGACGGCAACTCAAGATCAATCTCAGAATTATTGGCACATAAATACGGGCCTAAGAGGAGATTTCCTAAAACTCCTAAAGAAACGAGGGAAAATGGAGGGATTTTACGTTATATAATCTAAGCACATAAAATTGAGGGCCATAAGTAGAAGATAAAAGAATTTAAAACGAAACTTAATATAAAATATAACTAGTAAATATCTAAGACCGCTCGATAATATTTGTCCCTTATAAATATTACATTACGACAATCGATTGTTCCTGGCCCTACACAGCAAATGATTAAATTATGAAAGCTCCCTCTTATGACGAGGCTCACGTACCGTCTAAATGATATTTCCCCTACATAAAATAAAATACATGCGTCATGTCTTTTCTATATGATCGATACTTAAAATGAAGAATTAAGAAAACTGATATTATTTAGATTCACTATAATTTTTTTCCTAGTTTTTGTTGTTGCGCAAGGTATAAACGTGCGACTGTAAGCGTGACAGGTTGTGGGTTCGATTACCACTATTAATACTTTCATTTTCTCGATCAGGTAACTAGTTAAAGCGCGGCGTTAAGTTCCATAGTGTGTTCTGTTACACACAGTCCCATTGCAAATATCATAGTAATTTATAACTGAACGATCAAATTACAATCAATACTCATACGTTTTATCTACAATTTACCATTAGATATAATACAAAAATACATACATAAAGATCTTATTTCTACCAATAATATAAAGCAAAAGAAGAGCAATCCCCTCATCTTACCACAATATTTACGGGGCGCACTGTCCCAAGCCGTCGAGGACTCATCCCTAACCCCTAACTATTCGACTCACGTTGGGGGGACTCCCCTGCGTACACTATGAGTCACCATTGAATCATTCCAAGTTCATTTTATGTAAATTAATCTTATTACTTCATTATATAGATTTTAGTGATATTATATTTCTAATTATGACTACGGTTTTTAGTCTCATATGTGAGAAATATTTACATTTATATTATACGCCTATGTTATTATTTGTGTATGGTGTTACCCTATTTTGGTTGGTTAAGTAACGCGTTAGGTTCCGTCGCCGAGTATTTAATATGTTCATTTGTAGGAAAATATTAAAAAATATCACTAACCTTAGATACCAAAGTTAAGTACCTAGGCAGCAGGACGATAAGTATAAAAGATAATATATAGTATAAATAAATATAATAGTAGATATATAATAGTATAAATAAATTTTTAAATTACGAACATATCACAATATCTATTCTTCACATATTTTCTTATTTACCGACCTTAAAAGAGGAGGTTATCAATTCGACTGTAAGTTTTTGCCGCACTAAGTTGACATAGAATCCGATGGTTTTCTTTGACCATTCAATAATATGTATATAGCTGATGATCCACTGGCTACATAAGGAAAATATCTGTCGATGGAACAGATTTTTTCCTCTCCAGATGTCAACAAATTGGTTTGTGGCTATACGAATATACTATACAATGAGACTTATTCTTTTCATTACACGATTGTTCGGATATATAATAAAAACTAATGAAATCACTCTAGACGTACTCAAATAAATCGTTTAGCAGTATTCCGCATATAGCAGGATAGGCAAAGGGAACCTAATTTTATGATACTCCAAATTTACAGCCAATTTTCGAAACATTGCGTGTTAAGTGACAACGCCGCGTTTTATCTATGAAATTGGAGAACTGAAAATAGCTTAAATACAATAATTGTACCGATTATTATGAATCGAACTCATAACCATTGTATTTACTGTTGTACTTATGCATAAACCGACCTGAAATAACATACATCTTTCAAATATTATTTTAAAGTTGATACAAGATCCGACATTTTCATTCGCAAGGTACACGAAAATGGTAGTAAATATATTAAAAATTCAGCTAGAAAATAGTTGTATAAATTCAGAGCACCATTTGCCCGATTAAAATGCATCGTGTCATATCGAATTTTAATATTTCATCGTGCGAGCATCCAGGGCGTGTACACAACAATCTTTTGTAGCGTTCACTGGGAGAGATGCGAATGTAGAGAGAAGTAAACTTATACGAGGGCCAAACGTTTTAACAACTCAAACACGTTATTGCTACTTTAGTCTGTGATTCCGTGAGAATACAGTATTAGCCTTCTTTTATTTACCTAGTTGATTTTTTATTATTTTAATGGAACAAAAGTTTCGAATCGTTTAGGGCAATAAATATTATTAATAATTTCAACTTTCATCATAATTATTTTGTACACGCGTAATTTATTTAAGTAACACAAGCAAAGAATCAGATCTTATTATAATACAAGATGAAGTAAAAAGCCGCAAAATGTGGCTTTAACCCAAATAAATGAACATATATAATCCAGTGTAAATGTTACAAAAGAACTTCTTGAATCATGATTAATCTTTTCATCTTCCGAAGGTTCAAAGAGTTGGCAGTTTGACAACATCTAATCAACAAAATAAAGCTGCGTGATGTAATTACTTTGTGGAAGAAAACATGTTCATTTTCTTCAAAATAGACTTACTTACTTATCTGATACATGTACGACATATAGAGTTCAAGGCTATGTAACAGTTTACGAATTTGTCGCAATTCCTGAAGGTCACGCAGTTAAATTTATTCAGCTGAACATGTAATAAAATAGGACTAAAATATTTTTCTATCTAAGGTTGATCTTGAAACGGATTACCGAATAAACGTATCACCTGTATAGATAGATTTAAATTGACGTCACACCGTCGTACATATGTAAATACAGGTAGGAATACGATAACAAATAAGATTTGATATTGGTACAAAATATGATAACATACACTTTTGTATGAACACAATTTAAATGAAAATTGATTAATTTAAAATAAAATTTATCGAAAATTATGAATTAAAATAAAAAAAATATCAACTATCCATTTTATATTTCCTTTTGTATAAACCTTACACTTAGACCAGAATAAAAATTTAATAAAAAAACAGCTTACGTCAACTAACATGTCATTTTCACATGTCACTACAAAAAGAAAAAAAAAACAGCATTTACATAACATTACTCAACCGTACAACAACTTACATCACATAGATACATCACTAGTCCAGCAATCCATTCGCATTGATCACACGTAACACAACACCAAAACGTTCGGCACGTCACTGCGTCAACTGCGGCGTTGGGGGCGCGGGTCGGTGGCGGCGTGTACTCTGGTGACGTGGTCGGCAGTAACTGCGGGCGGCGCGGCGTTGGGGGCGCATGCGTAACTGCGTAGGGGATGGATTCGCATAATGCTCTTGTCAAATCTTTCTAGGTTTCCGAATTCCGATAGCGTGTTGAAGGGCCGCCCGCTTGATAGAATTCATGGGTGAATATTTGATAGCAATGCTACGCTTATGTAACGTCTTCACTTCGATGGCCTTTTATTGGGGTCATCGATGCTACTTTACTATGGCAGACATGCTATCTACTCATTTGATTTATAGACAAGTTATTATCCAAATAAAATAAGGTATAAGTGAAAAAAAATAGATAATATAATGTTAAAATCTCTTTGTTCCTAATATTTTGGAATAAATTGTAAAAAAATATATTGAAATTTATGACAGTAAAACTTTTCATAAAATGTGACTTTACTAGCTAAAAGCAGGTTAAAACTAATATTTATAAACGTATTTACTATAAAGAATTATACTGTAAACAATCAAATAAGTAAGAAGATTAGATAGTAGAGAAAATACCAATATTCTAACGTCAAAAAGCTGCACAAATTCTATGCCTCAATACAGTAAAAATAGAAGCAGTTAAGCAAAAATTTATTTATTTTTATCTCCACAATGCTTTCGTAGGAACAACCACAATACAACAAGTTAGGGCGGTTGCACAAACATCAGGAAACATTTCCATATTTCCGCACTCCGTCACAATAGCGAACATGTACCGACGAGAATTTCAAAAACTTTTACGAATTTTCGCTTGTTGCGCCTATTTTATTTAGAAGAACAAAAAAACTTTACAAATATATTTTATTTCTATATTATACCTATATAAAACCCTTGCGTTACTGAGTGATTGATAGTAACGCACAGCCGAAACGACGCGGCGTAGAACGCTGGATTTTTATATGTGGAGTCCTGCGGAAGTGTAGGTGTGTAGGTGGCCTCTAACAGGATTTTCTAAAATTCCAGCGGAAAAGCGGGATTTTACGTATTATAGGCCTAGTTCACGCAAACAACATTTCGTACTTCTTTTAATCCGACTTAATATTTTAACCTTGTAGACCAAGAATTTCATATCTCGTTTAATAAAAACTTAATAATACCATAAGCTTCCACATAATAGTTTGTAATCTGAAGCAGCATACAAGTAAAATGAGTCGAAAGAAAAACATGGAAAAGAATGGGCGCAATCATTCTCAGAGAACCAAGAATACGGCGAAGTTAAGTAAACCGAAATACTTACTGCGTTGAGAATAGAGACTAGATTAAAAAATAGAAGAGTGGACGAACATATATACACATATACATATATATGTAACTTCTCGTAATGTTGCGTTGCGAAGAAAGACTCAACGCCACAGCTGAAGCAACTAATGACTCAGTGACAGGCAAAACAATAGCTACAAACGGGTACTAGTGTTTTCATATTTATACATACTTTAGATTAAATTAGACGTTCCGAATATTTAATTTTTACATCTTCTTTTTTATTCATCTTTTTTAATATGTAAATCTTTAATTGATACAATTTTAAATTATTTATGAAAATTGTTTATTAAATATGTAAAGTAATTAAATAAATGATAATACATTTTTAAAAACATATCGTTTCGTATTAGGCAAATATTCAAAACACCTTAATTTCATTATCAATAAACATAAATAAAAATAAAAAACATAATAAAATTTTCTAAAACACATATGAACAACAAGAGCACCACGTTCATTTTAGGGGCAAAATAGTTCAGGAGATAGAAATCGATTCTTCCGGTTCAGAGCACGGGTCGGCATTCTTTTATATCAGCGAATTGAGCTTAATGGAGCTCTTTTGATCGCTGAATAAACTTTAACATACAAACAAACCTAATCATAGCTGACTGCTGAAATATTTTCTTTACAAAATGCAATAATTGTGGAGTGTAGTGGCACGAATTATTCATATATGGGCAAAAAAATATAAATTAAAGCCAATCGTGGCGCAAGGGCGCAAGAGTGCGACTGTAAGCGCGACAGGCTGTGGGTTACACTGGAGGAAAAGAAATATTTAATATCTTCATTTCCTCGCTCTGTTAGAGACGCAAAGTGCGGCGTTGATTTCCGCCAGTCAACACGCAATGCCTCCACAATTTGGTGGAAATGGGGAGCAGAAGTGTCAGAACTTAACACTAGGTGTCCAGGTTCCCTCTGCCTACCATACTATGTGCGACATACAGCGTAAAACTGAAAAAAAACTTATTTTATTAAATACAGAATATATGCCAAACAAATGAACTGGCTAAACTGGCAAAATTCGAATAGTACAAGTATGAATAAGAGAAAAAACAAAACATAAACAAGACAAGTCCCAATTACTATAAAAAATACATAAATAATAAAAGCTAAATCTAACCATTAACAACACACATCATTTCACAGAACAATATAAATGATTCTCAAAACATACAAAAATCTTTTTACTTCCAATTTAACACAAGTACCTGGAAATACGAATTTCCCTTTGTCTGAATCTATACACGCAACAGAAAAATGTCCCCGAGGTTAAAGAAACATCTCCATAATGAGCGTGCAAGTAGTCCTCTTAATTAAAAATAATAATTTTCATATTTTAATTTAAGAGTCATTGTAACTGGCAGTGTCGGGGGTCTTGGTGCACAGAATATCAAATACAGTAAGAAAGACGATACTTAATAATACTATTTAAATGACACTATTAGAATTTAACCTTTGGCTTTGTATTTTCGTACTTACATATGTCATACATGTGTCAATATATACTGGCTACTAATAATTAGAATCTATATTAAAATTAAATGAGGACACTGTTTCACGACAAGTAAGTCAGATTTTAAATAAGTTGTATTAAAATTAACATCATAATTAAAGAAATATTAAAATTAACATTAAGTTTCGTAGTCACACTGTTATTCACCACACTGTGACAGAGTCAACCATCCAACGGCTTTTAATTTTCCAAATGTCTTTTGTCTGGAGAATTTCCCAAGCTACTATTACTATAATAATGAGTTGGAAATAGTAGGTCGCGGACGCTTTGGAATGGAGTGCAATGGTAGGTCCTCGGGTTTTTATTTCGCTGCAGGTAATAGAACAATTGCGTTCGTATCGTTCGCAGACAGACAGACTGTCATTAAGGATTCATGGGAAAACAATGAGTGGACGGTATTATTTAGTTATATATGTATATAGTATAATAAGCCACGTTGAAAGCTACCTGGTGTTGTGATTAATTACGTAAGCTGTGTGTTCTGTATGTAGTTAAATGTAATGTAATATGTATAGTCACTGACATATTTCGCCATTTACATTAGTAAAAAAAAGTAAAAGTTTAAATATTATTTACCTACATTTCGTGCTAGATTTATAATTCATAGTTAAGAAAAAAATTAAACAAACAAATCTCCAACAAAAAGTTAACATCAAATACTAAAATGAAAATCTTAAAATACAATAAAAAAAAACATTACACTACAAATACCGTCCCATATATTGAACAAAAGCTACTTCCATTGTACATTATCTAAGTATATACTATAGTATAATATAAAATGAGCAAGTTAAGCCCACCATAAATACGCAGACCAGATTAACATTGGATTGACAGCGCGAAATGAGAACCGAAATCGACGCCGATACGAGACGTTTACCCCACATTTACTCTTTTAATGGAAACAAAGAATCATTCTCACTATCTCCTACCCGCTGGCTGCTCTGCCAATGAAATATTACAAAGGGGAAAATAATCTGTTCGGCACTGACACAAAAAGAGGTTGAAATAAAAAAAATATATACAATGTAAATGAAATATTGCAAAAACATATTACACAAATTTACTTCATCAATAATTTATGGAAAAATGTAAATTATTATGTATCTTATTTAGCTTCACGCATATAACGACGTAGGCAGAGGAAACCTAGTGTTAAAGCTCTCCGTTCTACACTTTGCGCCAAATTTCCACCAAAGCAAAAAAAAAATTAAATGATTCATTTCTCCGATTGGGAATCGACCCTACAACTCTTGCCTTCTACAGTCACACGCTAGTGTCGCTGCGTCACGACAGCCTCAAGTAATCTATCAAGGAACATAAATAGCTGCAAGTATAGATTTTACGTTTGGTAAATTTTACTATATTTTACGTTGTAGTTACTATAGTTTTATATTAAGATATGCTTCAATTAAAGAATTATTTTTATTTGTTTGGGGTTGAGCAACTCACTGCAGCTGTTTCGTTTCTCTTTGCTTCCCCTGATATGCGGGATGCAGCATAAAGACTCACACAAATTTATAAAATACATAATTATGAATTTAAAAAAAAAACATTCACAATCTACGTCGATGCGGGTACAGTTTAAATATGAAACAACAAAACTCATAACATTTTATAGCGATGCTACAATAAAACAAAAGGTGAAACGCATTAAAAGCAGACAAAGGATCTACTAGACGACTAAAAGGAAGAAAAATTCATATAAGTATATAATATAATGTAAAATGAGTAAAACGTTAGCAGAAAATGAAAACTCCACAGGACCTTTAACTGCCGACAGACGTATGTACTCGTATATAAACAACAGCGTTACATTTCAGACTGTAGAATATTGTGGATTCCCCAATGCATACTCTATTTTCCACAACACCTATTTTGAACTATGAATAGTAAGCGACGGGTTATATAAATAAAACTTTAAGAGACTTAGGTAGGCTTTAAAAAGGTTGACTTTCAAAATATTTTTTTATAAGAATAACTGTATTGCAGGTATGGTTTACTCAACGTAAGAAATGTTGAGTAAACTGACGAAATAATTTTATTTGACACAGCCCAACAAAAAAGTATTTTTTTTATGTTCATAGAGAATTCTGGACATTTCAGGATATGGGCACCAAATATACCCGACCACTCGCAATTCTGAATGTGGTACAATCAGGAATAGATTAAACTGTCTAGATAGATGGTCCTTTCGTTATATTTATGCAAACGAAAATTAACTTTAAAAGCTAAAAGAGGAAGAACACAAATCTTTAAGGGAGATAAGCGATGGTAAAACATTAAATGTTTAAAGCGAAATCGCAGCACATTAGAAAAAAAATCCTTTTTTAAAAAGGTTTTTTTCCGTAAATGTTTTAATAATTAAGCAAATTACTTTAATTTTTTACTCGGAGAAATGTATTCTAGTATTAAGATGACCAGAGTTAATTTCTCCAAGAGCTCCAAGTTGAGCTCCGCAATTCAATACACAATGTTTCAAAAGTTGGGTGATGCATGGGAAACAGAGTGGCTTAACATAAGATTCTTACAAAAAGACTATTAATTATTTTAAGCATATGTTAAGACACAAAAGTGGTCTAAATCGTCGTCACCAGTAGGAAGAAATAAAAAATAACACATTTTTCTCTGCTTCGGAGTGGGAATCGAACTCAGATCCGTCTCCTTTATAAGAAACCACAAATATATTTCCATAGTAAAAACGGTATTTTATTAACGTAACAGTCAATCTAGTCCGTGACCGAATAACGAAGAACAAAGGACCTATTGTATAAAGTTCAAATTGTACTTGCCATAGAGTATGTAAAAAGGGTAGTTGCAGATATGTAATGTGAGACTATATAGGGCTGTAAAGTACTTTTAAATAATAAAACTTCTAAAATCGATATTTGAATGTTTATGGTTTATAACACCTAGTTTAATTATGATTATGATTTTATAAAAAGGTAAGCTACAAAAATTTTTATTTTAATTTTCTTTTAAATGAAAAAAACGCGAATTTAAATATTTTGTAATGCAGTAACTTTTATAACAACTTGATATTTATTTTATTTATCGATTTGTCTGATCATCAAAATAAACAATAATTCAAACAACATCAACTTTACAAAAATACAGCCTAGCCCTTGTACCCTTACAAGGTAAAAAAAATGTTTTAACAAAAAAGAAATACGATACCATAACAAACATTTTAACTAAAAGATATTATTCTCTAATTAAATATCTTCACTTTCTTACTTACTAACGCATTAAAAGTAAACATAGTAGTATTAAAATGTTCGCTGTGTAGACTTTAGTCCTAGTTTTATTCAGACCAGCCCTAGCACAGTGCAGGCGAGGGCGGCGGTCGTCGTCCGGCCGGCGCCACGCCATCGATTCTCGCCCCTTATTACTTACCCACTACACGGGTAGGCTTTCGGATTTCAACATTTACGGATTTTTCATTTGCGTTTGTTTTAAAAAAATAAGTTTCACCGTTTTAATGATAAGTTTATTTATGCTATTACAGTAATATTATATAGAATTACTCTATCTGATACAATAAAAATAATTTTATTTATTATGAAACATTTATTATCTCTTTTTTTGTATTTTAGTACAATAAAGAAAATTATAATTATTTTCAAATAAATAGTTAATACCGACGTAATAAGAACAAATATTTCTTAGACGTCTTAGCAAGCAATAAGAGCCATCTGACCGGTTACGGAATTGTTAGGGGTCCGATAATTTTTGTTTAAATAATATTCTCTTATAACTCTTTAGATCGAAATAGTCTCTAAAAGGCTGAATATGGGAAGCAACTTTTACTGACCCTCCATAATATGAAGTTTGTGATAACAGAAAATATATTTATTAGTATCACGTAATCTACATAAAAGCTAAATACAAAATAAAGCTACGGAAAAGCATAACAAGGAAAATCCGCAATCCGGGTAAACCCGAGACAGGTGCCAGTATTTAAATACATACATATTTTACAAAATAATGTTGTTTTCAGGAATTTACATTTTCTTTAAGATAAAGGGATAAGTTTGTACACAAGACTAGAACAATTTGGCTATGTTACGTAACTCTTATGAAAAGTTCAGTTCACATCAACATAATATGCGGAATGTTTCAAACTTTGACCTGGCTACGCTCATATGAGGCCAGGCGTCTAAGTTTTTGCTAACAATATTATGGTAGCTTAAGAAATTCTTCTTACCTATTTTACTAAATAGGATGTATTTTTTTAGCTTCACGCTTTATTCTGCACGTAGTAAGGTAGGCAGAGATAATCTAGTGATAAGACACTTCGTTTTCCATTGTTGTTTATCTTGCCAGAAAAGGAAAATGAAAATAATTAACTTCTCTGATTGGGGATCGAGCCCATAATCGGTAAATTTACAGGTCTCTGTCATATTTCGCTATTTTTAGCCACTATGGCCTAAGTAATAGAATTTATACACATGTGATTATTAATTATTAGTATGGAGAATTCGTTTTTTATCGACTTAAATAAATAACTTTAATTCTTAGACAAGTGGTGTATTAAATAAAGATTAAAATATATAATATTGCGTGTTAAGTGTCTGAATTCCACGTCCCACTTTCCCCTAACTAAACTAGGAAGTAAAATAACTTATATTAAATACCAACGTTGCTCCAAACCGGATTCTAATCCACAATTATAATGTGCATTAAGGCACGTCTACTCTGCCATACGACTTAATAAATTACTTTAATAAACGAAAAATATATTTTTTTCACCAAGAAGGCAAGAAATAAATATTTTTGCCTTTAATTGCTGTGAAATATTATTTTCGGGTAA
>JAEBDU010000098.1:1428158-1763200 GCA_016802625.1 Heliconius numata
GTACAGGGTCAACGTCCAGACGACTGAACGGTACCCTCTTTCAATTCCGCAGTTGGGCAAAACCGTCCCGCGGCGGTCGTAAATAATGATTACACTATTAGTGTCTTTCCCAACGGTACGTGAGTGACTTGGCTAAGTTTCTAGACATTGATATAGGTATACCTAAAAATATGAACTACTGTCTGGACTAGACTTAAAACAAAAGATCTATAACATTTAGTTTTATTTTCCACTATTTCTGAAATATTCAATAGTTCTCAGTGGAATTGTAAATGTATATGTAACGTTGTAATGTAATAACGTTTTACAAAAATAACCAAATCAAAGAAAATATAAAAATAAATAACTTTAAATTTTAACTAGACTAGACTAGAATTAAAATATTACCTATAAAATATAAACCAGTATACCTAATCAAAACTCTTCCGTTACTAATTGACTGACAGACAAACCACAGACAAAACTACTGAACTTAGAAAGCTAAAATTTGGCATATAAGTATGTTTTCCCGAAATTTATTATGAGAACGGGGAAAAAATTGTTTTCCACATGAGAAATGTTAAAGTACACGCAGACAAAGTTGCGAGCATCTACTACTTTTCAATAATAACTCAGACGGAACGTAACGTAATTAAGTATTTACTCAGACGGATACATACGTATAATATATAAATCAAATCAAACGAGCTTCAGGTTGTATCCCGCACACCGCAGGGCAGGTTACGTAGAGGAAACCTAGTGTTAAGACACTTCGTACCCCACCTTTCCACCGAAGGCATGGCGTGTTGAGTGGCGGAATTCATCGCCCCATTGAAAATGTAAATTTAGATAAATATTTCACTTACCCGAGTGGGGATCCAACCCACAACCTGTCGCCTGTACAGTCACACCTTGGGCCCCTGCGCCACGACTGGCCTCACGTATAACATACACTATCTGATAAACAAGCAGTAGTATATAAATATACGTATGGGTGCCATTTAAATCGTCCAGCGCTAAGACCGCCGCCAAGTTTCAGTATTTCCGTCGACGTCAGAATTAACGAGTTCGAGATAACTTAAAGTCCCGTACGTGTTTTATGGCACTAGGTGACTTTACTTACTTAAGTGCATTTTATAGCGCTACCTACATATATATAGATATCAATAAAAGAAATATATAATTTTTCACTGAAAGTGAAATACTTTAGCTAGGGACCGTCAAAGTACTATTATATTACTTAGTAAATTAGCTTTACTTCACAAAATAATTTAATCACAAACAAATGTGTAACTAGAATAATCGCTTCGTTATTATTAGAAACACTACGAGTGTTTCTATGTAATGAATCCTATTCTATCACAAATCATGGTTTTCAAAATAATATATTTTAAAAGGTTTCCTGTCGAATTTCGAGCAAAGTTTTGACGGTTTTCGCATTATGGCGAAATTATATCGACGTTTAATTGCTTAAGTTCTGAATACTTTGCCTAATTGATATAAAAAAGGGCGTTCAAATTTCTAAGGCATTTTTTTGCTTCACGCTATATCTGCACATAACACGGTAGGCAGAGGGAACCTGGGAATCTAGTATTAAGACATTTTAGTTTTTCACTTTTCACCAAATTCTTGAGGCATTGCGTTTTTATTGACGGAATTCAACACCGCGTCTCATTACTAGAGCGAGGACTTGAGAATATTCAGTATATCATTCCTTTCAGTGGGAATCGAATCTACAGCCATCGCATTTACAGTCGCATACTTGTGCCCCTGCACCATGACTGCCTCATTTTTTTTAAAGCTTCTTCTTTCGAATCAAAACCAATTCTTTCTTCGAATGTCTATGAATTTGTATGAATTCAATACCCAGACCATTGTCAGAAGATTTTTAAAGAAAATTATATAAAGTAGAGAAAATCGAATACCTATATCTAAATAACTATTCTACAGATTTTGTTTGAACTTCAACCGTTCACTGTAGTATATACGAAAACCATATTAAAATCAAAAATGAATTATCTCGATATGACTCTTAGTTTCTGAGAAATTTGTGAGCAAACATACATATACTTACTACTTTAGCACACATATTTAGAAGCATAGCCTAGCATTAAACACAAATAATACTCAATTCGATCAATATCACATAGAAACTAATAACTACTTTTATTGAAGTTGGTTCAAAAAGACGAGAAAATAATAAAATATATAGTCCGGTAACAATATTTCACGAATTACATCATCATCACAGTCGAGCAAATCGTTAACGATTGAAAAGATGCTCGTCACACAATAATTTCCCTCAGGACGACTGATGAAGGACAACAAAAGGAGAGGGCAATTTATATAATATATACCAACATATTTCCTTGTAGAAGCAGGGGGTAATCCAGTGTTAAAACACTTCATTCCCCCCATTCTGCCCAATTTTCGAGACATTACCTGTTGAGTGGCAGAACTTAACTCCGCGCTCTGGCTACCAGAGCTAAGAAACAATAATCATTTAAATATAATCATTCTCTCGAAAGGGAATACCAATTAAAAGCCACTCAGTAGTACCTATATGATGTAATTATACAATATATCTTACAGGTTCCATTGCCATAATTCCACAAGCATCCAGCGATACCGGAAGACGGCCGTCATATCGTGATTTCCCCAGAGCACCGTAGTAGCCGGCAAAAATCGCACCGCACAAACGTAACGACATATTGATAGCTGTTCCCGCCCGTCGTGTACGCGTAACAGATTTTCAAAATATTATTTAACATTTTGTATGACAGTTTTTTCTGAGGCTAGTCCTACGCTAGTCTGAATTTGCTATAAATAAAAATATTTTTCTATGTTCATTCAATTTCCGAGGCTTTGAAAGGCGTTCGTGTTAAAAATATTTTAAATGTCGTACTGCATATATATATATAAATGTTTTGTTTTACTTAAGGCTGCCAAATAAGCATAATAATAACATAATAACAGATGAAATTAACGGAATTCATAAATGAGCCTATATAAATGTCTCTCTATAGTTTTAAATACTTAATCCTAAGAAATATTATAATTTACATAAAATAAAAAAATACTATTATAAAAAACAGCTTTCTTAACAAAGAAATAAATAGAGTTTACAAAAGAAAATCAATTCGCAGTAACACAGCCATAGCCGAGCTTCGGCCACAGGTAAATTACAGTGAAGTCGTGTAACTTATCTGAGGGGTCGGCCGCAGCATTGGTTTTGATTTCAACATAGAATGAAAGATTTAGAACAATTTATATAACTTTATACTTACAAACCCTCATAACATTATCTCTCGGAAAATGAACCTTAAATACATTTTTTTAAACTTCTTTCAAATCGGAACTCAACGCCGCATTTTGGTCTTGTTGGAGTGGGAAGAAAATGATAATTTAAATGATATCTTTTATAGGCCAGTCGTGGCGCAGGAGCACAAAGTGCGAATGTTGGCCGGAATCTCACGAGTTTGGCAAGAGATTTTTTATATATTAAGATTGTAAAAAAAAAAAAAAAAAGAGCAATTGTAGTAGGTTCGATACCCCCTCGAAAAAATGAAATATTTACTTCAATGTGCGAGTATCTTTTAGTTTCTTCGCTCTGGCGAGGCAAAGCGAGGTGTTGAGTTCCGCACCTCATCAGGCCTCCAGAATTCGGCGGAAAGTAAGAAACTGAGTGTTTTAGGACTAGGTTCCCTCTGTCAACCCTGTTCATTGTGCGAGATATAGCGTGAAGCTATTTTTTTTATTATGTCTGTGAAAATAACGATTAAAAATTATTATATCCTTTATATTATTCATAATTATATCTTTTTCTAAATATTTTTAACTTTACTAAATACTTTTCTAAACATTACATTTAAGATTTCCACCAACACGAAGGAACAAAGTAGAAAACGTCCAGGGACGGCGTAATAGATCTATCACAGTCCAACTTTCACCCAAGTTCCTCCTAATGTCTGACTTTGACGGCATCACTTTATATTTCGCCGTGTTTACTTGCTCTCGTGAAACGATTCACATGTTTTTGGAACTTAAGAGAGTATAAGGATAGCTACAGGAAAATTATTTGCTACGCCTACGAAACTGTATTATGTTTTAATAGACGAAAATAATTTTTAATCATCACTCTGTTCTTACTATAGGCTTAAAGACTAACTTACTATTTTAAAAATAGGTACAAATATACACCTAGCTGAGGTATTGAAATAAATTTAAATATAAGCTGTATATAGCATGTTAACTGTAGGTCTCTTATTAAATTCAACACAGCCATAAATTAGCGCATGTTCTCGCCTCAAGACGCCTAATGAAAATATATTAGGGCGGGAAATAAAGATAAGGTGCGCATGGAAAATTTCAAGTGTCAACGTGAACGACTTTTCCGCTCGTGAATATTTTAAAAGTAACAAATAAATTTAACGTCGTAAGGGGGGTAGGTACCACTCGTAAAACTTCCTTGGAATTTATTGTAGAATACGACTATTAAAGCGCTATTCAAAAATATATACAGCGAGAGTACAATTTAAAAAATTAAATTTTAATAAGTCCTTCTCAAAAGTTTAAAATTTCTGTGTCGTCATATTTACAAGAATAAGTTCATTGACGGCGTCAAGTTTTAAGTCTATTTAATTATAAAGCTTAATGAGCTTTTAGTGTTAAAGTGCCCACAAAGTTAACCAAGTGTTAAGGCACTCTTTTTTTCCCGTTTGTAAAAGTAAATAGGACCAAACTGTATACCCCCTCCCCCTCACCCTACTCTTTCTTCCTTGTCTCTAAGGCCCGTGTAAGTCTTCAACTACCAGGCAGGTTACAACGAGATGAGCCCGGTAGCACACGATGAATCCATAGAATACGAAATAATAATATCGAATTAAGAAAGCAGAATGACCACTAATAAAATGGCCGCTGGCCGCTGTCCGTTTGAAGCTATTAGTCCGACTTCTCTTTATTAAAAAACGATATCTTAAATTATAAAGTTTCCAAGTTAATATTTTTCAAGTTAAACACTTTGTCAGTTTAACGAAGGCGGCAGAGCTTGTCACAAGATATGACGAAGGCAACAGTGAAACTTTAACCTCAGCTGCCTATAATTTTGTGCGTTTTTTTATTGTAATAAATCATAACTTTTATGTTAGTTAACTAAAATATATCAAATTATAATATTTAGCTAATTATTCGTAGATATTTAATTATTTCTTAATCTAAATACCTACGAATAATTAACTAAATAAATTTAATAATTTATTCTATGAGATTAACACACAACAGATAAAACTACAATAAGAATAATAAAACTAATAATCTTGCTATTCCCATTTACAACGGGGATGAAGTCGAGGTTAAAAATTCGTTTTCGTCGTGGCTTATATTATAAGCCAATAAATCCGATATCTAAGTATCTGATCTAAGATAAGGAGCTTTAACGTAAAGCAAATTTGGAAAACCAATACCTAAACTATGAATACATAAAAATCTTCACAGTGGATTTCACGAACCCTTTTACAAACACACCTGCATTAATATAAAAGGGTTGTACCAAAGTCCACGCTGTAAAGTTAGGAAGATATGAAGGCGGTGGTAATTTGCAGAGCGCCAACTCGACTTTGAATTGGCTTCGTTTGTAAAAGTCATGACCACTTCCTGTTGTGACGTACGTACTCGTACATACATAATATGTAAGAATCTATTGCTTTAAAAGATATTGAATTTTAGAATAGTTTTATATCATCGCCGTGTACAACAGTTAATATAATTTTTAATAATTAAAATATATATATTTATAACATTACTTTTCAATTTAACTGACCCGAATGTAGATTCCATTGTTCACTTTCTGTCCATTTTAAACCTAATATTGCCCCGAATGATATTAGAACCAACAACTTGTGTGTAAAGTTGTATATGTTCCAAATGTTTCAGTTTCTAAATATAGTAAATGCAAGATCTCATTGAATAGTATTTTATGTAAAAAGATTCCATTTCCACTAAAGATAGTTAATCACACAGACTTGATAAAGACAAAGCGAGAAGTTGTCTTCCGTAACCGAGTTAATACAAAGTGTTACTGAAGCACGGAATCACGGTACATTTAGGTCATTACTTTCTATATTGGATATAATATAGAAACAGTGATATATTTTTTTATTACGAAGCTTTTTCTTAGAAGATTAAATTTTGAATAGATATTTAAAATATTCATATACATCAGGTTTTTATAATTCCGTAGCCGAATGATAACAGAACCATTATAGATTTCTCGTATATATATATCTGTATTTCACACCGCTTTACCTATATAAAGCAAATTCAATCAATAATTAAATAAAGGAAAACCTTTTATATATTAATTAACACAACGACGAAATAATAGGAACACAGCAAACGCGTAGAAGACAACTCAGACATGTAAATTGCAATTAGTACATTTTTAATATGTAAATATTTTGCATTATTAAAGTCTATTTTAAACGTCGGTGCATACAAAAATTTATAACAAGCCGAGATAAGAACAGGACGATAGAGTTATTTAAAAATGCACAGTGCCTCCCTCAAAACATCCATGCACCGCCGGCCTAATAAGGCAGTGGCATAATGAGTTTTCGTGTCTATAAAACACCAGAACAATGGAGCTCATAAATAATAGAGGAATTAGTTTAATTTAACGCTGGGTAATATGGAAATCGCTGCGATTAACAATACAGTGGTGGACCATCCCAGGGGTATTATTTGTTCTAAAACTGACATATGTTTGTATGCGACAAACCGTCGTGGCGCAGAAACACAACATCTGATTGTAAACGCGACGGTAGTGAGTTCGAATTGCTTTAGAGAAAGAATATTTCGAGGAAGAATTAGTTTTATTTTCCTCGCATTAGTAACAAGATAGAGCGCGGCTGTGAGTTGGCCGCCACTGAAAAATAAAAAATGGGGAATGGAGTATCTCAACACTAGGTTCCCTCTGATCGTCAAGGAACAAAAAAACAATTACATAAACACTACAAATGTACTATCCCCATAGATTTTTTATTCATATCCCTATTCAGGGCCATATAAAAGTACTTATAATAATAAATACCAGTAATATATTTGTTTACGGCAACAAATCCTTCACGACAAGTATTCCCGCAAGAATTAAAACTTACAATTTACAGAAACACCGGTACAAAAGTCGTTTCAACTTTTAATATGCTTAACGACTCTCGAGACTGGATACAAAGGAGACATTGCGAGAGTACACAAGAATGTCTGTCTTATCTTCTTATTTGTATTAAATATTGAGGTGTTAATCTTTTAAGTAAAAAAACCGATGGTGTCATTCTTATTTTAGATAATTATATTTTTGTAGCTTCATGATTTATTCTACATGTACCCTCCAGGTAGGTAAAGAAAACCTAATGTTAAGACAATCCGTTCTTCATATACCGCCAGAATTCGACACCTTGGGTATTGTGTGGCGGAACTCAACGCCACGAACTGTTTTGGCGTATTACCTCTCTATGATGCACACTATAAACACTAATTCTAAACCCACAACTTTCCACAGCCAACATTTCGAGAGTCATATTTACATACCACGGATGTGCCACTGACAGTGATAGTGAAGTGAAGTGAAGTGAAGTGATATAATATGTCAGTCAGCGTATTAAATGATATCTACGCCATGCGACGCGACGGGGGCTGTGTGACTGACGTTCGGTAATAAAGTTATGGGATGCATACAAATGTGGCTGGCGTTTGGTAATCGACAATTATTGCGTACAAAGTCGTGTTGATTAATTACGTGACGCTTTACTGTGTTTGGTGCGAGATAAATATCAATTATCAGGCCAGTCGTGGCGCTGGGGTACGAGTGTGTCACTGTAAACGCGACTAGTTATGGGTTCGTTTCCTATTCGAGGAAATGAAATATTTATTTTAATTTATATCTTCATTTCTTCGCTGTTTAATGTAGATGCTAAGTGCGGCGTTAGATTCCGCCACTCAAGACGCAATGCCTTCAGAATTCAGCAGAAAATGTGGAACGGGGTGCTTGTGTGATTAAATGATAAAAACATTTTAATTTTTAGTAAGTACCAAACTATTACCACAGCCACGATGCAGTCAGACGTTGTCCCGATTCTAATAAACATTTTTTATACAAAAAAAATATCTTACTTTGTGTACATTTTTAATATTTTCCTGGAATCGGGTCCCTCTGGAGAACGACGGAGGACTAAAAAATAATAGCAAAAAAAGTCGTTTTCCATTACTCAAAAGGTATTCACGAGAGGGCACCAGAAGAAATAAAATGCATTCCAAGATGCGTCAAAGCAACGTTGCCGCAGCGGACGGGAGCAACAAAACACAAAGGAAAGTAGTGGAAAAGATTGGCTGAATCAGATAGCTGGTGGACTTCTTTCTCCTAGCTCTATATCGAATCGCTTAATATATTTTAGATTTTCTTCAAGTGTGATGCGATGTTTTATAGAATTTTAAAATTCGGAAATATGAAGTTAGTCATACGCACCTACTTATTTATACTGGCCGAAAATAAGAAACTGATACTTTTATAAATTAAAAAAAATCGGGACATAATTAAGATGAGCTTGCCTACGTAAGGTGATTGTGGGTAACAATCTCAGAAATAATCATTTATTTAGAATAAAATCTCTTGGTCGTGTATGTGAAAGACTTTGTATAATTTGGCTATAACATAAGTAACTTTGTGAAAGCTTTAAGCGGGCGAAGCCGTTTTGTTCACTAGCGTAAGTACAATGCATACAGCTAAAATTTCCATACATTCACACAAAAGCAAGTTGAGTGAAACAAACGAGACACTACACAAATTACTGCTAGTTTGAAGCATTTAAACTTTCACAGTCATATTAGCAACATTAATTTAAAACACAAACTGCTAGAGCCATCCAGCCCTCGGGAGAACTATTGAAAGTTGCAAAGTTTCATTAGACTGGCTATTACGTGTAGGTGCTTTTATATCCCCTGGTCGGTATTGACGCCTGGATTTATGGCCACGATACAATTTATAGGAGGATACGAGGATACGGCAAGGAACGCGAGGTAATGGTGATATATACAAGTTTAGGAAAAGTCCAGCGACATATAATTGCTTTTTCTTTTGGTACACCTGGTGCTGTTCTAGAACGTTGATCTTAATAAAGACAGATAAATATAGCAGTTGTCTTGAGAAACATTTAATATTCGAATTTAAAGCATAATCTTTCGCTAAACGTTAACAGATAAGAGAGGAAATCTGATATGTGGCAAAATAAAAATATTTGAATAAAATCAAAAAAAATATCGTTTAAGTATTGAAAGGTAATTTACTACGTCTATGTATAAATTAAATGTATTTTATTCCGTATACCACAGGAAGACATCCGTTCCCCACTTACTACTGAAAGGAAATAACCCCAATACGTAATATATAAGTGAATATTTTAAACATAAATAAATAAATAACTCCGGAAATCCATTACACAATATTCAATTGATGGAAATCTTTTATACAGGCAATATTGTGAGTTCCCGAGTGAGACGGACCGCGACGGTAGGTCTCTTCAAATCGTATTTCCTATGTCTAAAGGCGATCATCGCTAAAGCGTGTCACACGAACTCTGCTTTGGAATTAAAAATTAAATTCTGTTCGGGTAGATAGTATCACTGAAAGATATTCTATTTAACTTTTTTGGCTTTAGTCTGTATCCTGCATATAGAAGAGCAGGCAGAGAGAACTTAGTGTTAGGAGACTCAATTTCCCACCCATCGTGTAACTAACGAAACTCAACTCAGCGAGGAATTGAAAATGATTAATTACCCCGTACGGGAATCGAACTCACAAACAATGTTTACATTAAGAGTCCGTGCTGCGCCATAACAGCCGACATAAACCTTCAGCAAATATAAAATGACCTTTGACATTTAAGTTTCTATTTAAAATACAACTTATTATATTTTTAAGTAATTTTATAGGGAAGTATTTTTTTTAATATTTTTAAAAACACAAACATAAGTCAACGTTATATTTTTGTCTATCACTAGTGTAAAATCTAGTATTTATGTAAAAAAGAAACTTATAAAAGCTTATTTCCCCGAACTGAAACACCAACAATAACTAACAATCAACAGACCATTTGTATGTAAAACAGCCGACGAGTCTCATTAAAAGCGGTGGCACAAAGAGATTATAGATACATTTGTAGTAATCTAAGTGCACTATTGTACAAACCCTATACCTATAGGGAATCCACATATGGATTGTTTAGACTTATTGATATATTCTTAAGAACTTAGATTGTTATTCACGTAATGGTGATGTTGAACCTGACTGTATACACTATGGTATTGGGTCCGATTACCACCAAAGGATTGTATAAGGGTGTGAGCTAAGGAGAACCAAGGATAAAGGTAGACCTTTTGTCATTAGTTTTTCTGTATTTAGCTAGCACCTCATATAAAGATGTGATTTGTGCTTAAAAGACATGCCTTTCTCAAAGTAAGAAAATTATAATTATTACAATTCCTTTACTCAGTTTCAATATTTATACAGACTAAATCATGTTAAAAGCGTTTTTATAAAAAATATAATACGCTTGATTCTATTTGTAAAGTTAAATGATTCATGCATGAGCAAACAAGCTTTCAATGTGAATGTAAATATTAGAACGTATAAATGGATTATCACAATATCGTCGAAAAAGTATCTATCTATATATTTTTAGATTTGTATTCTATATTTTTTTATAACACCGGGATTATTAATAAGGCGCGTGTTGTGTTCTAAGTTTGCAACTACAAACGAATAATGTAACTGAAAAATCGTAAAGTCCATTACACTATTCATTTTTCAGTTTCATTATTCGTTTGTAGTTGGGAATATTAAAAGGATAAAAATTTATTGAATTATAATCATCATATAAATTCCCTACATTTTAAAGATAGCTGCCAGTCTACTTTTAATATGTAAAAATTGTAACAATAACATTGAATTTCAAGTATAGCAAGCGTGTTCAGTTATTGTTGACTCTTCTCAACAAATTCTGCCTTCCGAGCGGTTGTAGCTATTTGTTCAATCGATTCAAAAGTGTTGCAAAAGTCTCTTTAACTAAAGAATATTTCGAATTCGAACTTATAAGTTGAAAGTAATGTGACATCAGTATTGACAACTTTTCGTAGTATATATGCAACCTTTCTATTTTACAATTCCAAATAAAATAACCAAACATGTTAAAAGATAAAAATAAGTATCCTTGTTTTATTGAAATAAAAAATAAATAAAGAAGAAAAAAAATCGTAGATCAATACAAAATTTCAGTCACCTACCTACACAACTGCTGTCGTCACGTATTCACAAATCGGATTACGTACGTAAAAAGCATTACAGCTTACCTTAAGATTTAGGTAAGCTATAATGCTTTTTTATACTTGGAAATATTAGGAACTAGGTATAATATGTTTTCTTTGATTTACAAAGCTGTTATTTAAATCTTATATATGTATACATTTGTAGATTAAACAATAACTAATCACTGAAATGAACACTTGGTAAATTGACTCTTCTATTGAATGGCAAAAAAACAATTTCATCTGTTTTTTCGTATATCTGTGTAGACAGAAGGAATAAAGCGTTAAGCTACTCCGTTCCTCATTTCTAGTTCCTCATATTGAGTGTTGAATATCAGAACTTAATACCCCGCTCCACTAGGGCGGGGAAAGAAATATAATTTAAATGTAATCGTCCCCCCAAGTGGAGATCAAATCCACCATTTACAGTCAGCCAATGTGCCACGACTGCCTCAATGAATTAGGAAATGTGAAGAAATTTTAAGATTACACGTCCTCTAAATTTTATATAAGAAGTTAATCATTGGTAGCCACACTATCTAGTCTTACATATAAAGGATTAGTTGATCAGAGTACTGCCCAAGGGGTCTTAAACTGGGAGGGTTTACACTAGTGTTGGATTTGGAATTGTTATACAATTCATGTTCTCTTTGTGCATATATTGAACCACTACGCAATGGATTTTAGAAACTCGTTTCCATGTCTATATTTGTCTAAAATTATTTCTATAGCATATGAATTTCAGCAAACAAGTTAAATAAATTCCAGTTAAAACAAAAAAATGTTACGCTTATATTTTTTTTCAGCTTCCTAAGCCTAAGCAGCAGCAGTAGGGTAGGCAGATTGACAAAACCATTGCGATTACAGCTTTTCCACTATGTTACGACGACCATCAAATCAACTTTTATAACTAAAATAAACACCACTAAATATCTACGGACATAAAACTTTCATCTATAAAAATGCAGACAGCAATTTCAAACCCTTCAGACGCAACAAAGGACGCATCAGCTCTTCAGATGCAGATTCCGAGTAAATAAAAAGATCCATAAGTAAACAATCTATGTTCGAGTTGGAAGCGATTTTATATGAAAAGTTAGACGGTTCTGTGCTTTTGACGATTACTCAAGTTGAAGTGTGAAAAGTTTTCAATAGACACTTGCTTAGAGCAATGATACTTCGACTACAATTGATATGTTTCAACTAAAAGCATCGAATCGGTTCATATAATGGAAAAATATTTTCCATCCGTATTTGAGACATTGGTGTGGAGGTGTGCTCATCGCCGTGCCTAGTCTTGCCAGTGCCAATAAAAAATAATTATCGGCCACGTCGCGCGTCGCCTTAATATAAATAAAGATCGTAAAAGTTCATACGATCATCAAATAAATCAAAATCAATGCATGAGATTTTTTCAGAAAATTTTGGATTTCGTTAAACGTTGACGATTCAACATCATCACCATCACCGACGACATCATGAAATTCCACGATATGACCAAGACATCGAGTTTGAAGTTCAAATTCAAATTCAAAACATTCTTTATTTAAATAGACTTATGATAAGCACCTTTGAATTTCGAAAATTCGAATGAACATATAAACAAAAATAAAATCATTATACCAATACAGTAAAAAATAAGTTAAGTGCAAAAATAATGTAGAAGGTTTGAAATTAATAACTACAAATTGAACTCCACAAGTGGTTGAACTTTTTAAATGAAAAAGCTCAACTATAATCTAATTTAATAAATGCTTTCATTCTCTTGACTTTAAATTAAAAGCAAGAGAAAAAAAATACACTTAAACATTTACATTTATAATTAACGGGTCTCTTAATTCCTGAAGGGACCCATTCATGTAATTTTCTTTATTTACAAATTATTCAAGTAATAGAGCTTTTATAAGGTATAAATGTGTGTGTGTGCGTACCATACATACTCGTATAATGCATTATACAGATAAGACTACCGTAACGTAGCGGAACAGCGCCTGACTATAAACGTGTCTGTTGTAGATTCGATTCTTATTCAGGGGTATTATTTTAATTGTTTCCTTCTGAGTTCCACCAAGCAACATGCAATTTCTAGATATTGGGTTGAAAAGTTGGTATATTCCTTAGGTAGGTGGTGGATCCTTTACGCTTTTCTTTCTCGTTTTTCTATGAAAACGCAAGATTCTCGACAAGACTTTCGACAACGCATTACCGCATAATGGATTTTGGGTTTTCTTCTATGACAGTTTATCTTACATTGTTATAAACGACGGACAAAGGCCTCCAACAGGGATTTTAATTACAGCGCAGGTCGACAGTAACTAACATAAATTGCCGCCGGTAACTCACACTGACACTCATCAGCTCTCGCCAACCCACTTAAAACCAATAACCGAGCAAAACAAAGCGAGTGGCAACACCGTTTCGTTGGCAAATCTCACAGAAAGGGAACCTAAAACGTTATTAGCTGTAAAATGACTTCCAATTCCAGCAGAAACAAATAAATTGGGGAAACACAATTCGTCTTCAGGGTCCGCAAGCCGTAGAGGGTAAAATTTATGAGCGGCGTAAACCAAGTCCAGCGATACGTAAAGATTTTTGAATCGTAGCCATGGCGTGTGTTTGGTTTGTAAGTTAGTTAAGGGGAAACTTTCAGTTGCGCCATTTGCCAGGTACAAACGAGGTGGGTAATGGAACGAACGAGGAGAATTACACACGGAAAAAGTATTGTGCAGCGAATTTGAAATACCTTTGTTTCTTTACGCTGAAGTTCAGAATACTAGAAAGCAAATTGAAAAGTCTAGAATGACTTTTCCTCTATGATTTCTCCATCTATAATTTGTATTTTCAAATAAAGTTACTTAAGAGACCAGTCGTAGCGCAGTCGAGGACATGAAATAATTAATATTTTCATTTCCTCGCTCTGTTAACGACACAAAACGCAATGCCTGCATAATTCTGTGAAGCTAAAAGAAAGTATATAATACTAATACCCAACTAACTAATTGAAACAAACAATACGTTATATAAATTCCAAAAAATGGATAAAAGGATTAGTACCTACACGATAAACTCAATACGTACGGCGATATTTTAAAGCACACATTATCTACAACATGTTTTGCAGGATTTACAGGAGATCAAACATTCGCGCCGCTTTTTATATAAACCAGTCGAGTGATAAGTCTGAAAGGGTGCTTTTATCCCTTTTTATAGGCTCTCCTCTCCGAAAATTATAGCGACGTCTATAACGCGTGTACGAAAACAAGTGACTTTTCACAAATCACTTATTGTTCTTTTTTTTTTAGATACATAAAGTATTTTTCAAAAAAGTTTCAACGGTTGTAAATTATAGAGTTTTTTCAAACTAATGTTACGTAGCTGTATAAACGCGAAGCCTGTAACTTCGATTTCTATTGAGGAAATTGTTTCAATAATTAAAATAAATATATTGTATGTCATAAATAACAACATAAATATTCAAAATGTTTGGTTATTTATATTTTATTTTTAAGAAATAAAAAACATAATTTAAAAAGTTTGCTATTTTTACTTATTATTTAGCATACACAAAGAAAAACATCATAAAAAAAGGCGTGCCCAATAAATTGGAAAAAATAATGTTGACAACAAAAGCAACGAGCTTTTCTAAAAAAATAGTTCAACTAGAGCACTTCACACTAGAGCGGTTATTCGATGGTAATATGACGCGAGTCGTCGCCGGCAGCGTCACTCGGTTACCGGTAAACCGGATTATGTTGGGTATTTTTATCCGCATTTCTCATCACCACGTATAAACTGCTTCTATTGACAATTCGTTGAGAGTTTTTGGCGGTTTATTATATAAATGATGGAAATGTTTGGTATTTTTTTATTTATTTTCTATTAAAGTAGGTAAACTAAAGCAAATATATAAAAAGTTACACCCTCTTACTCAGTGGATTTTATTGTGGAATTAAAAAAATATATACATTATATCTAAAAGAAGTAAATATGACATTTACTTTTACACCGTAATCGTATTAGATCCTAAAAAGTAGCTTACACACTCAAAAGCTATAAACGCAATGAAAAATTAAAAATTCAAATCCAAATATAGTTTCTAAAGTACCTAAAGTTACCTAAAGGCATAGGAAATAATGAATTTACACGAACGTCTAAAAGTTAGCAACGTAGAGGCGGAGTGACACACTCGCCTGATTTATTACACGCCTTATAAGATTTGGAGACACGTTTCGACTTAATGAGAACTCCAAGAGGAACACTACGCAGGTAACACGGTGCGCATCTAAAACTTGGAACTACTTTTGTTGAATTAAATTAGCAAAAAGCTTTGGGAATGAGCTTGGTATACCAAATTTGATGATTCATTCTCTTCATGTAGAAAAAAATATTTTTATTATATTTCTAATAAAATATTCGAGGCCAGACTTGGCGCATGCGCTGGGAACAAGCATGTGACATACAACGAACAAACAACAAACGGACATACAACGAACAAACAACGTGACAAGTTGTGGTTTCGGAAGTGTTGTAATGGATACGGAGTGTCATAGCACCAGGTTCCATGGTTACAGCGTGAAGCTAACTATTTTTCAAATAATCTGATTTTGATTATTTAAAGATAGCTTCTGATGATAAGCGCGATAGGTGTGGATTTGGTTCCTTGGCCAGTGTGGCCTATTGGCCAATGGTCTAATTCCATTTTCCCATTATATTCCCACTATAAGACCGCAGTCTCTTGACACTTGCTACATAAGGAGTAGAACATGGAGCTTTTTTTAATTTATACTTATAATTACATAATTTACAATATCACATTTTATTCTAAGGCACGGTACATTAAATTACAAAGTATTTTAATCAATATAATAGTCAGCACGGTGAGTAAAAGGTAGATAATTAACAGTGTTAGTTCCCTACCGTCAGAATTTATTTGAGTGGAGATGAAATTCCTTAACAAGTCCAAATTAAACCCGGCTCCTGTCTCTCGATTTGAAACAGGCACTTAAGGCTCGGCAAAAATGCTTAAGGTGTGATAAAATTTTTTATTAGAATCTTGGAATTTTAAAGAGCAAAACTCTCGAATAAGAAATGCGTCGGTGATATCGACCCATATATTTCGCTAGGCTGTGCTAAGAGGTCTTCAGCCCATGCATAATCTCTAACTCCGCACTACAGGGAACTAACTCCAGGGAACTTTTAAAACTGCTTTAAATTGTGTTCTATGTAAAATGTTGAGGCCTGAAACATTATTCTTATGTACGATTAAAACCACATATAAACATATTTTTAACTTCACGTTGTATCCTATACATAACATGGTATAGTTATTAATAATTTAGTTAGAAGGAACTTCGGTACCTAGTGTTTATATACTCCGTTGCCCACTCTCCGCTGAATTCTGAGGCATTGAGTGGTGGAACTCAAAGCCGCATATACGAGGTGTGTTCAAAAAGTAAGGTGACTTTTCAAATTTGGCGGGCAACGTACTTTCGATTATCGATTTTTTTATTTTGTTATGTTGGTACACTCTTCCCGAACATCTGTACCAAGTTTCAAGTGTATAGCATTTTTTGTTTGGTTGGGAGAGGCGTAAAGGTTATAAGTGTTTTGCGTGCTCGGCGATTTCTTGCTATCGAAAAATATGGATCAAAGGATTTGCATCAAATTTTGTGTAAAAAATAAAATAAAGTGCTCCGAAACACTTAAAATGTTGACAGTGGCATACGGTGAAACTGTTCTGAGTAAAAAAAATGTTTACAAGTGGTACAAACTCTTCCAAGATGGCCGGGAAGATGCCAATGACGAGCCTCGCTCTGGACGCCCAAGCACGTCAACAACTGATGAAAACGTTCAAGCAGTGAAGAAAATTGTTCTGGAAAATCGTCGAATCTCTATCAGAGAAGTTGCTGAGGATGTTGGTATATCGCTTGGCTCGTGCCATGAAATTTTTTCTAACGTTTTGGGCATGAGACGTGTGTCAGCGAAGTTTGTTCCGAAATTGCTAAATTTTGACCAAAAGAACCGTCGCATGAGTATCGCTCAAGAACTGTTGAATGACGTCAACGACGACCCAGATTTACTCAAAAGGGTCATAACTGGTGACGAATCATGGGTATATGGTTATGATATCGAAACCTATGAAAGGACGGAGATTTGCAACGATTGAAGAGATAAAGACTGCATCGCTGGAAGAGCTCAAGGCTATACCGAAAAGTGCTTATGAGAAGTGCTTTGACGATTGGAAAAACCGTTGGCATAAGTGTATTGTATCTGAAGGGGATTACTTTGAAGGGGACAACATAAATATTGATAAATAAATAAATATTTTTTCTTAAAAATACAAAGTCACCTTACTTTTTGAACACACCTCGTACATTTTTACGAGATATATATAATTAAGTAGCTTCTCGCGTTAGCCCACATATAGCAGGGTAGACGGACGAAATCTAAGCCTCAAGAAAAGATAGATAAAATCCTTTCAAAAATTCAGATAAATAAAACAAGAGAAATAAAAAAAATCTAAAACTTGCAAGGTGTTAACATCCCAATCAATGTGTGAGCAAATCTAATAAATCATTAGCAAACGCAATTATCAATACAACAGCCGGCCAGTGACGTGCAAATGACGGGGAATGCAATACCTACATATCACACAAAACGCGTTATTGGATATCGAATTTAATGACCGCAAAACTAATTTTAGTTTAGAGATTTAAATTAATCTTGGTGTCATTGGTATTAGAATTCGATTTCATCCAATGGTATTGGGTTTGATTTTTTTAAACGGCAGAATTTTTAGACATATTTTTGATATTTCAGTTTCATTGTACCTACTTACATCAGTTTGGAGTTCAAAGTAGGGAAGAGTGTTGTTATCAATAGGATCTTAGTGGCAACTCTCCACATTTCACTTCAGTAGTAATTTTATTAAAACCTGGTCTGATCCCTAAATTGGAATATTTAAAACAAGAAGGATCATATCGATATTACTTTAAGTCTCCGAGAAACTTTTTGCCAAACATACGTACACTTACAAACCTTGGCTTTGCGTGAAATTCTAAATGATACTAAAAAAACATCTAATTTCAACATTACACACATAGGTACAATCCAAAACATTTTTGAAGTCAGTTAAAAAAGAAACTGAAATTACATTAAGTACTGGTTGAACAACAAGAGTAATATGGTTATTTAGAATTAATCTATGATACGTCAAACGCTACCATAAATCGTGTAAATATACTGATAATGACTAATTGAAGTGATCATACTAGTCAGTAGCAATCACTCAGATAAGAACGAAATGGCTTGTATTACATTTTTGTTGATTTTACAATGAAGAAAACATTCAAATCTATTGTAAAGATATATTTAGTAGAAGGACCTAAGATAATAATTTAAAAATAATATTGTTGCAAATCTCTCTTTTTAATTAGCAATGTTAAAAACCTAAAAGATTTGTACCTGACTTTGATAGCAAATATTAAAGTGAGTAAAGAAAGTAAAAACTTTAAAACATACCAAAATAAATTATAAAATAAAATTTAGTAAAACAACATAACACCACCATTCACCGACTTCGTAGGACGGATAACAATAATAATTCGCGTACGAATATGTGAAAGCCAGCTGTTGCGGTCGTTGCTTAGTGAAAACGTAGTGCACGCAACAACACGTTCGTATTATAATTAGTTGCAAATTATATATTAAAATAAGTAAAAAGCAGCCAAGTGAGTATCAGACGCTTGAGATGGTAAGAATATCCACAATATAACTAAAGCATTTTCTCTTCTCAAATGATCACTTTAAAAAACAATCTCTGGGTAGCGAAAAGTTCTAAAATATATCTACAGACATGCTAACCATAATAATAAGCTATAACCTTGTTAAGATTTTCAACGTAGTTCGATGATAACGTATGGCGTTAGAGCGCTTGGAGAGCGCATTATTCAAGAGGCGCAGCTACGTTGAAATTTTCACACCTTTTCTAAAATATTATTAAATATGCACATAGATTAAATACTGCTTTGTTACATTTAATATACCTACTTTTTTTGCACAAAAATATAAATATTAATGCTATATGCACTTGCGAACCGCATTAAGTCAGTGGCAAGAAGTCCTTGTCCTTTATAAAATATTCATCAACTTAGAATAAGTTGACGCTTAAGTGTTTTATCGGAAAAACTTAGTTCATTACACTTTTAACAAGCAGAAAGTTCCCTTGGAACTAGTGTCCACAACATTTTAATTTTACTTCAAAGATTATCGGTAGTCGCTTGTTATTATGTTTTTTCTTGTTTTATTTATTTTTTTGTTACTAAATAGTTTTTTCTCTTGTAGGCATTTAGATAGGTAAAAAAACATAAGCTGGTAACACATCTGAGGTCGTCGTGGCTGTAAACGCAACTGCTTATGTGTTCGATTCCATCTCAGGGGAAAGAAATATTTAATATATTCTTTTTCCACGCTCTGGTGACTAGATTCGGAAAATGAGCAACGGAAATCAGTCTTCATGGGAAAGCAGTGTCTTAACTTCCTCCATTTCCTCTTCCCGACCTATTAATGGGTTTTTAATAATTTTACATCTACAGTAGTAAAAATTAAAGGAAACAGTAAAAAATATAAAAAATCTCTCAAAAACAACATGCACAAAGTATAACTCCAATAAATCAACAAGCATTGTATACACAGTGTACATTCGCGAAGCTCGAAATATTTTTTTGTTTCATTTTTATCTAGACACGGCTCCATTGGACGTTTAAATTAAGAGAAATTGAAGCAAAATTTAACATATCGCGTACAAACAGATGAAATTGCTCAATTAGTGAAGAAATACCTACAATGTTACTTTTCCGCTACTGTTTTTTCGCGTTATCGATACATGCTCGTTGCCTTTTCAAGTTTCTGACGATACAAAAGGCCTTGTTTTGTCTCATTTGTGCGATCAAAACGTGCAAATTGATAACAGAGTGCAGAATAGGTATACAAGGCTTTCATGTTTTATAATAGTTATACTCTATCTAGGTTTTTGTTAAGGAATTTTGAACGTCACGCCGTTGCGTTGTGGCGCAGCGACGTTAACGCGACGGCGATGGCAGGATCGATATCTACTGGGGGGAATGAATGATTTTTATTTGTCCGTTCTGGTAACAACTGTCGAAAAGTAAGCGATGCTTGAGGAACAGTTTCTCAACAGAATGTTCGTTCTGCCTACCTTGCTGAATGCAAGATACACCATAAAGCTAATAAAGAAATTCTGAACACCCAACCTTGCGACACACGCTATACAGTATTTAACTAAAATACATACAAACAAACATACTGGTTAACATACATATACAGTGTCACAAATAACCACACAATAACAGAAAATATTCGTTATCACGTGCAAAATAACCATGGCTGTCCGGAAATAGCCCCATTTTGCGGTGCTCTGGAACCTGTGTCTTATCTGTTGTCACTGTGTTTGAAATTACCTTTTATGCTATCAGAAACAACATTTACCTACCAATACAGGAATATAATGTCACGGTTTCAACTTTACACTTGATCTAGCTATCTTCCTGACTTTGACTACATTTTGTAATGTATACATCCACAATAAAAAAGCAATGACAATGAAAATGTGTTTTTTTGACTCAAGTTATAGTATTGTAATGTATTACTTTTATTTAACAACGAGGGCGAAGCCGCAGATAATAACTAGTGTATAATAAAGAAGGATAGAGGTTAAAAGGAACATTTTATTTGATTGTAAGTAAATAATTGAGTGACTCGAATTATAATTAAAGGCATGTCCACATCTAGAAATTTGCCTAGCTTTTAACGGCTCTAGACTTTTAATTTAATTGGGTTAAGCTGAATACATTAAAGACTTAAAACCAATTTTTATTGAAAGGTAAAGAAACACAGTAACAACAATTACAATAAAAACAAAAACACTTAATGAAAGCGCGCTAAGATATGAAAACAATCTTCTTGATTTGATTTGTTTATTCCGGAGCATGATTCACGAAAATCAAAGTAATGTCGACTCTAAAAGAACGGCAGTTAACGGTTGAAATTCAAATATTTATGAGGAGTAAATTCGTAGAACAAGCAAAAGGGAGGAAAATCGGAGGGCCCTAGAAATAAATGACTGAGACTTGTGCGGACAATGGCCGACTGTGACTCGGTTACTTGGAATTAGCTACGAAAATGTTTTTGTGAGGGAAGTGCCGAATAATATTTTAATGACATTTGGAAGGGAGGCATAATAAATATGTAACATACTCGCTTCTTCGGAACATCTACATATTTATCACTGTGCACGCTGAACGCTCCTTTTTACATCAAAGGAATCTGTATTAGATATTCTGCTCGTCTGCCAAAGTTGTTCTTTAGTTGGTAAGGGGGACACAAGTCGTTTATTTTTCAAGGATATAACAAAATGTAAGTTTTATTTAAATATAATAATTTAAGTACATACTAAGTGCTTTTCTATTTCTTTATATGAAATATATTTCCAACGATTCATAATTTTCCTAAAACAGTTTAAGAAAGACATAAAAATATAAAATTTTATAAATGTTCGAATATTACTGTTATAAAACAAAGAAATGAAAGAAAATTGAACGTGAAAAGGCATCTTCTGCCAGTGCATTAGTGCCAGCATTATTGACACTTCTAGTCTAACAAGGCTAAAAATATTCAATAAATGAATTTCTTCTTACCTTCACTCCGTATATTTCTGGTGCACTTATGCGACACGAATTAAATTTTCATACTGGAGTGCCTATAAATTTATTTATTGTATGTAGTATGTTTATTGTATTTAAGTATACATTCATATGAATGTTTAGAAGATGTTGTAGTGCAGCGGAACAACGTAAGGCCATGAATTCGATAACCAAACAAAAAATGTAACTATCAAAATAATGAATCGCCATCGTTATACTACTTTAGGTACATTGTATCAACACTATATGTAGAAGATCAAGGAAAGGATATATAGTCCGCGATGTCTAAACTGAACTTTGCATTAGGCAAAAATTATCAACAAAAGTATCCTAATGAGAAACAGTGTCTTAGCACTACCTATTGTTAAAATTCTCTTAATACCGTAGTCTCAGATACCCTCTGTCTACCCTCTTATATGCGGGATTAAAAAACATTTTTTTAATAAACTATACTCGAATTATAAAATATGTAAATGTTTACGGCAATCGCGACATTAATAATAATCAATAAAAAAACAACGATTTGTTTGCAAATATTCCAAGTGTTCCCTCCATAATTTGATTAATCGATAAACGCGTAGGCTACAAAACGTGGAGCAATCAACTCTGCCTTTGTCTGTAAATTACAATTTCTTCTTTCAACATACCAATAGTAGTATCACGATGTAGTAAAAAATATTTATTTTTAAATTTTTTCATGTAAACCTAGGATAAAAACGACAAAATAAAAGAAAAAACGAGTTACGTAGGCTCACATTACTCGAGAACTTAATCAAAATAGTTACAGGTCTAACACAACAAACATTAGATAGTTATACCCCCCGGGCGCCCAAGGCACCGATGGCTGGTCGATGAGGTGAACTTGAGCAAATGGACTAACCACCAAAGATTTGGAAGTCCGTGTGTAGAGTGGTGAAGATTTGAGTCGGAACGCAGACAATGGCAACAAAAGCCCGGGGAAGCCCCAAAATGGTTACCTAATACTGGTAATGGTAGTACGATATGGTTATGGTTTCAAATATTATCGATATTAATTCATAATACATGTAAGTAAGTATTAGTCTTGTTCAACGGTATCATTAATTTATTAATTCAACAAATAATGACTCGAAATAAACATATTTTCATAAGAAAATAATTTGCCTAACAAAACCTATTGATGAAACAATTGCTATAAATTGTTTTATCAATAGGTTTTGTTGGATAAATAATTTTTTCAGGAAAACATGTTTACCGTCCCAAATTAATGAAAATATTACCGACAAAAACAAACACGCCAAGTACCTATTACATTAAATCCAGAGTATCATATTATATTTTACGAAAATATAAATAAAAAATTATACAAGTTATATAATAAAAAATATATGCTGAACGAGACAGAGCCATAATATAGAGTATCAAATAATATGAATAAAATATCGCTTACGCTGAAGATAGCCGCTATTTACGACGGGAATCCGTTTGTTCGCGGCGATAAAACAAAAACATCTGCCACCGTTGAAATGGACCATAATAAATAGAGGCAAGTATATATGAAAGATATTCCATAAATCAGACAATAGCCAAAGAAAAGGCAATATTGGAAAGTTGGTCTCACGTAAGACAAAGAAGAGGCTGGAAGAATACCTTGACAAATGGCTAAAAGAATTTGTTCAGATTATTTGTGGGATATTAGAGGCTTTATTACATGAAGTATAGTGGATCAATAAATAGGGGGCACAAGCGTGCGACTTGTGTACTGTACGCGACAGGTGGTAGGTTCGATTTCTACCCGAGAAAATGAAATATTTAATATTCGCTTTTCCTCGCTCTGCTAATGAGGTAAAGCAGGGTGTCGAGTTCTACCACCTAACACGCAATGCCCTACTGTGCGAGATACAGCGTGAAGCTTAAAAAGAGGGTTTAAGATTTTATTGCAAAGGGTGAGTGTGTGACGACCACAATCGCGATTTTGTGGGCTCGACCCCAAATCAGGTGAATGAATTATTTTCATTTCTACTTTTCTCTATTGTAGACAATGCGTGGTGCTCAGTACCGCGCTTGTCTATCATTCAACCCCAAATAACTAGCCAAGAAAGCGGGGAACGAAATGACTTAACACTAGGTTATCTTATCCTCTTACGTTGTAAAAGCATGAAGAGCTTAACAAAAATACTCGACATTGAATATTTTGAGGTATACCGCAATGCATGTGGCTTTTTATATTTTATTTATATTTAATTTGTTTTAACCATGAAAAAGATACAGATTTTTATAGTAGGTAGCTGTTTGCTACAATTTTCAGGGTTCCGTACCTCAAAAAGGAAAAACGGAACACTTGTAGGTTCATTACGTGTACGATGTACAAAACAGAAGTTTTTTTAACTTTCGCGTGGTTTCAACCAAAACCCACAAAACCAAAATATCGAAAGCTTTATAAAATAACAATTATCACCGTTCATCATCATCACTTGAACCTATTACGCAGTGAATTAGCTAAAGTGGTCTACGCACGCACAGCATATAATTGGCGGCGATGTAGCCCTTCCTAACCCTAATCGATGATTGTTCCTCCAAAGATAATTTTCACGCTTCGCTGATATTTTAATATAAATGCACTGAAAGGACGATTTGATTTGACGAGGGTTCTGAAAATTGCCTTTTTGTCTATCATGGTGGGTAAGAGTAATGATTTCTTTTTTTCAACCTTACGCTGTACACCGCTGTATTTTGCATGTGAAGCAGACGGATTCTATGCGTGGGAACGGAGTGTCTTAAACTTAGAGTTTGAGTGAGTGAGTGTTGAGTCTTAATCTTTAAGGCATTGCTTGTTGAGTGGCGAAACTCAACGCTGCGCTTTGTCTTCTTACCAAAGTATGGAAACGAAATAATTAATTTTCCCTAATGGGAATTGATTCCACAACCTTTGCCTTTACAGTCATTCGCTGTTCTGAAATAACAATAACATTTATTTAAATTAATATAAAAAAAACCTTTCCTAATGTACCACATTTACTCCAATAAAGGGAGAGCCACACACAAGTGTATCCCGTACAGTATGATCCGTACCTACTACATTCATTAGAAAGGGGAACAATGAGGCCTGTTGTTTTACTGAAAGCCTTCGTCCCGATGCTCATTGTGTTGCAGGGGAAGTGTTCACGTAATCGGCTTGGAGCGTAGTGCACTTTGGCGATAAGGGCTCGCAGCGCCAACGGAAATGGACTTGTATAGACGTTCGTATAAAGAGTTCCTTTTGTATGATGAATAAGCCTAGGTCACTTTTGTCTAATGATACATTAGCGAGTGATGTAGGTTGAGTGTTTATTCGATGATATTTATTTTTATAATCTTCCTTTGTTATGAGGGAGTATGTAATAATTAAAAGAGAATTCGTGTGTGCGGAAAGAAAGTATCTTAATTTGAACATAGTATCTTAGCACTAAGTTTCAAGATTTCTTTTACGTATTCTGCTGTGTAAGACACGGCTCGTCTCTACTATCCGATCTCCTTTGCCTAAATTAATTCCACTAGAACACATGAAATGTGCGGCTTTTCGATATTAGCTGTCTGTCATGGTAACTGTCAAACCGAGAATGTACCGTCATATCAGTTATTCAGTAGATACATAATTATTAAATTATTATATACTTACAGAACTGGTTTAAATGCCAAGCTAAAATATTATATACATAGGTCTGTCAAATAATATTTGATCTCTTCACTTAAAATCCATGTGACATCCGTTTAACTAGCTTGCATATAGATAGTAGTTTCAAGCATAATGTCAAAGTTACTCCGTTCTCACGCACAATTTTCAAGACATTGCGAAATCAACGCCGAACTATTGGTACGAGAATGAGAAATTAACACAATTTATTACATCGAGTGGGAATCGAACCCACAACTGCCGCGTTTGCGCTGCTGTGCGACGACGGCTTATATTTTAACCAAAATTAATTTAATAGAAAAGTAAAATTGTAATAAATAATTTTACATTAAACAAATAAATGATAAATTCTAATTATCATTCAATACAAAAAGATGTATTGGGTGGCGAAGTATTAGTAGTATATTATTAAAGTCACAGTGTACAGAAATTTTCTAGTTCAAGCCACAGTAGCAAAGCGTCGAGTTTTATTGACAGATTTATTGGCCAATATTGAGCTACATTTATACGTGAAAACAAAGTAATTACTTGTGATCTAGGAAGTAAATAATAGTAGCAAATGAGTTGCAAACCGCAGAGGAGTTATTGCTATTTTAATAATATAGATATTTTCTACTACTGTATTTTAACATATAGTTATTTTAATAATCTAGAATCTGGATATATTGGAGTTGTACTTGTATATAATATGAGATATGTTAAGGAAAATGTTTTCTTTTTATTCCATTAGGCACATGGCCTTACAACATGCACATTAAATTGTAAAAAAATTACAGTCGAATTGAGAATCCCCTTCTCCTTTAACAGAAGTCGGTTAATTACATAAAAATGTCAGTAGAGTCAGATCCATAGGATATCAGCCGGTATGAAATTTAATAATTGCTGTTGGACACCACGTGTTTTTGATGATATAACGAAACGATGCATTAATAATTCAAATGAGGACAATGAAAACTATGAGAATGAAATGTCAGATCCAGTAGAATTGATATTATAGTTATATTTGATTTTATTATGATTATAAACAACCTTTAAGTTTAAAACTTATTTTTCTGGCTCTACTTTTAGTGTTCACTTACACATATGCAAAGCTCAGCTCAAGCCATGCGAACTGTAGTAGCTTTGCCTAATAATATGCTTTAATCTTAATTTTAAATTATTCAAGTTTTCTAAAATAAGTTTTAGAATTTTGGTATACCTAGTTCTATGAATGTTTTGCTATTTTTAACTATCCTTTTGACATATAAAACTAGTTATTTTTTTATAATGTGTTTTAGTAATTGGGTAGCCTGTTCTTTCTTTACAAATAATTAGCGTTACTAAAAATATCAAGCGAGACTTGTCAAAGGTTGAAATGTCACATAAAGGACACACCGTTATACTGTATTAAACAGAAGTTATAAATCTGCCCTTCAGAACTAATTTAAACAAATATAACTTTATACTAGGTGTCCTTGTGAATTTTCAACTTAGTTATAAATACTTTAATAATGATCAACAAGTATGAAACTTTATATAAAACGTACTTAAGTCAACTTATTACAAAAAAAATGTAAAATATTTCAATCAATCTACCACATATATTATGATAAAATTAGTCATAAAACTAAAATATCTATCTACGTGTTTATCACTATTTCATATTTCCATTTTCTTCGATCTGGTGTTGACGTATTAAGGCTCTCCGTTTCCTACTTTACACTCAATTTTCAAGATATTAAACGTTGAAAGGGGACACTCAATCCCGTGTTTAGCCTTCCAGAGATCTTAATCTTCAGATCTTGAGATCTTAATTTTAATTATAATCATAATCGCGAGTAGGGATTGAACCCACAGTCGTTGCAACAATGTGCCGGACAGTCGGACACGCCCCACTACGTCACAACGATCACAAATTTTAATATGAACCCAATGTACCTACGTAAGTACGAAAATTTTTATGAAAACATAAAAAAATGTCAAAGCAAGAACGCTTATATCACGACAAAGGCAGTAAATATGGGCACCAGGTCAGGCATAACGTTCCGCCCATTGACTAAAGTACGGCAGCTACTAAGTTAGGCGGCATTGACTTGAGCAACTCTTTGTTGATTTTATGTTAGTTCTTAATGTTTATGTAATTTAAATATGTAGATATGTGAATAACTTAGTTTTGGCGCAATGAAAGTGAAGATTTTGTTAAATCTGATAATATATATAGGTATGTATATACCTGTGGCATTTTTCAGCGTCAACCGTATCATACATATAGCGGGATAGGCAGAAATACTAGTGTTCAGACACTTCGTTCTCCCCTCAACGGGCGGCGGGTGTTAAGTGGATGAAAATTAACTCACCGCACCGCTTTGTCTTATCAGAGACTAGCGACCCTCTTGCGGCTTCGCCCGCTTTAACTACTGGATTATTCATATAATGTATGTTTGCAAAGCACTTAAGATAATGTGAAAATTCATTAAACCCTAATGCAACCCGCATTTTCGTAGTTTTAATAAAGATTTTCCAATTGTTTTACACAGCAAGGATTTTTTAGTAGGTATCGTAATTTTAAATCTGCGCTACTAATCTTTTCAAGTACTTGTTATAAAATATATTTAAATGACTATTTTTAGATAGTTAAATTACTACTAACTATTTTTAAACGGAAGAAATTATAAACAAAAGCCTACCTACTAGTAACTACTACAAAAAATATGAAACAAAATATATCGCGCTGTGCAAAATATAGCTTGTGGTTAATGCTGAAGAGGGTATTCTGTACCTGATGAAAAGCAAGCACTACGTGGCTGCCTGTGAGGAAAATTAAATAGAATGCATCGGCCGGGAATAGAACCCGGGCCGCCCGCGTGGCAGGCGAGCATTCTACCACTGAACGGCGAGTGGCGAGCCGTTTCGCAGCAAGGATTTTTTGATATTGTAACAACTTCTAAAGTACTTATTAAAATGAAAAACAGTAAAAGACAGTTTTGATCTACATTAAATGGCCAACGTAACTAATGTATTTATTTATATGCTGAGAGTAAGGGATAAGTGAAACTTGAGTAACATACAGCTGATGTGTCAACGGCGTGATGTGTCAACAATTAAATGCGTTTTTCTCTAAAACTATTCGTAATTTCAAAAAAGTGTACGAAGCAAATTTTATCTTCGTTTAACGTAGAAAATTAATAAAGTATTTTAAAGAATAAGGATTAATACCATTATGGAGAAATATCCCTCACAATAAAAAATATATTGAAATTACTATTTTTAGACAGAAATATGATCACTACACGTTATTCTTAAAAGATACGAATATGCCGTCGCGGACTTTTTTGTAGATCTTATTAAGAGGAACAATACTCCAGTACATTATTTTCACGTAGTACTTACCGTTAGAGCAGCGCATGCGCGAAAGTGTCTCAACGGGTAGGACTTTATACACATTTGTCTTATTTATGTGAATTTACATAAGAATGTACAATTAATAAACTATATATAAACCTTCTCTGAGATATACTTGACCTAATGGTGAAAACCGCATCAAAATCCATTGGGTGGTTTAGAAGAAGAAGAGTTAGAAAGTTCAGACAGACACGAAAAGCGACTTTGTTTTATAAGATATAGGATAACTATTTTCCCGAATTTGGACCGACCCCATTGCTCGTATTTATAAAATGCTCTCAACTTTGATCGTTGTTAAAATGACGTTTTCATTCATAAATTGTAATTTAGAGCGATTTATAAACACGGACCTTAAAGTCAAACGCTGCTGAAATGGGCCACGTTGACCTTACGAATACTCATATAATTTTTGTATTTATTACTAAATATTAGTTGTTTTAATTGGTTTTACTTTCTCAAATAATTAGAAACATAAATAAACACATAATAATGACCGCAATCGTTACTAAAAATATTTTTGAATTAAAACAATTCGTGTCAATAATCAATTCAATTTTAATATAAAGTATTCTGTAAATATAAAATGCATTGTTAAAATACAAAAATGTGCATAAAATACTTACATCAATCCCATGAAATATAAAAACTCGAAGCCTCGATGGCTGACGAAACAGCAAACAACTGCAACAACAAAATGTGTATACGTTAGCAAATGAATACTTGGTTACTCAATTTTTTGTAAGATTTATATGTATCTATATCTTTTCTATATATCTTTTCTTTAGACATAAAAGTTCTGTAAACATAATAAATTAATCCTAAACCTAGAGTAGCCTACAAAGTGCAGGAATTCTTTGTAGAAAAGATATGATGTGCTTTTAATAGTTCTTACTTCTAATAAAAACAGATAAAAAAGCATTTATATTTCTAAAAGATCTGGTACAAATTTCAAGTGATATTAAAAAAAGAACCGTGGCGCGAGGCTGCGTTATCTCCACTCTTTATTCTTTTATATAAAGAACAGAAGATTATATAAACTAAAAGTAGAAAAAAACTGCTTAAACCTAGAAAAAACTACTTAAACCAATTTCACTATAAAAAAAACTAACTTGCACTAAAAAAGAAACGATTTACTTGTCCTTTTAATTCCCAATGCAAGTTTACATATAAACTTCGGAGCAAATCTCAACGTGCTCGAAGTTTACCAACAAACTTCAATTATTTTGACCTGACCGTAACAGTTTCGTTGAACAATGTTCTCTTTAATTTCACTATAAGTTGGGAGAGGCTAATATGTTACCTGCGCGAGGAGCTCAACTACGGTACAGTTCACATTCGCTTTAGTACAAGCCAAGTACTTTGTAGATCCGTAATTATAATATACAGTATTAAAGCGATATGTTAAATTTGTATGACCGAAAATATCTATTTATAAACTTTTCATTTGCTTTTGAAATTAATAAAAAAAACTATTGTAAAAATATACAAAAATTTGTTTTTTTTTAAATGGAAGTATTTCAATATTTATGTCGATAGATATCAGATAACCATAGCCTTATTTTATTTATTTATTTCACTTCATTTGAATATTTTATAAAAAAAAATGACTAAAACAACGAAAAAGTAGAAGAATAGTTTCAAAAATACAAATGGATAGTCGCTACAATAAGATTTAAATCAAAATATAAAAACATTGAATCATATACGACATACTGATCCATCGACGCGATGTCACGGCAGGCGTTTTATAAACATAAATTAATAAAGTACATTACGTACAGTAGGTACTTGCTACAATCTGCCTGAAACTTCAAGACAAGCTATAAAATCTTATGTGCTCATAAATTTTACTGACGACATTACCTTGCCACCGAAATAAAGTGTAACTTGCTACCTAACATCAGAATATTTGGCGTATCAGAAAAAAAAACTCAGAAAGCTTTCGACTCTTGAATTACATGCCATATTCTTTTTTTTCTATTTATAACAAATTATATTCTAAACAGGTGAAAGGTAGGCAAAAGTGTGGCATGAGCTTCATTGAATAATCTGTAAATTGGACAAAATGCGTGAATATAAGAAACTATCTATAAAAGTTTTAAAATATAATAAAAACGTATAAAATCTCGTTTTACCGTCGTTTCGTTTGGTTTGGTTTGGAAAATGTGCAAGGGATTGTCTTAACAACACACAGCTTAACGGGATACAGCGTGTACTGTATAAATAGAATATAAGTTTTAATCACTACAATAAGTATAACACACTCTACACTCCAAGTAACCAAAACTTAGATCTTGATAATTTTAGCTAAATCTGAACAGTAATATAGTTATTCTGACAAACTTGCACTAGACTAGATACACGCCGTCCCAGTTCTAGTCGTTGCCGGAGTCGGTGCCAAACATCTTTGTAAACTTGATGTGCAAGCCACTCTGACGCTTTCAACGTCGCTATTCAAACAACTAGTTTTCAATTAAACAATTTCTGAAGACATCCCAAATTGAATATGATTGGCATACAAAAGTTCATTATAACGGCAAATATCACGCATAAAGTTTATGATATGATAAATATAAAGACCTGATGAATGTTTTTGCAAATTGATAATATTTTATTTTTTAAAAATCAATATTCCTAATAAATTGGACTTATATATTGGTTAAACAGAAAATAAAAATATAACTGGATATTAAGGAGACGTGTTTACAAATGTTTGAAAAAGCTACTAAAGTGCATTGTCACTGCCAGCAAAACATCTTTATCTTACAAAAAATAAAAAAAATCTGTTATGTAATTTTCAAAACAAAATAGCGCCACATAAATACCTATCAACAGACAAATGTATAGTGATATTGGCAGACAAATGAACCGTGAATCGTACAGTTGTCGTAGCTGTCCAATGTAATCGGCTATTTACCCCAGTAATTCTATACTACGTTGTGAGTAGAAACAACGTATTATAAAAGTGTATTCGCGCTGTATAATTCAGGGCCTAGCAATTTAATTTAAAAGCGTGGTAGAAAACAATAGACTAGAATTAAGACACTCCGTTCCCCACTTTTTATTTAATTTTCGGGACAATAATGAGTGGCAGAACTCTGTTTGTCTATGTGTTGGATAAAAGCAACAGCAAAAGAGATACCCATACCTATATGTCTAATATTTTTTATTTGTATTTATATTACACTGCTATTGAAATTGAAATAAATATTAATTAAAAACAACCACAAAATAACATGAAACGATACAAAATAAACATTATTCAAAAATTATTTAACACATCAACAGTACTCGACACGAGTTGGTATAGTTTGTTTAATGGAGTCCGACATCGAGCTCGGGCACAGACGAATCGATAATCTACTTCGGAATTCAATGTAAATATTTGGATGGAAAAATAAAATTTTAGAGGCACTCTCTAACACTTTCGACGCGTTCAAACACAAATATTATAAAAAAAATTGTAGTATACTTATTTTATATGTTTGTCTATAAAATAAAGTTATTAGAAACACCGTCCTCAATCCTTACACTTCTTGTGAGAAAATCTATATTTTTTTTTATTATTTTAAAACTATAGATTTTGTTGAGTTGAACGCGTTAATATCAGGAACAATTTTTATGAATTAAACATCTTTCTGAGTTGGATAGGCAATTTAGAAGTAGACTATATATTATGGTTATATGGCAGTGTCGTCAATCGTTGCGATGTTACTCAACAAGGTGATGTTACCTCAGGTACTTGCATACAATTCGGCATATGTCATATAGTTATTTCCACTACTGGAAGAGCCATACTTACCACAGGTAAACAAGTGGTAAAATAATTCTTAAATAATGTAGACATAATGTTATAACTAATAATATAGCTGACAGTATAAAAGCTACCAAACTCTAATAACGCAGACAAGTTGAGCAAAAAAAAAATCGACCCTTTTTCTAAGTTCATATTATAACAAACCCATAAAAGCTTTATCACATCACCTAATATGTTGGGCCTAGATGAGTGCGCGACAAGACTTCGCACTCAAACAACGATGATTAATACGTACCGGAACGGGCCCAATGAGGAGTAATCCGTTTCGCAAACCCACTGGGAAAACGCCTCTATTTTAATACACCATTCATCATATTGTCTGGGTTGAAGCTACTTTTATTTATAAATAACTGGCTACTGTCCGTTACTTCGTCTGGTCAGCGGAGGAAACTTTTTTTATTATGAGGAAAGGTTCGAGTAGGTTACATATTTCACATGGACTGGTAAATGTAGGCCATCCATAATACCTACTGGTCACACCAAAATGCTGCTCTTCTTCTGGCTTAGGCTACGTGTTGTGCCCAAGGATTCTTCCTTCAACGCCGGCGACAAGCGGAGAAAAATTTTGTGGTAAGTCTCTCCACTTTTACAATTGCAACGGGTGGCGGAAACTAACGCAACGCTTTGTCGAACCAAAATTGACATTCAAAAACTACCACTCACTAATTGTATCGAGATTGGTGTGGAGTATTTCGAAAGATAGTATTGGAATCAATTTATTATATGCTGTTCATCGACAGAAGGAATAGTCTTCATAATTAAATTCTTTTAATTTAGCAAAGTACACAAGTAAGAATAAAATCGATACCTTTAAAATACGTAACCTTCAACTAGTAAAAAGCATTGAATTGTAGAAAATTTGATAGCATTATAGCAAAGATAAAGACGTAGAGTACATACAACTTCCATACATCTAACACATTAACTGGATTAGTAAATCTGTTTGAGGATGCATAGTGGATGTAAGCTTTCTTTTAGATATATGCACTTCGAAAGCGTCGACTCTAGAAAGAGCTTTATTATGCAACTATGTAGGTTAAAAACTTTACAAGAAAAACACTAAACATCGGTAAATTCTGATAGATTATAGTATAATATATTTATTTTGAATGAAAATATTCAAGATTGTTCAAGTTCAAGCCACCTCAGAATTCGGCGGAGAGTCGGGACCAAATTTGTCTTAATAGGAATGGACTGACTTAACATTAGGTTTCCTCTGACTGCCCTTGCTATGTGCGGGATACAGCATGAGGCTGGAAAAAAAACACGTAGTAGCTGTTTACGTACGTACTACGTACCTACCTATGTATATTTAACTTAAAGTGATATTTCGAAGTAATTGATACACCTGCAATTATTTCTGATGCAGGCAATATACGCGTCGGCAGATACGTGATTAATATTGATGTTCGCCCGAGGATACATTTTTCGTTAATTATTTTGATTACGAAAGGCTTTTCGCTGAAAACTTTATGTCAATACTTTTTGGACTATAAAGTTATATACATTTTTTTCTGATTAAACTAGATAGGTATATACTTAATATATTTTAGGTGTACTCTTTATGTACTTTATCTCGAGAATTGGACGGAAAGTGTGGTACCCTGTAATATATTTATTATTTATTTTGTATTCTCATTTAAAATAAAGCCCAGAACAATCCATAATCTATAAATTACCTAAATTTTTACCGTATTCCGCACATAGCAGTAGGCAGAGCTGGAAACCCAGTGTTAAGATACTCCGTTCTCCGTAAAGAGACTTACATTCCCCATTTTCCGCCGAATTCTTAATACATTGAGTATTGAGTAGCGGAACTCAACGCCGCGAGCGACGTTGATGGGCCTTATGCTTTCGTCGAGTGGGAATCGAACCCACAACTTATTGCGTTTACCGTAGCACGCATGTGCCCCTGTGCCATGTCGGCCTCAATAATGAAAAACCATTTAATATTAAATAGCACCAATGGGTATGCTAAATATTATAAATAATTCACAATGGCAACCTAATAAAGTAGACGCCGCTTTATTTCCTGCGAAGGACAAAGCTTTCATTATTGTCCACACGTGACAGAAATAAACACGTCGCTTTGTGTTCATCGAAGATATGAAAAACACATGTTGATACGTTATATTGGTATATTAAGTAAGCAGTATTAATTATTTTCCTTTATTTAGTAAATAAAAGATATTTTCGTGCGATATATTATTGGCTTAATAATTGTACGACATGTTTTGAGGACTGATATATATTTTTGTCTTTTAATCTGATTAAAGAAAGTCCACGGTTTTGCTACCTAATACAACATGTCTTAATTATAAAAAAGCTATTTATTATAATATCTGAAGCAAAAAAAGCAAATATGCAGAATGCAAATAGTACACAGACGGAACGGTTGTGTGTTGAGTGGCAGAACTCAGTTTTGTCTACGACGAGGAAATTAAAATAATTTAAATTTAATATTCATCCGAGTGAGTATCGAACCCATAATCATCGAGTTGATATTATTAAAGTATTAGAATTCAAAAATTATAATACTATAACGACCTACCTGCAACGAGCAACGTATAAGGCGCCTAATAAATTTTAATAAAATTTAGAATAAAAAAAGACCAACCCAGCGGTATTAAAAGCAAAATTAATAACATAATAAAAATAATCTACATATAATTATTACTTAGCATATTTTTAAATCAAAGCTCGGCCGGCGTCCGCCCGTTCGTTAAAAGGAGAAAATAATCAAAAACCACTGGTAGTAATCCCATTTGCCTCGTCACCGTCACCGGCCATCTGGTCACTACCCAACTGGGCGTTGAACTCACGCGAATCGATTGTTGTACACGCAATACTTGTACTCTGTTAGGGTTCCGTACCCAAGGATACCTAAGGCCTGTCTGTCGTCAGTCGCTAAGCTTTTACCGTTCGTTTGTAATCTATTTTTTAAATTTTATAATTGAAAAAAAAACAGGCGTTTGCAATTTTTGAGCATAAATAGAATATTAAATGTTATTTATTATTAAATTTAATATTTTTGGAGACTAAGGTATTAGTTAAATTGTTACGTGTAGGTGTTACTAATAAACGATTTCATAAAGTAAAGAACCCACATCGTACGAGCTCGACTCACTTTTAGGCTGTTTTAACTTTAACCCGCATTTACCTGCATCGGTGAACACGCTTCATATTGCATGTCAGTAAAACAAAAAGTATATTCTCACAACCACCGGTTTCGTGCATTGTATTGGCATGCACAGCTTGCTGCGTCGGAAGTCTCAGCTTCGATTTCTTTAGCAAATAAATTAATAATAAGCATACAAGTGAAATTATAAAAAAACGATATATAAATAAATTGTTAGCGTAAGACCCACCTACACCTTTACATCTCTACAACACGCCGAAATAGGGCACAAATATAAAAGCAACGTACCTAGTTAAAAAGTTTTATACGCGAACAAGGCGTCTTATGTATTGCCGAGATAACGCCTCGTGAATTTTAACATTAAGGGAAACACTGTCTCAGGGTTGAATCACATTATTCGGTGTAACTTTTACGACGGGTTTATTTTACGTTATTTATCGTTTACACCGCGGCCACCTGCCACCCATATTTCTCGGCAATTACTTTAAACCTTATTCGACTTATTTAGAAAGGCTACGAATAAAATCTTCTGGCATAAATTTAGATAATGTTCGCTTTAATGCGTCTTAGAGCTTTGCGTAATTACAATTTTAGATTGATAGACTGTTCGCTTCGCTCGGGTGGTTGGTTATCGGTAAAATCTTAAGATTTAATTTGCAATAAAAATACATGCTTGAGCTTTGATTATTATTCTTTATATCATCGTGCGTCGTTTTTAGTCAAGGAGCTGACTGAAGGTCCCGGCATAAGAAGTTTCATCCGAATTTCAGTCGTCAATAAAGCTTACTATAAAATATGTATGCCCTTCTTGACGTGTTTTAAAAAAATAGCAATGTTATGAAATATAACTTAGATTTCTTTACCTATATACTATCCCGATGGATAGTCCCGATGGATCCTTCAAATGTTATTTAGGGACCCGATAAGATCACGTCACTTTCCCACGTAGATCTCGAAACGAGTTACATTAAATTTAATTCTTGTCTTTATCATATTTAGTACTCACTGTTTAAGTATCTGCAAAAAATGTACAGACCATGTATTTATTAACATAATCGATAAATAATTTAAAAAAACTAATACATTTTTATAATTAACATTGCATAATTTACGTGTTTAATGAAATAGGACGTATCTTGTATATCATTGTTATAGAAATACATAACAATGATATACAAGTACTATAATAATATTATAAACGTTAGCAGACTTGATAATTTATGCTAACAGTTTCATTTAGGAGCATTGTCCGGAAAACATAAAAGCTTTTAGCGTCGCTTGTGCGCCCTCAACGCAGATACACGGTACTCTCTGCCATTTAAAAGGGTATTAACCGAATTCTTTGCTCTGGAATCATTAAAAAATATGATGTTATAGCTCTTAATATTAAACGTTGAACACTCATAGGTTCGATTCCTATTCAGGGGGAAAAAATATTTTCATTTCCTATTGTAAGAAGTGGTGTGGCGTTGAGCCGACATTTAACACGCAATTTCTCAATAATCGGGAAGAGCGTGAGGAACGGATTCTTGACACTATGTTCTCTATGCTTACCCTGTTTTATGCGGGACACCATGAAGATAATAAAAAATATATTAATCAAGTTTAAAATATTTTTGCATTAATTAAATTATCTAGTAAGCCTTAAATCTAATATAATGATTTTTAACTTAAATCTCAAAAAAAATAATCATTGATCTATTTGGGATTTAGACTCGCATCCACAACCTTCATAATGAATATTGATGTTTGACTATATAGATAAGCTACTAGAGCCAGAAGCTCAGCCAGAACAGTGACTTAACTCTACGATCTATTCGCCCCTACTTCCAAAAAACAATAGACAGAATATTTATACTTTATTATTAATATAATTATGAATAATAAAATAAGCGACCAACGGAACCAAAGCTGGACGTCATCCGTTCGGACTCGCCCGAACTTACTCCGCGGGTTAAGAGCTGTTTTCACTTAGCACACGTCAAGTGACTATTAATCTTGCAGATGTTTCCCAAAACAATTTATTACTGACACCGGAACGTTAACCGCTGCCTCGGCAAATTGGATAGTATAGAATACAATACATATTTGGCATTAAAATTCAGTATTTATAATATTTATAATATTGTTGTAGAACCTTTTTGGAGAACGAATTAAAGTATATAAATTACCATGAACTATTTTACAATATTACTAGATATTATCAGTTGTTCACTCTAGTAACCAAGAACGGTTGTAGGGAACGGAAGTGTTTGAATTGTGAACGGAGTATCTGTACACTAGGTAGGTCTATTTTTAGCTTTACACTGTATTCCTAACAGGAAACTTCCTAGAGAAAACCACAGTTACAGCACACTTACTCAATATAATCACTTAAAAAAATATTTTTTAATTGCTGATTTTTAAATCAGCTTCACGCTGTATCCCGCACACAGCAGGGTAGGCAGAGGGAACCTCGTGTTAACACACTCCGTTCCCCACTATCCGCCCCACTTAAATAACAGAAAATCTCTTACACGCGGTTGAACACCATATAAGACGGCCTTACATTACATGCCCAACAGATAGAATATTTCTGGCGAATCATGTGTGCACAATTAAAGTTTAGCGGTGAAAGTTGGTGAGACCCTTCTCAGTAATACACCGCCGGGAGACTGTCATGAACACGATATTAGTTCAGTTGCCAATCAACGATGAAAGCTGAAACAAAAGTTTCACGACCAAATTTTACGCCATTTTTCACAAAGTTGGACATTATTAATTTACCTCGGATTTTATATGGCGCAAGTAGGTAAGCCGTTTAAAAAATAAATCCTTTTAAAAAGCGGTTTCATGAGCAACGGAGTCTGAAAGCCCATCACCAATATGTACATACATACGTGTGTTTAGTGTTAGTAATTCAGTAAATCAGTTTTCAAGAACATTGTATATCGCTTATTGAAAGTGTTAACGGTTCTAACATTCATTATTGTTTCTAATAAAAATCAATTCGATGCTTGAAATAGAAAGTAAAAATGAAAGCTATTCATTAAAATAATCTATCTCATGGACATAATAATAACTGTATTTTTACTCTCATTTACTTACAAATACTAATTAATTAAAATAAATATTGATAAAATTACACGTTTATAACAAACTTCTGTTTTTGCTAACAGAACCCCCAAAAAATAAACAATTAGGAAAAATAAAATTAAATATCCAATTATATCTTCTTTAAAAAAAAAACTCGAAAACGGTCAGACGTTAGTCAAACAATCTTCCGGTCCATAGAGTTCGAATTAGCTTCACTTTGTATCTCATTATATAAAAGAAATTCCGAAGGGGGAAGATTCGCTTCATTTACAAAATAAGCTCTACAAACAAACGAAATCGTGAACAGGCAAACCCTTTGATGAGTTGACTTACTTACATAATTATAGCGTAGTTACTTCCATCAACATAATACTTTTATGCTTTGTAATCTGCATTAGATAAGTATAATACAAATATGCCGCTGTAGTTCAGTGGGAAAGTGCCTGACTGGTAACGCTACGGTTGTGGATTCGAAGACAAAACGCAGCGTTAAATCACCCGATGCGTAATGTCTCGAAAATTGGATGAATAGTGGAGAACGAAATGTATTAACTCTAGTTTCCCTCTGCATACCCTGCTATATCTGGGACACAACGTCAAGTCAAAACGAATATATCCTGATAACAGTTTCCAATTTAAGGTACGTTTTTGCAGTGCCACGGTACTTTATAATTTTTTTTTTATATAATTTACTATCACGTCATTATAACTGAACGAGAGTAAAGGAACTTTCACTCAAAGATAACGAAAGCGATAGAAGCAATAACATACAATTAAAAAATAAATTTACATAGCTTCCCTAATCCCTAGCTAATCCTAACTCTTAAATCCATACAAAATCGGTGGCAAAATCTCATCATACATACAATAACGGCAAATATAATTTAATATAGCGCCGCGCGTCAGATGAGCTCTGCAGGCCGGCTGAGGCATAATTACATAGCGTCCGTGGGAAGAAACAATTTCCTAGTGTAGGCCGGTTTTCCTTTTTGCAAGAAAACTGTTAACTAGCTTTTATAAATGTTTTAACAGTGTTTAACGGAACTTTTACTTTAGTGGCTGTGGTGTTGTATAGTTGTTTTTTAATTCTAGCAAATTTAGCGGGATTTGCTATGAAAAGCTTTAAAAAATTGTAGATAAGTAGGTACCTATATAAAAATATGTGAATTTGGGTTTTTTTAATGAATTTTTAATAGATTTCGTATTAAAATGTTTCATTTAGTTTTTTTTACTGCCTCTACAAAGAAAAAAAAATGCAAACAAAAGACAGAACCGTAAAACTTAAGTTGATTAACTTTTTAAAATTTGCTTTCATATACTTAACATAAAATTAAAAACATTTCAAGAAAGGAAATATAATTTTTCCATAATAAGCAACAAGGAAAAATAAGGAGAATTAAAGGTACGGCCGTAACAAAGTTGTAAGTGCAGAAGGAAAGAAATGGAAACGGGGGAGCCGGAATAATGGCTTATTCAAATTTAAAGGAAACCGCACCTCTGGAAACAATCTCGCCGCAGATATAAAATTTAAAGTATTTTATTATAAATTGCGAATTCGAGTATAAAATATTAATTCAAAATGGTTACGGATAATACAAAATAATAATGCATTCAAACGGGTTTTCTTGTAACCAGTCATGTCGGTGTCTAATATTTAGTACTAAACTTGTAAATAATTAAATAGATTTAAAATTATAATAGCGCGATAAGAATTTAATGTGTTTAATGACATTCGAGAAAGTTTTACGTTAACGGTTTTTTTTTTCATTCTTGAAAGCCGAAGTCAGCTAAAAAGTTTAAAGAAGTTAGCTAACTATTGAGCTATGAGTTACTTTTGTAGAGCGTCTCTAACTATGCTGCCAACATTAAAGCCTTATTTCGCCCATTTTATATTTTCTATTACTATACTCTTCAATTTAGTGGTTGTAGTTTTTTAACAATGATCTACATCTTTGAATAACAATAAGGCTATTCTTATATTAAAATTCCTCCAGAATTCGGCGGAAAATGGGAAACCGATTCCCTTTGCCTATGTGTGGCATACAACGTGAAGCAAAAAAAATCAATCAACGATCAATCATCATAACTTGTAATGGCTGCAGTTATTATATTCAATTCAAAGTATCCATTTCACTGTCACTAATATAACAATATATAAAACGGAATACAAATTACTAGCGTTACAAATTTAAAGAAAAATATGAAACATCATAATAGCCGCGAATTCAAAAACGATCGCGCATTAATATCGCAGAACGCTTTTTTCCCATCAAATTAGCAATAATTTACGCATCTCTAATGCTTTACGTCATTAAGGTGCTATTAATCAAGAAACGAAAAATGGGAATTCAAAAATAAGTATTTTTATGGGCGATAACTGCCTTTAACGTTTATAGGATACACTTTTTGTGTGTAATTTAAATTTATGATATCAAAGAACGAGGAAGTTGTGAAGTGTGATTGGTTGAATGATTTTTTTAATTTTGTTTTGAGCAAAATATAATAGGCATCATGTTGCACTGGACCATGAATTTTCCTAAATATAATTTTAACTATAATAATATTTTTAAAATTGTAATAATTATTGAAAATATTTATTTTAAAATCCACATGTGTATTATTAATATTCAGTATACAATAATAGCATTATATCTTAAAATTATAACTACTAAAAATATTTATTATAAGGTATTAAATATAAGATTTCTTTTATTTTAATCCAATTCAATTACTATATGGTATGCACATATATACTAAACTATAAGTGGTGCCAATATAATTCAAAGATGTTGTCCAGAAATACTATGGTAATAATTAATATATGACTTAAAGACCTTACAACAAAGGATCATATCTTAATTTATATTGGTAGAGAGGAGCTTGGACAGTAAGCCTCCACTAAGAATTGATTAGAGTTCCTTAATAAATTCTCATTAGAGATCTACACTTATGTTGCATGTTCCAGGTCACTGCCAGACATATAATGCATGCATCAGCTGAAAGTGAGGAAAGAAATGTCTTATCCCTTTATCCCTTACTGTGTGTGGGATACTGAAAAAAAAATAAAGTAAAGTAAAAGTAAAAAGTAAAATATCCCTTATTGTACACCAAAAATAAATCCATAATATTACATTAAAGGAAACACATAACAAAGTATAAAAAAGTGGCCTTATCGCTAAATGAGCGATCTCTTCCAGGCAACCTTTGGCTACGAAAGGAGAAAATGAAGGAAATGAATATCTAAATATCATATAAACATATGTAAAGAGGTATACATATATACATATATAAATACATACCCACATATAAAATATTTAAATTTATATATTTCAATTAAAGAGTTTTAAAATATAATTTGATATACAATAGAGTTCTTAAGTTTCACCTTCATTAATATTTCAAATTAAAAATATTATTTCTACAGTAATGTAACAGTAAGTTTGGATTTAATCTACCCTATATTGCAGGCAAATAATATTCACTTGTCTATTCTTATATGCATTCCATAATTAAATCAAAGTAAATTTTTACTTATTAGATTCAAAGTATTATTGAATAATTTAAATTAACATACAGTCATATATGCTCATCTTTTTTAGTATTTTATTGTAATTTTTTGCATATAATTACAATAAAAATATAGTCGCCATGGTAGTCGATGTAAGTTCCAGAGTGAAAGTTGTTGAAGACGATTAATAATATTCAACCTATGTATTATAAAAATAATATAGGTTTTTTTCAAATAGAATATAAGATTGAAATATAAGTAAACTAAAAATGATATTCTGTTTTAACCAATGAAGAGAACTTCATATAAATACAAAACTCCTTAAAATTATTGTCACGAAACTTTTCCTATATCTTTTATATATAAAGTATAGAATGACTGACCCAATTTCACTCGTTCATTAAAGTTCACGATAATAATAATATACTAAGAAAAAGAAAGCATTCCATTTAATTTATAATTGTTATAAAATAAATAACCAATAAAACAATATTTTGTAATATCGATCGGCTGTTAGTGCCAGTCTGCGCTAAAATATAGAACTAGAACTTACATCAAAAGCTTGAAACGTATATCATACACGAACTTTTGAAGCACTGCCTTAAATATAAACGTTTATATTATTATAGAAAAAGCACAAATCACTATTATTTCGATTAAGTTCTTATTTTCGTCGAACGCAAAACACAGAAATAATCACGAACAGAAAACAGCTACAATAGCGCCACCGAATTTTGAAAGTAAATATGTTGACAGTCGGATGCTTGTTGCCATACATAAATTAAATAGAATAACACAATTAAATTGTAAATTTTAGCAAATAACCTTATTGGTGAAACGTTTCAAACTACATATTAATTAAGCTTTAGTTATATATATTTTAAAACTCTAAATATATAATAAATATTAAGTAAACTGCAACACTATTTTATTACAGTATTTAAATCGGTAAGATTTTAATTAAATATTAGCAGGGTACTTACGTAAATTAATATTTTTTTAATAATTTTATATATAATGGTACAGTAATTACTTACATTTACGTAATACTATTGCGAGCTCGACAAACATTGAACTGCTTTAATAAAATATAAATCAAAAATACTTATAACACTATCATCTTCTGCAAAGGTGCCCCATATTTTTTTTTTAGTTTTAGCTAATTGTGACCATTATTTTTTATAATTTAAGTTGCTTTTAGATTTCCACTTAAGATGTTCATGGGCAACATAAAACACATATTTCTCATTGTTTACGTAGCTGATTTTTAAAGATTAGATGTTTCTGATGTTTGTTTTATATGTCATTAAAATATACTCACCAAGCAGAATAACTTTTATTTATGTGCTATTTCATTATTTTTTAAAGTTTAGATAGTCTATTTCAGTACACGCCGATCGCAGCGCCACCAGTCCATTTTAATATTAATTGTATTTTCAAACCAAAATATGGAAATATTTTGGTTTGAAATTACAATTAACACATTAAAATATACACGTTAAATCATTCCTTATTTAATTATAATTACATCGGTCAAGCCGATTGGAGTAGTATGACAAATGAACCGAATATTTTTTTATTTTAAGATGTAAAAAGGAGTACACATATTATCTATCTATATGTATAAAAGGACTTGTCTTCACTGACTGAAGTAAGACGCACGCACAGCCGTAACCGCTGTACGTAGAAACGTGGAATTTGGACAGATGTTTACTTTTGTAATCTGGACATCCACTAAGAAGGGATTTTGAAAAATTTTAACCCTAGAGGGGTGATATAGGGGTTGAAAGTTTGTATGGAAATCGGCACCGTTTCTTATAAAATTTGAAATTCAGACTCTTAAAAGTATTTAATTGAACACATGTTTCATGGTTTTCTAGAATTCTTCCCCTAAGGGTGCAAATAAGGGGTTGAAAGTATGAATAGATTTTTTTTAAATCGGGACCAATTTTTATAAAATTTGAAATTCAGACTATTAAAAGTATTTAATTGAACACATGTTTCATGGTATATTAGAATTCACCCCTAAATACGCAAGCGAAGCTGCGCGCGCCCGCTAGTTAAATATATGGCATAGTTATCATTTTATATGTCTGTTCATCATAAAAATAAAACGATTCAAATTTATTGTATTAAAAGGTTTATAAATAAATTTACCTTTTATAATCTAATACTATACTATAATAAAAAAATGCAATTGGTACCTCAACTTAGGCCTTTTATAAATTACAGCCAATGAGAAGTAATTTTTTTGTTAATAAAACATAAATATTGATTAATTGATTTTATATTGTAATACATTTCCACGTGTACGAAAAAATATGAATAGCTATTTTAATAAAAATACATTTATAAAAAGACATATATAAGCTGCTCTTATCTAATGAGTATAAAATATTTATTAGATAAGTAAAATATATTTATACAAAGTAAAAGAATTAAATTATTTTTATTTTTAAACATACTAAAAAAATACCTGTTTAACAGTGAAACTAGTTATTACTTTTTTATTAATTATATATATAATGTTATATACTGTATATTAACAATACAATATTTCGTATAATTTAATAATCTAATCATGGAATTAGCAGGTAAAATCATTTGTACTATAATTCAATATGTTAATACTCTATTTACTTACAATATACTTAATACCATTTTCTTTTATAAATATATTAAATATTTCAGAATATTTCTCTAAATATTAAAACATTTAAGGCACTATTTAAACAACCATTAGAAAGCCTAATTATCAATAATGCTGGTTAAACCCTGACTAATTGACATATTTCTGTACTTAAAAAAATATTATAAAATTAACTAAGTAAGGAAAAATAAAAAAATATTAGACATATGGTAGATTGTAAACCTGCTAAACCTGCTGTTTTTCTGATGTTATGCTCGTAATTTTTATGTCATTCCAAAGTGTAAATAAAAATATTGACAAAATCGACCTTTATTTTATAAAGTTAGTAATATATTTAAGGAATTTTCGAAATTGTCAAAAACTTCTAATACTCATAGTTTCTTAAAAACATTTTTTTTTAATTTGCTTAATAGGCTGTTAGCAGGTTTATACTCTAAGCCACCGATATTAGACCTTATTATATACAAAACACTAGAAAATGAGATCAAGCAAAATCAACACCTGTATCAAGAAAATCCCTAATGTGTACTATAACGTTTTGTGGTAGTAAACGCAAGAAGCGACCTAGCAATAACAAACGTTTAGGAATAGAGGATTCTACTATATTACGAAGAACAATATCTATAATGTATTGGGCCGCATCAGATGGAGTCATTGTGCCAAAGTAACCGGGAATGCTGGAAATAAAATAAAGATATTTATTAATTTATGTATATTGCATTTCTAAAGTTTATTAACATTACTAGCAACTCACCCTAACCCAACTCAACCACGTTAAATTATACAAAACTTTTTTTTACATAAATTATATATGTAAGTGTTATTCTGTATAAAATATATTACTGTAAAAATATATCTAAATCCATCCAGTAGTTTCATTCAATCATTCCCACAAATATTAACATTGAAAATATATATATTCATAATCTAAATAAGTACATGCTATACCTTATATTTACAGAAAATAGACTATTACTAAAATATAAAAATATTGAAAAAAAAAATATAATTTGATAACTACTCTCATGCAGGACATTAAGAATAAACCTAAAATAAAATACGATGTTAAGTCCCCAGAGGTAATAATAATACTAACAGTAACGACAGTTATTAATTATTACCATAACCATTAAGTAAAATAATAACAGTATGAAACATAAAAATTAACAGTATGGTATTTGTTAATACCTTTCTATTTGATTAAAACGGGTTTTATCCTTCGAATAAAATCTGGAACTATAAAATATTTTTAATATAATATAAAGTGTTATTCCATACAAAGAATAAAAAATATTTGAGATATATATAAAAATTTGAATGGAACTCGAATCTATGTCTCTTGGGCAGTTTCCGAACAACAATGTTTTTATATAATTACCTATAAAAGATTTTGTTAAAATAAATAATAGTTGTATATGATTATATAAATGCAAAGAAAAATAACTAAAATCTAAAATAAACAGGTTATATAATAATAAAATTAATTAAGTAATAGTAAGAATTCACTTTGAAAACCTACCATAGTCATAAAATAATATTAGTTTTGTAATCTTATTCACACTAGGAACTGGTCAAAGTCCTATAATATCAAAATATTGCACAATATTATATTGTTATCAAATTATTGTACAATATTTACATTATTGATTATTGACTTATTTTGACTATGGACTTTAGTCACATGATGCATCTCTGATTTTAATACATACTTAAATGTTTCATGCTACTTTGTCAATGTTCTTTGTTTTTAGTTGAAATGTTAGTATATTTACGATACATTAATATTACTGGACTGAGTGATATCAAAGTCGCAATGTGAAGTGATCAAGGAAAAGATTAAGTGTTGCTAAAAAATAATAAATTCTTTATATAAAGAATGAATTAACACATAAATAACAGGCTAGGCTTGTATCATAAATATCAATCACAAGTCAAATTTTTACTACTAAACTTAAAAAACTTTTTTTTTATAATAATAAAATATATTTATAAAATTTTATATTTACTTAATTTTAATTAATTTTATACTTACGTCAATCTAAGCTCTGAGCTTTGTTCCATAATGAATGGGTACACATGTATCAAACTAACATGCACTCCATTTACTTTATTGACTCTCAAATCTTCCAATAATGAAGCAGCCAGGCCTTGAACACCGAACTGAGCCGAAGTGAGAGCCATGGGTTCCTTTAGTTGACTTAATCCAGCCACTGAACTTAGTGCTACAATATGTCCATGATTCTTTTCTTTCATTTCAGGCAGGAATTTCTTTATAAGCTAAAATGTATAGGTAATATTTTTTATTAATAACTTTTTCTTGTTTATCTTTATATCTCTGTCGGTCTGTGTGTTTAAAAATAATTGGATTCATATATGTATATTTTTTAATATATGTAAAATACATTTCTTTTCACTTAAATATTCTGTGAAGTTCATAAATAAACAAATAATATTTGCATTTAAAAATTCAGCAGAAAGTGTCTTAATACTAGATTCTCTTTGTCTACCCTTCCATATGAGGGACAAAGCATGACAAAAAAATTTAATCATCTTACCCAAATAAAACCAGTCAAAGTAACATCAAAAGTGGCACAAGAATTTTCTATAGGTTGTTCCATTACAGACCTGGCACTCGGAATACCACAGCAATAAAATAACATAGTAACAACATGTTCATCTTTCTTTATTTGTTCCAACATACTATCTATGTTCTCTTTTTTAGTAACATCACATGTATAGGAATGTGCTATGCCTTTTTTCTTATTAATGAAAGCTACTGTTTTAGCATTGTTGTCTTCATTGTAATCTACACATAATATTTTTGCACCTCTTGCTGCCATTTGTATTGCTATGTCCTTGCCAACACCCTTTCCTGTACCAACCACCTGAAAAGTTTAAACAAAGCATACCAATAAAATATCATAGAAATAATATACAACAGTATATTCATTTCAAGAATAAATTAACTAAGTTTACAGTTAATTTGTATGCAACATGCAGTCAAAACTATCATCCATTTATTAAATGGGTGAATAGGCAGGCAGTATATCCATTTTATCATATTTTTTTCTTATGTGATCCACTACTTACCATTATGACTTCTCCCTTAACAGATTTTATTGGAAGTGGCTTAAGACATCGAAGAAAGTGGCCTATTGTAGCAAAAGTGACAACTAAAGATACCCACAATATATCCACAATTAAAACACCATAAGAATACAACCTGAGCAACATCTTGAACGGGAGCATAGGATTTAGAACATTTCTTAATATTCTTCTTGCAGGCTAAAAAGTAAATTTTCTTTTTTAAATCAAAGTATATAAAATATTGTTTTCTATTATATACACTTATTTTTTTAATATTACTCACCATCTCAATTATGTGTATTAGTTGTTATTATAATATTAATATACACCTAATTGAAGAGTTTATTAATATAATGTTTTGGTTTTGTTATCGTCGCTTACCGAACGAAAGTTAGATGTTTACAGTCAGTATAATATATTCCTTGTTTACTGTTATTATCAATCTTTGGGAAGGATACAAGAGCAGCAACTTGCAATGCCCATAGAATTATTATTTAAATAGAAAATCGACGTACCCTTCTTGGACCACTATTATTCAGGCACTTACTTGCCTTCTAAAACGCAGTTGTCCTTTATATTACTTAATATTACAATTAGAAGAATAAATATTGATTTTATTAATTATTTTGATAAGAGATAATACGTTACAATTTACTTTGTTCAAATTGTTCTAGTATACAATATGTTCCTTGGTACTGACCAATTGACTTTTAAATTTAAATTTGCATATCGCTCAAAGCAACCGGCAGTCCGATATTTGACATTGACACAACGTCACGTAATTACAGATGACTATGACAAGCATAGAACACATTTACTCAACAGTTCATAGAATAATCAGTATACATCGATATTTTATCTGCTAACATCGATGTTCAGGTATGCCTAAGCCTACTAGAGATAGAGAGTTGACATTGACAAGTGCAAAGTGAGTGTGACAAGAGTGACTACTAAGATAAGAAAATTTGTGTTGTTCGTCTTGTTACTATTGTATCATAATATATATTTGCATTTGCAATTTTGATTATGATTATATGAACTTATGAAGATAAAATAAATAAAGAAAATAAAAATTGAAAATTATAAAAGACCTCTGTAGGGAAAAAATCAACAAAAATGGCCTTTGTTTACCAAGGGGATGCAGATTTAGAAGCGAAAGCAAAAAAGTGTAGGAACTTATCACTTTATAGTTTATTACATTAAAACATTTTGGTTTAAATTTCTTATATTAAACTTATACTATATTTTCAGCTGCTGAGCGTATATCAGAAAATATGCACATAGTAGCGAATGAACCGTCATTAGCCTTGTATAGATTACAAGAACATGTTAGAAAGGCGTTACCACCAATGGTAGAGAGAAGAATAGAAGTCACCAAGCTACAGCATGAGTTACAAGGCAGATGTTATGATGTGGAATATGCTCTAAGGTTAGTCAGATATTCATCTTAGTCACAAGGGACGAGGACTAGACGTAGGAAAAAAATTCTCTGAGTGGTGATTAACCCCACAATGCCAACAGTGAAAGTGTCCCATTGCACCAATATATATCCTAAGGAATAAAGGTGCAGTGGTACAAGCATGTGATTGTAAACATGGTGATTGTGAGTTTGCTTGTTACACTGGAATGAATTATTATTAATGAAAATTTGGCAGAAACTGGGGAATGGAGAGTCTTCACTAGGTTACCTCTGCCTAATATGCTATATGCAGGATACCTCTTTAAACTCAACTATATCAAAAATATATAATAATCAAAAATTAATCATTTATAATGTCTTCCAAATCATATTTTGTGCACTTTTACCTACTAAAACATAAAAAAAAATACTATAAATGTGCTTTAATTTAAAAAATATATATATTTACACTATTTTAATACACATTTCCAGTGCTGTTAAATCAATGGATGGCGCCGCCACAAGTTTCAAGAACATACAAGAAATGTTAAAACAATCCTTATTTCTAAAACAACAGTTAAAATATGAAGAGGCTAGACGAAATAAAAAAGATACAAATTCTGTTTACAAGCGTCTCTCTGCTCATATTGTATTGGACCTTCCAGATCTTTCTGAATTTTCCATGATAAGGGAAACTACTAATAGATTAGAGAATATTATGACTCATGCAAGAGGCTCTAATAATGAATTGCACAGATCTCACACAACTTTACATTGATTCATTATTTCAGTTAATTTTTATATCTTACAGTGGTGTGGGCAGAAGGAACTAGTGCTAGGACACTGTGTTCCTCTATACACCACCCTATTTCGAAATTTTGCATGTTGAGTGGTGGAACTGAACACTGCGCTTTGCTTTGTTACCTTAGTGAGGCAATGAAAATAATTTGTTACCCATTGTAACCCACAACCGTAAATAATTTATTAGAGTTTAGGGATGTCTGGCAGGAGGTTGAAAACATGTTAAAACTCTGACGATGGTTCAGGTAATTTCTAATATTATTCCAAGGAAAAGATTTGAAAAATTAAGCTTTATAAGTTATATAAGTTTGTACTATTTTATGCACCCCAAATTTCATATAACCGTATAGTACTTATTGGTGTTGGTGTGTATGTACTGAGAAACTTTCATATTTTCTAAAATAACACATGTCTCATTGCCTCGGGCTCTCCTGCTATTAGTTAAGGAAATGTATGTACATTGATAATAAATAATTCTATTATTCGCCATGACAATAATAGAAAGAGATCTGACAAATGGTTGAAGGATGCTTTTAATAGGCTGTAATTTACATATATTAGCTTTTGCTTATAGCTTATCAAAACAAAATAAAATAACTTATTTATAATGTGATAATATGAATTATTAAAAGTAATGTCAGATCTTTTCCTAAAACAATAAAAATATTCATATACTCGTATACAATATTCTTCTGCTCATTGGCCACTTGTATTTATTATAGGGAAATATAGCTTTGTGCATATTTTATTATAATCTTTAGATTAATTAACAATAAAGTGCTTAGACCCTATTCTTTTGTAGTAGGGTTAAAGTTCGCTAGGCATAAGATGAGCTTTGTATTTGTGTTGGTTAGAAATATAAAGACAGAAAAAACTTTAAAACAAAATTTTATTATTAGGTACATTAAAAAAATATCTTCTACACCAAAAATTGAATCCTCATAATTCTTATTTCAATTGCTCATTGCTGCTCATCAATACAATCGGTGTAAGCCGTTTGTCAAAAAATCGCATATACCGGTTTAGGCCAAGCAAGTTACGTTATACTTACATTAAACATGAACACTCAACAAATACAAAGCTCAGCTTAGACCTCGCGGACAGTACTCATATAACTCTGGTCAAGAATATTAAAAAAAGCTTATATATGTCAACTTGGCAATGTCTCATTTACCCATGCTTAATTATTGCTTACAGGCCTAAGGACTTTATTATTTTCTTGGGGCACTGGCACTGTTAAAAAAATTTTTGATTACATAGTACAGATCGTCTATAAACAATTTAACGTCAAAATGCATATTTAATTGGGTACATTGGTTTTGGCTTCTTATTTTCCACAAATATTAATAGAAATCACATTTTAAATTCTATAGGTCGGTTTCCACCTCGAAAAAGATATGAGCGAGTAATGCTCAGGCGAAAAAGACTCCTTTTAAATAAAGTAGCTTTATATTTCCACCAAGAAAGAGTTTTGTATTTTATAATGACTTCGCTCCGCTCCCTAAAACTGAGAGAGTTCATTTCAACTCACCGACTATTTATTGGTGGAAATACAAGTATGCAGTTAACTCTTGCGAGTTCAACAAAGTCTTTCATGGACCCGCTCTGCTAGAGATGGAAATCGGGCTTAATTGTGCGTAAATGGTTTTCCTTGGTATTTCCTATGAGGTTTCTGTTTCCACTAAACATGGGAAGATATTTGAAAAATTAAAAACTTTTAATATAATAATATTTATTTCAGAATATTATTTTCTGATACAGTATCAGCTTTTTTATGTGCGCAAATTCGTCCAATACTTAATATTGGCTATAAAAATCATGCTTATAATAAAATGCTTCATAAAATAAACTATTTCTCATTTACTAATCGCTTTTCATTATATAATTAATGCTCACATTTTTATACATTTTAAGATGAATATTTAATAAAGCTTTCTCTAAAACTAACAAAACTGCCTAAGTATGCCTACTAATAAAAAAACTGAAAATATAGGTTGAAATAATAAACAAAACAAACGACAGTAATTAAATGGACTAATAAAATATTATTCCAATCAATCTATTATCTGTACTTATCTTCAGTATAAACAGTAATATTAAAATTATAGTCTTATAGAAAAAACGCGTAATAGTACAAAAACTGTTCTTCCAAGATCGTACCTAGGGAAGTTTATATATTTTTATACTTGTTTTTTTTCTTCAAATTATTCAGAACGAATTATTTGCACCCTATCTAAAAGAATATTGTAGAGGAAGAAGGCTTGAATATAGACATTTTATTTTTTATCTATTAAAAATAACAGACCAAGGCAATTCCTTTAACTTGGTCATATTAAATCTCTTTTCAAAGGGCAGCAAATTATTTACCATTTCTTGTCTAGGTATAATTTTGGGTTTGTGCGGAAAAAGATATTGGTAGCATCGAGTTTTGTCTTCTTCGACAAATTCAGAAGTGGTTTGATGACTCAAGATGGTGTTGTAAATATAATCGATTGGTATCGCTGATATGATGTATGAGTAAATCTGTCTATTTTCCATTTGAAGTATCTCCATTTTGGTAAAAATGGTCGCCCAAGTGAGGTCTGGGTCCAAAACTTGCACGTTCACTAGAACCTAAGATTTTAATGTAATTATTATCAAGAAATACTTACCCAAACTACATCTTGTTATGCAGCCAGGTAGGTATATTTGTATATATAGGGTACGGCATTAGGTTTTCTAGTTTCTATGTAGGTACCTATGGCACTGGGTGGTGGGATTCAATCTAACAAGACTAATTTCTACACAAAATTATGATACTACTTAGGTATACCATTAGAAAAGGTAACAAAAATACCTCGGAAATATCATTTATAACAATTTTCTTAAAATATTTTAAAAACAAAGCAGGAATATTGATGTCATCTTTAAGATGGACAACCACTGTGTATCCCTTTTCACTGTAGCGCTCCACGAGGTCATCTAGTTCGTCTATATCGTATATATGGCCGTCCATGAATATGGCCAGGCGATTTGTCACTGGTAGATGACTTTCAACACTAGAAAAAAAAATTAAAAGCTATAGTACAAAATCTATAGTTAAATATATAAAAGTCTTGGATCGTGGACGATTTCAAGAAGAGTTCCGCTACAGGTTAGATAATATTAAATTTCTATTCCTGTATCCTTAGTGTGTCCCAATTATCAATATTTTAAAGAGAGCCATTACAACATACCTGCTGGAACTAATAATAATAGCATGACCACGTCTTCTCAGATTATACAAAATTAAGTACATGGCGCGACGCACTGAATATTTCTGGTACGCGGTACATTCTTCCATTATGACAATAGGAGGCGCCCCCACGACCGCAGCGGCGAAGTGCAGACGAGCTCGCTCGTTTATGGAGAGATAGAGAATGGGCGTGTCCTTTTTTGGATGGAGTTCTGTTAAAATTAATCAGAGGAAATAAATTTCAAGGGGGTAGAACTTATAAATATAGCTTGTGACGAAAAATTCATATAAAGTTTTAGAGATAGCTGGTTTTTACGTCATAGCAGGTTTTTTTTTCATCCATGCGTACTACAATAATATACATTACGACCTATTAAAATATCCTTAAAAGGAATATATGGCCTAATCGACTAGTCCTTTAATTTTTTTGCACAATACTATTTTTTATTTATGGTTGTGTGTTCGATTCCCATTTTATGGTCGTGGGTAATTAATGTCTATTAATGTCTTCATTTCTTCACTCTGGTGTCCAGTTCTGCCACTAAACACGGATTACCCTGCTGTGCAGGATAAGCGTGAAGCTAAAAAAAATACTTATTACAAGAATAAACCAAATAATACAAATTCACCAAGAGCATCTACATAGTCCATGACCTCCCGATACAAGTGGTCGCGGGGAACCCCCCTCAGAGTGGCAACCATTTGCAACGCGCCGCGCACCGTCATCCACTGCGGGAGCGGCTCGTGGTTACAGCAGAATGTCACTTGACGAGTGTACTAAGAAATAAATATTTATAATTTTTAAATATATTATAATAATTAAAATAATTATAATCTTTCCACAGATATTTAAATTAAAGGAGAAGTAGGTATAGTTACCATATGAGGATTTCTAGTTATTCTCCATTTCGAAACGCTCCACAATTCTCCATCACTTGGCAAAACATAGCCTGATAACGACAATATTTATAAAATAAACATTGAAATAACAGCAATATATTTAGAATTATTTGAATTATTTATCAAACATTTATCATGATAAGCCTGCCTTGAGATCGTTGCTCAGAAGGACAACGTCTTAGTCAGGTGTCGATAGTTGTAAGTTCGGTCCCGAGTCGAGAGAGTGTGTGTTTTTGCTTCCTAAGTGTAGAATAACAGTTTTAAATTGTGAAAGCATGCTGCTTCGAAATAACTCAATATTCAATATATAATAACTAAAGTAAATTCATATCAGTAAATAAATATCACCTGCTAATACTTCACATAATCTTAGCCTGCCTTGATGTAACAGACCGGAAATCGCTAAAGCCTCTCCTTTGCCTACCCCCAAGTAAATATTATGTAGGTAGCTCTTTCCAGAACTCCTTTGAGACACATTGCACGCTAAAAGGTACTCCCCGAAGGTGTCTACTTTATATTCTGCAAAAAATATTAAAATTATGTTCTGATTATTTTAATATTCTTTGTAAGTTTATGAAGTTGTCACTGTTTTTATTTGTTTCATGATATTAATTATGGAAAACTTGCAAGGCTAGGTACTCTTGAAAACGATATTGAACGACCTAGGTTAAATGTGACCAATATTTGAGGTCTTCGTGGCGCAGGGGTACAAGTGTGTGGTTGTAAACACAAGTCGATTTCGGCTCGGTCGGCTCGAATTCCACTGGAGGAATTGAAATATTTCAATTCTCAACTTTTCGTTTCCTCGCCCTGGTAATCAGGCAAAGCGCGGCGTTGACACCACACAATGTCTCGATAATTCGAGGTCGAACAACGTCGAACGTAATTAGCCATACGGCTAATGCTAGAGTTCTTGGTCACTTTCCAAGAGGCGCGTCTCAGAGTCATATCATACAGCTACCTTCATATTTTAATACGTTTTTGTGATTAAAAGCTTTAACATTAAAACTTTAAAAGATGCTCAGCTATAAATTTACTTTGTTTCTTTATAAGCTCTGAATGTTTATTTAAGGCATCCTCTTTCTCTTGCTTAGCTCCTTCACTCTCGACTTCGTAAGGTTTCTTCTTGGAATATATCCAGTTTCTTACTATATACGACCAAACGTTTTGTATATGTTTGTACTCCCATAGTAAAAGTATCATCATGAACACCATTGAAGTACAAAGTGTAGCTATTATTTCCATGAGAACTCCATAATTTTTGGATAAGTAGAATTTTCTAGAAAAACATGTTTGAAGCACACCGCATTTGGCTGTTACAAGAAAAATCACTAATTACCTATATAGATATTTAAATACGTATTATGACGTAGAGGGACTGCGTCAGGCTGTAAACGGAATAGTAGTGGGTTCGATCTGCACTCCGAGGAAATAAATTATAATTTTAAAGTAAAATAATTCAAAATTAAAGAAGGCAGGGAAGACCTCGATAATAATAAGTTATAGTTATATAAAAAATACTTATAGTTCGGAAACAGAAGTATCTGTACACTAGGTTCCCCCTGCCTACGCTGCTAAGTGCAGGATACAGCATACTAACGACAGTTGCGAAGTTACAGTATACTAACGACAACATTTGTGAAAATTTTTCGAAGAGCAAAGATTTTTTCTTTTGAAAACAATACATTCACTGTTGTAAAGAAATATCTTCTTTATTTTAATAAACGCCAGCGCCATGTTGAATTGAGGCGATAAGGACATAAAGTTTAGAGCGTAGTTCAGTGCATTGCCATAGAGTATCTTTGCTATTACTGTAGTTTCACCTGGAGAGAGATTTAAAATATATATATTGGACCACATGGGGTTCGATGCGGGTTAGCAATCCCACTTCGAACAAATTAAGAATAGACTCAAATAGCTCAAGTCGTAATCGGTGTACCTATACTTAAATAAAACATTTCGCCCGAATTGAGAATCTCCTCCTTTTTGAAGATGGTTAAAAATAATGTTTACTTAATGTTAATAACTAAACAAATTAATAATTTAGTATTTAAGATGTCTCAGCTCAGAGGGGCATCGCTTGCACGGTGGTTGTAGATTCGATCACAACTCAGGGGAATGAATTCCTTTCCACGCACCCATCACACAATCACGATGACTCGTATTCATGCGGAAAGAAGAGTGATTTGACAGTTCTCTTTACCATTAAAAAGTTTAGAGATAATAATCAAATAGTATTTATATAATTAAATTAAATTATAAATCATTAAATAAAATCATTTATAGAAATGCAAAAATATATACATTATATTAAATATATAAGAAAAGTTTATATTATAAAAACTTTTAAAAAATCTTACCAAATACTATGTTAAATATAACGTACGTCATAGTATTGAGAGCGACTCGTGGTCCGAGACTGAAGAGATACGCTTGTGGAATGCATCCAACACCGTACACAGTCAACATTATTGGGACTACCACTAGAAAACAATAAAAATATATATATTATTTTTTAGCAGATTTTTTAGCGAATGAAATATTACATTTCCTCGAGTCGGAATCGAACCTGCAACCGGTCACGTTTACAGTACGTACTAACATAATATTTCTTTAAATAATTTTATTGTAAAAACGTCTTACAACTCACCCAAATCTGTGTAGTAAAACGTCATGGGCGCCACCAGCAACATTACCAAAAGCATTGCTATCGACATCACCACCACGAGAAACAAATATAAAATGAAATCGCACAGAAACAAATTGCACCAGTAACGAGCCGGAGAGAAGTCCATTGCATGGATCTGTACAAAATAAAATAAAATAATATATTACATTCAGTAATATCTGTAGAAAACTCTTTCGTTACCGAGTGGCCGACAGGCAATGCCAATGGCACTACTACGCGGCGAAGAACGCTGATATTTGATTAAGAGAAATTTGTACGGAACCAAAAAATTGCTTTTATATGCTCTAAACTGTTTTCATGCTCAACAAGCAATGCTTCTATAATTTGGCGGAAACTAGGGAGCGGCGTGTCTTAACACTAGGCTCCCTCTGTCTACTTAGCTGCATGCGTGACAACGCGGAGCGTAAAATTGAAAAATAAAACATAATCTATATATATAAAAGGACTTGTCCTCACTGACTGAGGTAAGACGCACGCACAGCCTTAACCGCTGTGCGTAGAAACGTGAAATTTGGACAGATGTTTACTTTCGTAATCTGGACATCCATTAAGAAGGGATTTTGAAAAATTTTAACCCTAAAGGGGTGATATAGGGATTGAAAGTTTGTATGGAAAAAAATTTAAATCGGCACCGATTCTTATAAAATTTGAAATTTAGATTTTTAAAAGTATTTCATTGAATACGTGTTTCATCGTTTTCAAGAATTCTCCCTATAAGGGTGCAAATCGGGAGTTGACAGTTTGTATGGAAAAAAAATTAAATCGGCACCGATTCTTATAAAATTTGAAATTCAGACACTTAAAAGTATTTAATTGAACACATGTTTCATGGTTTTCTAGAATTCTTCCCCTAAGGGTGCAAATAAGGGGTTGAAAGTATGTATCGTTTTTTTTTTAAATCGGGACCAATTTTTATAAAATGTGAAATTCAGACTATTAAAAGTATTTAATTGAACACATGTTTCATGGTATATTAGAATTCACCCCTAAATAAGCAAGCGAAGCTGCGCGCGTCCGCTAGTACTCGTATATCGATAAGAATATAAACTCATTATTAGGAAATGTTACCTGCGTATGCCTCACAAATCCACTCTCCATAGACGGGATTAATGTTATATGCGATATAGTCAAGATAAGAAGGAATTGTATGAATATTGGGGGTTCTGAGGCTGTTTTCAACCACTGCAAATAAAAAAAAAAGTATATTAGGTTTCACATAAAAAGACTGTACGGTCTTAAAAGAGGTCTAAAACATATTGTTTCCATATTCGATTGTAAATGTAATATATTCGATTATAATTTATAAATAAAAAAGATATAATGCAGTCTGTACTAGACAAAACGTTGTTATATGAATAAAAAAAATCCCACCGTTGTTAGATCCAACGCGAGTGGATCATCAGTAACTTGTATAGTAGCGTCTAGGCGTCCAGTATAATGTCGCATTAGGGCCATGAAGGTGCGCGCCAGAGACCTGGCTGCAGCACCGTGGTCATAATGTAAGGGACTGTAGAGAACCCTTAACTAGAAAATTAATAATTGGTTAACAAGTCCAGTCAGACGCTAGTCGTTGTGGGTTCGATTCATACTTTGAAATATGAGTTGAGGCGTTGAGTTTCGCCACTCAACATGCAATCTATCCAGAGTTCGGTGGAAAGTGAGAAACAACATTATGTTAATAGGATCTTAGTGTCTTGACACTACGTCCCCAGGTTTCTTCTGCCTACCCTGCTATGTGCAGGATACAGCGTGAAGCAAAAACATGTTTAAAGTAAGTGTATAGAGTTACTTACTTGTAAGCTTAAGATAGTTATAATATTAGTTATTTTATTATTTACCATATACTTAGTTATTATATGGTAAATAATAAAATAAATTTATATTGATAATTAGACGGTAGTGTTACATTTCGTTATACAGACTTAGTATGGAATTATTTTAAATTACTAACTTTTTCATTTTCAAAATTACTATGTAATAATTTTTCAATATTTATTTTCACATATGTATATTTTAAGGAATGCATGAATGAATAATAGTTTCTTAAATGAAATGAAAGAAAGAAAATTTACATTTAAAGTTTCATTTTTCATAACAGCGTCTAACCCATACGCAAACATGTACACGTATTGCTGTGGCGAATAAATGGCGCGTGTTACAAGGTATTCAGTAAGACTCTATAAAAAAAAACATATAAGTCATTTTTAAGCATACTTTAATTTATATGCCATCGGGGTAGCGGGGCTATGTCTGGTTTTAAACGCGACTGTTGTGGGTTCGATTTCTACTAAGGAGCAAAAATCATTGTGTTTCCCTCGCTCTGGTAAAAGGAAATAAGCTTCTCGATTCAACATGCATAGTGTCAAAAATTGATCGGTGAATGGGAAACAGTATTTTAGTTGGAAGAGGGAACCAGAAAACGGGATAGAGCATGAAGCAAAAAAAAATATTTTGAAGCGTTAATGCAGACTGAGAAATAAGAATTATTTTAGTAACATAACGCTGAAGACTATAATATTCACCTCTGGATATAATAAAGCTGTGTACATCATATTTTCAACTTCCTGTTCAGTAGAATTAGTGTCAGAAAAGACATAGCTGAAATAAAAAAATATAATATAAAAAAACGAATTATTATAACATTTGCTAAAATTAGTTAACTCTGAAGATGACATACGCTCTAGCGATAGATCTTGACTGACTGGAGTTGTCACAACGTAAAATTAAATTCGTTTTTTGTTCTAAAGCCTCTACCGTGAGAACCTAAAAGGCAAAGTATTAAAGCAATTTAAGTTAATTGATCTGTTTATTTAAATATAATTAAGTGTGTAAGTTGATCCTAGGTTAGATTTCTATATACAAATTATATTATAGCAGTCGATCGTCGTGGTGATGTGGGTTCGATCCCTGCTCGAAGAACTTAAATATTTATTGTTTATAATAATAAAAAAATACAAAACCGCGCCATGTAAAATAGATTTGGTAGCTCTATCTCTTTCCATTTCGCTCAACACTTTAGATAAGGAGAGGCCAATAAAAATTCCAGTCAGTAACGCTGAAGTAAGCTGTAAACAAATTTATTATAAGTCATCGCCTATATTTGGATCTGTTTTAAAAAAAAATACAAGTGAATAAATGTTTGAATCTTTGAATCGTTTGACTTTATTGTTATAATTAGATATTACTTACCGTTATTAAGAGACTAAGTCTAAAGTGGCTGTAATAGGACATAAATTTCAATCCAATATATTTAAAATGCGTGAAATTACAGCAGAAGCTATCGTGTCGCGTCCATTTAACTGGCTCTGTAATTTAAAATAACAATTAATAACAATACATTATTTACATTAGAGGCCGTCGTGGAGCAGGGGCACCAGCGTGACCTTAAAAGCGACGTTTGTGGGTTTAAATTCAACTGAGGGAGTGAAGTATTGCTTATATATCATTAATATTTTTATTTTCCGCGGCATTGAGTTCCGTGATTCACTCACAACACGCAATGCCTCAAGGATTGGAAGGAAAGTGAAGATGGCAGTGTCTTAACACTAGTTTCCATGTTCCGTCTGGACAGCCTGCTATGTGTGGCCTACAGCGTGAAGCTAAAAAAAATTTCAACCCTTCACAGATTATAATTAGCCAAGATAACCCTGATTGCACGTACAGTGGGTTCTATCGAAACGAATTACGTAATACAGTATTTAACATTTAAAAAATCTCACCTCGCACCAATAGCTTCTGAGATTCGCGTATTCCATCAAATAAGCTATCCACTTTTATAATATTAGGATAGATAGAAAAAAAATAATGGCTAAGTAGATTATACGTACGTGAAATATTAATCAAAGCGTTCCGTGTTATCTCATGCTCTTCGACAGTTCCATGTGTGGACGCTCTCGATTCGTATATGGCTCTTAAAATATTAAAAAGTAACTTTTTTTTATATTTATTTTTAGTACTTAAAATTTACTAATTTATTATGTATGTAAGCGTTACCAGAGATAATTTAAATTTAAGATATTATGTTGTTCAAGATATTTATAATGCGGTAGCGGAACCCAACGCCACTCTCTTTAAATATCTCCATAGGGGGGGTAAATTTATGTTATTGTCATTTTCCCATTTCTTTCAATTCCATTCGATAAATGAAGGTATGATAGGGAACGGATTTAACAAGCTACCCACCTGTTACATACTTCTTCAGAATCAGGTACACTAATATTCATAGATATAATGCCATATTTTCTAGAATTATTTGAAAGCTCTCGAATCAGTAAAGCAACATTACTGGTGGGGTGCGTGGGCAGCCTTAGTATGAGTAAAGAACCTAAATGCGCCCGTATAGTTGCCCCAGCTGCCGAGGTCCTCAGCAATAGTTCTTTAATGACGTTTTCACTTGATTGACCATTACTTCTAAATGTTAGACGAACTCGATATTCTCGTCCTGATTGCATGAATTAGCAATTAGTTACTGTAATTATTCTTTATGAAGTACTACACGAAAGGAAGTTTAAAGTTATTTTTAAATTACATTTGCAGTTTATAATTCAATATCAAAAATAAATATTGTTGGTATTTAAACTGAAATTTTTACCATATTTAAAAAACATATAAGCAGGAGTACCGCCGAATACCAACAGCTTGTTGTCAAATATGAACACTCGATCAGCATACTCCAACGATATGCTTGTAAAGCATAATTTCACTATAGTTATATATTTTTTGTATTGCTGAAAGTATAATATAAATAAGATTTTTAAAATATCAGTAAAAAGTAAAAATATGATGAATGCAATTTTAAAAATTTTAAGTCAATTTTAGTTCGAATCCAGGGTCAATTTACCCAGCAGGCTGAATAAGTTTTAGCCTAGGGCGGCAGATTTTTAATGTCTTTCTTGCTGCTTTGTGGAAAATAAAAGAGAGAGAAAGAGTCAATTACAGAGTCTTGCCCAATTTGAACGATTCATCAAAATTCCATATTGTACAGAAAAATAGACAATTTGTTATGCGACGGCTAATACTATAACTTTCTTAACATATTTTATTAAAGAAAATAGAACAAAATTGTATTTCCCCAAGTGACCGTATCCACACATGTGATCACACATTCATATATGTGTTACACACAACCATACAAGTGATCACACATTAATAAGTTCCACCATTTTATGTCTGTGAATTAAATATTTAATTATGTTTAAATTTATTTAATTAAAACATATTTAAATATGCTACGAAATTTTAATATCAAAAATTAACTCACCATAATTTTGTCTTTTATAACTGCAGTGTAAATCGAATGTGTGCTGGATGCGGGTAACATTATGATCTGTAACGAAAAATTTACTACAAAAATATAAAAAATAAAACATTGCGCTTTGCTTTGTTACCTGAGTGGTAATCGAACTCACAGCTGTCGCGTTTACACTTACACGCTTACGCCACTGCACCACGACGGCCATCAGCTATATGTCTCATTATAAAAAATATGATCGACTAACCCTGGGTTCCAATAACATGGAGATGGCCCAACAAAGCTGAGCTCGATAGTAAGCCCCCAAGTTGCGTACAAATTCATGCTTCACTCCTTCTAAGTCACACTCTGACAAGAGTCGTTTAGATCTTATATGACCGTACGCCGTCACATATTCAGGGGACTCGTTCCAGAGACAAATCTATAAAATAAGACTAATTACTTAAACAACTGTTGGAGTTGTGATTAATTTGCTGAGATATTTAAAGATACAAGTATTAATTCAAAATTGCACACAGCACGGTAGTCAGGGAAACCTGGGAACCTAGTGTTAACCCATTACTCATATTCTGCCGAATTCAAGAGGCATTGTGTGTAGAGTGGTGGAACTAAAGGCCGGGCTGTGCTTCGTTACGGGAGCGAAAAAATGAAAATATCAAATAATTTCATTTCATCGAGCGGGAATCAAACCCATCAACCCTTCGCATTTACAGCCGACACCCTTGTGTAAAGGTTATATTAATAAATAAACATAATTATGCACAAACTAACAGAGCAGTAAAAAGTGAGTATTTCTTGCACTGTGAGATCATCAACGAGGCAGCCGGCCCAGTGGCAGTAGCCGAGCATGTACGGCACCGACATGAAGCTATGTCCCGGTCTTACTTCATTTCCCAACACATTTATAGAACCTTTGTCGGGATCGACTAGTCCTTTAAAATTAATATAAAAGTTTATTTATCTTTGTTTTAGAAAAATTCAAACTAAAAAATATTTCATTATTATCCTTATTGTTGATTAATAAATAATTATGGACTGTAAACGCGACAAGTTGTGGGTCCCATTCCCACTCAAAGAAATGGTAACGTGGCGTTGAATTCCGCCACTCAACACGAAAAGACTCATGGAAGTGGAACCTAGTGTTCCAAACACTTCCCAGGTTTTCAAAACAGGTTCCCCGGATTCCCTCTGTTTGTTGAAGCTTTTGTATTTTCTCAATTTATTGAAGAATGAAGTTTATGTAGCTTACCTGTTAAAAGATCTTCTATAGTGGTAATCATCTTAGATTGGACGTGCTCCGAATAGAGCATTGTAAACTCGCATCGATAAATGTCAAACGTTATATTCTGAAGAATTGGACCTCCCATAACACTCTGAAAAGTTTGAAAAACTTAAATAAAATATTTTTTACATTCTTATAGTGTTGTTTGACAAGGATAGAAAAATATTTTATAAAATGTATAAAAACATTAATTCGCGCCTCTTCGGATTCGTCCAAGCGCTATGACCACTAAGCCATACGTTACGTTACATCGTAGTTCTTTTATGTTTATGGCTGTAGCGGCCATGAGGTGCGGAAAGCGGTGCACTCTCACTACGTCCAAATTGGTATAAAACCTTAAATAAATCTGCATTTAGTAGATCATAGTGTGGGTATGAAAATGTAAATTGTAATAAGTTAAATATTATATTAGAAATAAATGAATTCTTGTGATATACGTTTTTTAACCTTAGTAACATTCCTGAAACTGATTGCTTTAGCGACCAGCTCGTCTACTTCTTGCAACTTCTCACGTTCCCTGCCTGTTGGTGTCTCGATTTGCTGTAGTTTATTTTTGTCCTAACAAATTAAATTAAGATCGCTGTAACTTTAACTTAATATAACTTCCTGAACTTTTTTTTTTTAATTCATGCTTACAATAATTGAATCTATTACACATTCGTGTTGGCTTATGAAATTATGAAACAAATTACGAATATATATTTATTTTTCAATAAAAAAATACAAAACAAATATAACAAAAACTTACAAAAAAAAACAAAATTAAGCATGTGCCATTACGTGAACGCTAACCTCGGCTTTCTTGAAAATGATAGACTTCCACGACACCTGACCTCCGATGGTCTGTTGTCTGATGGTTCTTTGTAGAAGCATTAACAAACTAAAATACAACGCAATCATGAACAGCCAAGATATAATAGTGAATATTATGGAGTTCCCTTGCCACCGACCTTCCTCTGTAACAAATAATGGTTAGATTATTATCTATATATAATATCTACATTGTTTTAGCTTTACGCCGTATGCCGCTCATGGCAAGGTAGGCAGAAGAAATTTGGGAACCTAGTGTTCAAACACTCAGTTTCCATTAAGACACTACTAACATTCCACAAATATATTTGGCTCAAGAAAAAATATGTAAAAAATAAGCCGATAATAACTAACGTCCAGTTTGCAATAACGCAAATTCATTGAGTCCATGCATGAGTCCCAGCGGGGGGATGATGAGATGTAGGAAAAATGTGATGACATCATGTCTTAGATCAATTTGATGGTGGACTATCAATTCCGCCAAAAACGTCTGTAGCAATGTGAAGAGAGTGGACCATAAACACGCAATCCATGCTGAAATTAATAATTATGATATTTAATATAATTTTATACCAATATTCTATATAGGTTTTTATTAGTTTTTTTAATATATTTTTTTTATATTGCCTGAAATATTTTTTATCCATAGTTGATATTAGTATTTGAGACAATGGTTTGGACAATATATTTAATCATCTTACGTTCACTATGAAACATGGCCATGATTAACGCTAGCATAATCATCACGGAGAGGTAAGCCAGCACCAGGATCAGTGTGAAGAAAAGGTGGATCCAGCGGAAGATCAGGGTTAGAGTGATGCTGGCCAGGAGGCAAATAGGCAGTGCTGTCAGGTAGGCGTAGGCGATCCATCCTACATACATCGATGAGAAGTCTACGCCGCGTATACGAAGAGATCGCTGTAAAATTAATAGTACCTACTTATTCATATAAAAAATATATTTTTAACAATAAAAAACCTGTAAAAATTAAACATATCATCATGACATTTATGTATATTTTCTCTTATTCTTCTCTTCACTCTTCTACTTAAGACTTCTTTAGGCATTCTATACACAATGGCCCAAGATCTAACATTAGCAGTTAGCATTAGTAATTTTTCTCCGTTATACTCATTCACTGTTTACTCATTTTTCGTCAATTACTTATAGCAAAACTAAGAATTTATTATAAAAAAATTAAAGTTAATTCGTAAAAAAGTAAATAAATACTTCAATTTGTTAAAACTGAAATTTTGCGATACTCTTTTATTCAGGGGCCACATCGTAGTAAGCATTTTTTAAAAATACAATAAGGTTAATAAAATGTATAGTGTAGTATTTAATATACAGGGTGGAATTGTCAGCGCCACTTTAAATGAAACCACAGTTTTAACTACTCTTTAAAAGCCTAATATAATTCGGAAAAAAAATAATTCTCAAAAATGAAAAAGTTTTTTTTTCAAACAAAATAAATAATAAAATTATCGTTTTAAAATAAAACGCCATTTGTAAAGTATAACATAGGCACGCACACACTTACCTGTCAAAGCGGCAACGTCGCTTACGTATGTGTGCGTGACACGAAATACAGGTATGGATAAAAATCGTGAAATGAAAAAAAAATCCTACGTCCAAACCGTTGAGGTACCTTGATTATTTTTTTTAATTCTGGGTTTGAAATATTTTACCCTATATGCAGTTTCAGTAAAAGAAGCGCTGTCTCTTCCACCCTGTATACTGAAAATAAGAGAAATGATTACTTTAAATCTGTTTATCGTCTCCGACACCACCAACCACTCAGTCTCTATCACCGGTGGCAGCAGCGCCAAGGTAAAGCATAGAAGAATTATAGATATCGCCCTTCTCACGCGCTCTTCTTGCATCAACGGCGATATTGGCATTGAAGCCAGACTCAACTGAAGAGAAAATAATAGTAGATATTAATATACTTTCGTTTATATCTTACTGTATCCCGCGCATAGTAGAGTAGGCAAAGGGAACCTGGGAACCTAGTGTTAAGACAGTCCGTTACCAGTAAGATACTTCGGTTCCCCAATTTTCCGCCGAATTCTGGAGGCATTGAATGTAGAGTGGCGGATATTATAATATGTCTATATATGGGATATCAGAAACAAAACATGTCAAAAGGTGATTTTATCTATGTTCTGCCAATCAATCATTGTATTAACGTGGTTCAATATTATTAAAGTATAAAAAATGAACAAAAATGTCGCATAAAAAAGATATTGTAAATTTCTTATTTTCAATGAAGATAACAATGAATTATTTCAGTTATCTCTTCATCGCCGAAATAGCTCAGTTGGGAGAGCGTTAGACTGAAGATCTAAAGGTCCCTGGTTCGATCCCGGGTTTCGGCAGACCATACTTTTTTTAAATATTTTTTATTAACGATTATTTTTATTTTTTTTTCTATTTCATTTTCTATATACTTAATTATATTTTAAAAATGTACAGTTTTAAAAAAAAGTGCCTTTTAAAATTTTCTATTTTTTAATTATCTACCAAACGATAACAAAAAAAAAAACAATTTAAAAACAAAAAATCATACCAGCATATACAAATACCTCATACTTCGGCGTATCTCCCCCAACGTAGGACAAGATAGCCTCGCTGACCGCGAACTGGACGGCCAGGACGCCGCTGCGCAGGTGGGGGTTGTGTGCAGTGGACCCCGCGCCGGTCACGTATCGCGCTCGTTCTGTACTTCTTATGCTGAACTTCCACATGTTTTCCTCCTAACAAAAAAACTACTGTGACGCAGTGAGGACTTGACTGACTGTTTATGCGGTTGTTGTGAGTTTGACCACCATCTCAAAAAAATGTTTATATTAAAAAATATATATAGTTTCCTGCAGTGGAGTCTTCATAGTATACCATACATAGTAGATATATGGTAAAGTGAAGAACAAAGTATCTTTATACTCTCGTACTAGATCAAGCAATTGAAGATATTGAATATTTCATTTCCTCGAGTGGGAATCGAACCTCCAACCGAACTTACTGAAGTTTGAAGTCGATTTTTTTTAAATATACCTTTTTTATAAAATTCAGACTAACAAAATTGCGGATGACATCTCGTAAGTAGGTAATTGTGATAATAATTATATTCGCTTCGTGACCCTCATATTCATGTGCATTATTTCTTTAAAAAACTAGCTTTCAATTCTGTGATAATATCAATATAATATTTTTAATAGGATAATAATTTAGATTTCATTTACTGATGCGAGTTTTTAAATCTAGGTCCATTCTAAGCGAGGAATTACGAATACCTAAGGCTATAATTACATCAAAGTTTAATTTTATTATTATAATTATAATCTACATATACTTCTACAACAATTTTAAAATATAAGATTTAACATATTAACCGTTGGTTTCCAAACTATCCAAATAACCGGGTTACTGATAGGCGTGCCTCTCGACCGGCTATACAGCATGTTATTCAATTCGTCCTCCGTAGAAGCGCTCATTATATCTGCAAACATAGAATAAATGTATACTTTTTTGATATAGAGGTGATATAAACAAGAAAACCGCAAGTAATTTAACAGCTTTATGTGAAGGTTTATTATAAAATTGATATCGTTTTGTCGAATTAGTTCCTAGAATGGGGAAATCCAAATTTGTTATATCAGTTTACTATTAAGAGGAAAATATTTCTTTCATAGCGCGAATGTTTTTGGTAAATATTGAAAATAAAGTTTAAATTGTACGACATTTGATATCCGTTTGCACATAGGTTTTTTTTTCATTTACTTTTATTTTTTACTTTTTAAATATATTTTCAATATGTACCAAAAACTAGTTGAAGTACTATAATCAGTTAAATTATTGTAAGATGTTCTTAACGCCATTGCAGCACAGCGACATAGCGGAGCTGTAAACGTGATAGTTGTGGGTTTGATTGTCCCTCGGGGAAATTAATTATTTTCATTTCTCCCCTTACTAAATGCGGGTTACAGCGTGAAGCTAAAAAAATATAATTACCAACGCCCAACTTAGCAGCAGCTCTATACATAATACTATTGTACGGTTCAACATTTGGTGCAAATCCAAGAATGTTTTTTTTATTCAGCGAAGCTAGAATGTCCTCCGAGGTTAGAGGTGGTTCAGGGACCGCTTGGATGGGAGTTAAAAATATTGGTTTGGCTATGAATACTGCCATTAAAAGTACAATTGCCGAAAATACTGATTCCACTAGCAAGAGACGCCATCTTCGTCTGAAATTAAATGTCATTTTAGATAATAATTAAATATTTTGTGTCCATATAGTTAAAAATTACTAAATACTTGATATTTTTGTAATAAATATTTTTATTTTAAAGTAGATTCATATAAAATAAAGAGGTCAGTCAAAGAATTGGGGCTCAAGCGGCTTTTAAAGTGAATGTATATATAAAGAACTGAACTGAAAGTGTATCTAGGGTACATAGACTTAAGACTTAGGAGCATGAGAGGAGCACGAGACTCACTCTACGAAGCGTTTTACCTTTACGCATATTGCTAAAATATTTATTAATGTAGTAATTTTTTTTATGAAAACAACTTTAACGATATCATCCAACCGCCTTTGCGTGGATTCCAAGAGACGCGGTTTCTAATCTATGTAATACGTAAAAAAAAAATATGTTTTAAAAAACACTTTTTCTAAGTGTAAAATAACACTTTAACGTTAAACACTTTAACAAAAATAGATAGCCATTTTACATACTGTCTTTGAAGATACGATTTCCACATGAGAATGCTTGTGTGTCGTTGAAATTTAATTCGAATAGGTTTCTTATGCTCTTTTGCCTTCATCTTGGTAAATTTTTAAGGTAATCGCTTAGTCGTTTTCGGTAAGCTAAATCGTTTTTATTTATAGTATATAGCATGTACTCTGTGTTTACAGTTGATTGAAATAGCTTTTCATTTTTTTAAATCATAAAATGACAAAGTTTTTAAATTGACAGAAACATATTTTAGATGATATAGGTAAACCTTTTTCATAATTATCTTAAGCATCCATTATATGTAAAGATAACAGATAGTATATTTATACAAAAATATAGATAAAAAATACTAATATATAAAAAAAATTGCAATAATTGCATCTCATGCTTAACTTTGCATTGATACATATAGCCGAAATAGCTCAGTTGGGAGAGCGTTAGACTGAAGATCTAAAGGTCCCTGGTTCGATCCCGGGTTTCGGCAAATGTTTTTTTACTATATTACATATCATTACAGATGTCAAAATTTTACTTATATAACTGTGATATTGCGATTTTTTTTGGGAATATAAAATTATGATTTACCTCAAATAAATTGCTCTTATTTAATTAGCCTCCTAGTTTAAATGGAAATCTACTTTAGTTTAAGGCCCAATACAATGTAGATTTAAAATTTCTATATCGGATTTCTCTGTAGTAACAAATAATGCACGCTTCATTAATATTAAGCATATAAGAAATATACGCAGCGCAAAATTAAGCCATTACTCCGTTTAGGAGTTTATAGGAATGATTTAATGGTCAATGTTTAACATATGAAAGAGCAAGAAATTAGTGTGCACAATGAAGGTTTCCGTAGTTTTTAGACCGACCAAGTGTGAGTCGGATTCGCTGATGGAGTTTTCCGTTCTATGCACGGTTTAAATATTTTGTATAGAGTAGTTCGAAATTTTCCTAGAGTAGTTAGACGATTACTCGCAAACTTGTAAAGCTAACTTAAGTGTGACAGTTTTCTTTTAACTTCGTTATATATAGGTACTACGGGTGTGATGTTTGAATTTCTAATGACTCACTAAATCGAAAAATATACGTACACCATCAATATTTTTGGAAGATATAACTGAGGATACCCTATAAACTGGGGATCATCAGCACAACGAGGCAATACTTCACACCAAAACACCGATTAATCCCCGAGCAATGCACGTTATGTCAAAAACTCATCTACAACATCTGGATACGTGGCACTCTACTACTGTGCGATTTCCGCCATCTAACTGTGGCATGGCGGCAGTGTTTCCAGGTCAATGTAACATGGGTACCTTAACCTTCAAAATCTCAACCTTAAAGGCTGTCAACGCAGCTGTAGCTCCTCTGGTGTGTAAATTGACGAACATGGCGAAACTATAAGGCCTTCTTGTTTACTATGGAACCCTAAAAATGAGATGTTTATTATTTCAATATGCACTCCAAAAACATACTGAACATACTATTTGTATTCACATTTATCATTTATTGTTATACTTAGTAACATAAAATTATTATGGGAAATGGGTCTTTTTTGCGATCATTGATTTATTACAATATTTGTACAAGCGATTCAACATAATATGCTAAATACATATTGTGTTGATCGTATATAAGCAAATATGAAGCGAAGCTTGTCGCAGTATTTCATAGATAAGACTCGAAAAATGATTAGGTTAAATCATTTTAGTGTTTTGGCATTTATTTTGCTAATAGCCGTGGTAGGCGCCGGTAAGCATAGAATTTAAATAATTATATAAAAAAATAGATTTTACTATCTATTTTTTTAGAAATATTCGTATATGGAATAGGAATACTAATGTAATTTAATAATTTATCATAATATCTCCTGAACCACCAAGAAATTTAGTAGCAGTAACGATTATAGCATTCCATAGGATGTAAAAACATAATGAAACTGCGTTTTATTACAGAATTACGATTAAGAAGATCACCGCAGTTTGGCCAAGCCAGTGCTGGTGCGTCAGCATCAGCGGGAGGATTTGGCGGGTTTGGGGGACAGTCGAGACCTGGTTTCGGTCTTGCGTACCCAGGTAATGGCTACGGACATAATCCCGGCTTTGGAATCTCACGTCCTGGATTGGGAGGACTTGGAAGATCTCCAGTATTCGGAGGACCTCCAGGATTTGGAGGTCAAGGAGGTTTTGGGGGACATTCAGGGTTTCCAAGTCAACCAGGATTTGGAAGTTCAGGAGGCAGTATCAATATAGCCAAAAGTATTAGCATATCTCGTGGTTCTGGAGGACCATCTCAAGCTTCAGCTTCATCATTTGGCAAGAAGTAATGTTTTATGTGATTGGAGTTTAATTCAAACGGGTTTCAGTTCATATTAATGTGATGTTTGTTAATTAATTTGTAATTTAAGGTACCATCATAAATAATTATAATATATTTTTTAATAAAGTTGTCTTTATTTTTTAAAAATTATTTTTCTAATAAATTAATTAAATAGGTCACTTATTGATAAGTCTGCCTTTACTCTATAAAAAAATTCAAATTTTACCAATTGTACCTTCTTTGTACAACAAAGTATTTTTAAACATATGTAGCTCTCTATATTTTTTTATTTAAAACAAATAATTTTAATACACATCAGCTTCTATCTGCGGCTTTACCTCTGTAATCAAATGGAAATAATGTGGACCCAGTATGAAGGGATTTTGAAAAAATTTTACCCTAAAGGGATGAAATAGGGGTTAAAAGTTTGTATGGATTTTTTAAAATCGACACCGATTTTTATTACATTTGAAATTTAGACTCTTGAAAAATATTTCATTGAACACTTGTTTATTAGAATTCGTCCCTAAACTGTTTGTGTAGTTCAAGCGGGCGAAGCCGCCTGAGTTCACTAGTATTAGATAAAACGAAACTAATGTTAGTAGATACATTAATAGACAATATTAATAACTACAGTAACAATTTTGGGCAACAATGTTTAAAGTTACATAATTTAGAAACGTTTACGTTTAGACAACGTATAACATTTCTGAGAGCCCAAGAAGCAAGAATGATTAGTGGCAGAGGCGCGCAAAATGTGACTGTTAAAGCGATAGGTTGTGGGTTCGATACCCACTCGAGCAAATGAAAAAAATATTTATATTTCCATTTCTTCGCTCTGGTTTCGAAGCAAAGCTCGGCGTTGAGTTCCACCACTCAACACGCAATGCCTCCAGAATTCGGCGGAAAGTTGGGACCGGAGTATCTTAACACTAGGTTCCCTCTGCTTACCCTGCTGTATGCGGGATACAGCATGAAGCTGGTTTATTTATATTTTATATCGTTAGTAGGAGAGACAGGGGAAGAATTCGGTTGACTTTCGAGAATACCGTATCATTGATACTGAAAGACTGTGGATGTAAAAAAGTAGTCCACCCCCTGATAGCATGTATGAAACCGTTGATAATGATGGGCGAGGCGAAATAGACATGCAGAGACCGTAGCGTTTGACATCTGCTCCATTTGTCTCTCCCGCTAAAACTAAAACTAACTAAAAATAAAATCACTGTGTTGAGTCATCAGACATTCAGTTCATATTACCTTTTCTTGTCATCCTAGCGGAATTCCGCAAAATATTAAATATAATAAAACATATACCGGTCTTTTTCAGTTCATGCTTTACTAAACTAAACGCCATGTTTTATCTTGCTAGAGCGTTCAGGTAATGAAAATTTTTCCACCGAGCGGAAATAGAGCCTGCACCAATCTTGTTTATGGCCAGATATTATGCGATATCAACCTACAATGCCTAATGCCATCATGTACATCATGCATAATAATGGCCTTGATGAATTTTCTTATACATTATACTATGATAAAACGGTACAAAAATTATTTCATAAAAACTAAATATTTACACAATAATTCATTTAAGGGTAACGTCGATCGTCCAAATCTATGAATAACGCATCTATAAATATATATTTCCAAAATATGTCTGTCTTTTTGTTTGTACACTAAAGTCTCTGGATCTGGACTGATTTGAATTAAAGTTTTTGTATATCTATTAGGACCAAAAGTGGGGAACGAGGTGTTTCGACACTACTTACTCGTTTCCTACCTGCTGCAAATATGAATGACAGTGGGGATAATTAATAGCACGAGTGGCTTGGCAAGGGTAAAAGGGTCCACGCAAACGGTGCTGCGGTCGGCAACTAGTAGATAATAATTGAAATGTATGCATTATAATATTAGTTGACATACTATTTATAATGTATTACGTAAGTAAACACGTTTTGTGATTTACTTAAATAGTTTTATTTATGCTTCATATTAAATAGAATAGTTTTATATCAAAGAATTGCAAATTTTCCAAGTAATATGCTATGTTTACTGAAGGAATTATCGTTTCGCTAGTGATGTTGTACCAGGATATTCTAAGAAAACCTTTTATCACACTTCAAATGCTATATATTGACAAATTATTCAGTTTTCGATCAGAATAGAATTAGGTAACGATGGAGAAGTTCATAGCTTTAATTTTTGGTTTCTGTGTGTTAAATGCACATTGTGCAGTTTATGGAAGTGCAGGTATGTTTTTTTTGTTTATGATAATTATAAAAATTTGATCAATTTTAATAATTGTCGGTTGGAAGAAAATTAATTGATAAAAACCCCGATAAAAAATCTCTAAATAGTAAAAACAAACGATAAGTGCTAAAAAAGCTGATAATCTTCAAACAGCATATTTTCTTGAATCATGGCTATAGAACATTTTCGATTAAGTCTTTTGACAGGAAAAAGAAATCAAAATCAGTTCATCAGTTTAGAAGCTACGATGCTACAGCCAGACACACAGATACACATCAATCTTATAACACACAGCTAGGCTTTTGCCTTTTCATCATTTTTTTTATTCGACATAAACAATGAGACAAGAGTGATATATCACTAGATTTTCTCTGTATACTACAGTGAACTAAACTAAACGTTTATTTGAAAATTAGTTAATTTTATTATTTTTTCTTACAGTTGAACATCTCTATCGTCAAGTAAGATCACCTCACTATGGCGGTCAAATCTTTTTCGGACCACCTCCTCCTGGACCTCCACCTCCTCCACCATTCCTTTACCAAACCCATAATTGGAGTGGAGTTTCACGTGGTTATGGTGGAAGATCTAACGGAGTCTTTAGTGGCGCATCCGCTGCAGCAGGCAGTGCCCCTCCTGCTGCCGGTGAAGCGGTAGCTTTAGCTACTGCAGACGCCTCTGGTGGACAATCTGAAAACTGTGATGATGCTGCAAGCAATAATTTAGGTCAATCTAGTCAATTTGGTGCGAAATTGGGGCAATTCAATAGCAAATCCTTTGGAAGTAGCTCCGCACAATACAGCGGACAAATTAAATCATCTCAAAGTGACTTAGCAGAAAACCAATCGGGTGGCTTACAAGCTGGATTCTCCGGATCTAATAGTAATTCTGTGGCTGGTGGGTTAGCTGGTAGTGGATCGCTTGGTGGAGGATCTGACAACATTGGATCTAGTGGTCTTGGAGGTCAGTCACGAGAGTATAAATCTCATTCTTCAAGTTTTGCAAGCAGTTCTGCTAATAATGGCTTTTCTGGTCATGGACAGCAAAATAATGGTTTCAATAGTCAAGCACCTGGAGTTGTTTTAGGAGTCTCTGGAAATCATGGAGGTTCTCAGGAAGGCCAACATTATAAAGAAGCTCATTTCTCAGAGGGTCTAAATATAGGTCAGCAAAATAATGGGGGTTCCTTAGGTCATGGAGGTTGGGGCGAAAACCAACAAGCTAGTTCTAAGGGATTTGAGAATGCTCAATCACAAAGCTCATCATTCGGAAATGGTGGAAGTTTTGATGGTTCTCAAGGTTCTGCATTCTCAAAATTAGATGCTGGATTAAGCAATAACAATCAAGCTGGAGCAGAATCACAAGGTCAATTGTCTAGTGCTGGAAGTGGAATATCTTCAGGTTTAGCTTATGGTAACAGAGGTTATAGTAATTCACATTACCACGGTGGACACAGTCGTTCTGAACAGTTCCAATCTGGAGGTAACTTTGGACAATCTGCCGCAGAAGGCAGTGGTTCCGCTAGTGGTAGCCACGAAGAATCTGCTGGTGGCACAAGCGGAGCATCTCATGGTGATGCTTATTCCGCTTTCAATGGAGCCCTAGATCTCGCATCACAAGGATTACAAGCAGCTGACAAGGCGGGTTGTAGCACATGTCAAAAGAGTAGCTATGCTCTTAGCAACGCTAAAAGTTACAATGGAAACGCTATTTCTTTGGCTATTGGAGGATAATTTATATTAATTTAACCGAACTTTGTTAGTCATTGTTTTGTTATTTAAAGCTATACATATATTAATGTAATTTAACAACAATTAATGTGAAAAAAGTGAATTTTCGATTAATAGATAATTGTATACACTTATTGAGTATAATAATTGAATAAAATTGTGTTTATAATATGTTTATTTTATTAATATGCCTATGCTTTCTAAATATAATAATTAATAATATTATGATTAAACGTTTATAAATGTTATCTTCATGTTAAATATCAGCAATCTTCGTATTGTGAAACAGCCAAGTCGTGTGACATGTTTAGCATACATATATTATGTCAATTCAATAGTGCTTATTGAAATTATTTTTAAAATAAATATTTTTTTTTATTCCTTTTTATCTGTTGTAAAAGTATTATAAACAATTTAATATTATATATAGACTAGCGGTCCGCTGGCAGTTCCACATATTTATGAAAATATACGCAGCATAATAAAAGTACTATTTATGAATATAGTACTTTTATTATACTGCGTTAACCAAGATATTGATTATATAATAATTTATACATTAAATCATGAATAACTGTTTTCGTAATTGTGACCAAAACAAAAAATAACCAAGAAATTTTAAGCAAATATATTAACGAACGAAAAATACGGCTCCAAAGAGTACATATCCCTAATTTGAGAGGGGGGAATCTTACCTGTATTCTTTTAACTTGAGAACTTCTTAAATATTAACAAAATAATACTACAATTATAATCTTCATCGACTTCGTCTATCGTTAAAGCAGGAATATTTTTCGAAAGGGGGTTCAGGCTGCTTAAGAGGATGTCTTTGACGGCGAGGGAGCTCCCTGCGGGACTGGAACATAGACTTGCAAACATCGATAGGACTGGGAACTCATTTAGGTTTAGTATATTAGGTTCAGTTTCTTGATGATGGAATAACTTTCGCTTGTAGGTTTCAATATGAATGTCAATTAAAAAATGCGCAAATATCATCTTGCGGTTTTCATTAATTTTTTGTCACAAAATGCCTAATTATGACTTAATTATAAAAGATACTCAATGTCGTGGACTTTTTAGAATTAATGAATAGAATGTTTTTATATTTAACTTTTTCTGCAGCGCACGTGGTTAAAATAATGCGATGCCGTTTATAATTGTTATTATTTCGTTATTTAAGTCTGATTAAGAATTATACCATAATGTTATACCATTCCTGAAGAATGTAGCTGTAGATCTTAACGTTTCAACAAACAAACTCTTCTGCTTTATTATAATATATTCTGGTAAAAACGCGGCGTTAAATTCCTCCACATAACACGCAATGCCTTGAGAATTTGGCGAAAAGTAGAGAATAGAGTGTCTTAATACTAGGTTCTCACTTCTTAACCGGCTATATGTGCAGTATACAATTTAAAAACACTTTATAAATTACTAGTGGACCCGGACGCGGCTACGCCTGCTTGGACTATAAGAATATTTTCGCGTCGGTCATACTCATACTATGCCGCCCGAAGGCTAGGTCATTTCGAATCAGTGACATCTCCTTAATTATTTATCAAACTTCATAAGGATGAATATCAAAATGTCGCGGTAACGGTTGCATAGCGACGCGACGGTTGTTATTAACATGGCAGAATAAATTGCGTGTCAAATTAGAAAGTACTTTAAAATATATTAGTTTATATGTGTAATGTAATGTTATATAGCCTATAGCACTTCTGAAGAATGCAGCTTTTATACAAAACAAAAACAATGTAAATCAGACCAGTAGATCCAGAGATCTTAGCGTTCAAACAAACAAACAAACAAACAAACTCTTCCGCTTTATTATATTAGTATAGATTACCAAAATCATGAAAAGGGGCATTACCTAGCACTGAATAAACCCAAACAATACATATTACGTAAAGAAAGACATGGAATAGTACTATATTTAGTTAACCAAATCAATTCACACGTGCCAGTGTACGCAAGCTATTAGCACAGTATGATGCAGGAACTTATTCTCCATATTTTGACAATTGATCTTCATATATATATAAAATGAATATGTTAGTTTTAGCCATAAATAAAAAATGGCTCGTCTTAGTATCATCTTTCTAGCTATTGTTCTTGTACAATGTTCTGCTCGTAGCTTGGAACGTGGTACGTATAATATTTACATAGTTTATTACTATTTATTATTTTTCTAGAAGTTTCTTTAATCGTATTTTTAGATTTTGTTCGTTGTAGGTGTTTTTGTTCGTTGTAGGAGGGAGACCTATGACCAATATTCGTTATGGCGAAAGAAGAAGGGCTGATATGATCACTTATATATCAGTTCAGTACTCCGTTATTGAAATTGAAAAAATATATTTATAAGTTAATTAATTAATTTATAATAAACAAAAATAATTTCAGATGGCGATGGCGTCCTAATACAAAGGCTAAAACGATCCTACGGGTGCGATTCACCAATAGACCAGCCTTATTGGCCTCCACCGCCTCCACCCCCACCCCCACCTCCACCGCCACCACCACCACCACCTCCAGAGAACTACTGGGGATCTCCAATACATCCTCCACCTCCACCACCCTCAGAAAACTACTGGCCTCCAATACATCCCCCACCACCATCACCTCCAATCTACTGGGACCCTCCACATCACCACCACCACCACCATGATGTTGGCTCAGATCATAACCTCGAAAAGCTAATTGATAATAACAACGGTTTACCTTGTGACGACTGCAATAAAAATGCAGCTCTAAGCAATTCTTATAGTGTAAATGGGAATGCTATAGCTATTGCTATTTCGAAATCTAACGGCAAATGATAATATAAAATAAATAAAAAATAAACTATGCTACACTATAATTTTTTTTTATTAATTAATTTTAATTTAAAATATATTTTGTTTATAACAACCTTCCATTATATTTAATTAATTAATTAAATAATGTCTTAAGTAAAGCCATTAAAAGCTATTCGATATGGTCAAACTAGTGAATTAAGTAGCATAGGCTAGTCATTTGAATAAATAAATAAAAAAGTGGAAAATAAAAATCTTTACTGTATATAGTATTTGCATTCTCCTCATAAAAGATTCTATTTGGCACTAAAAATAGTGTTATAGTCCTAATGATCAATAACTTACTGAATTCTTTTTAAGAAATCGCCTTAATTTGCTTTTAATTTATTTATAAGATTATATTTTATTTTGTATGAAAATTATTGGATATTTAAATATTTTTCCTAGCGGTAAGTGGGTCCCGATGGAGCTTGAACCTAGGTGATTGAAAATTCAAATCTTATTTTGGCCAAATTTTTGTATTTAGAATCTTTTTTCCCTGGATAATTAAAAATAAATCTACAATTTTTTTCTTTTGTGCTACTTTTCCTTACGTCTTTTTATGATTTATTTTATAATATTATTTTAAAAAAGGATTAGTAGAATGGTAATTTTTTTGCATCACACTGTATCGCTATCCAAGTGTGAATACACTATGTTCCTTTCTATCAGTCCAATTTTAAATTTGAAAATAATTCATTACCCGACTCAGAACCGATCCCACAACCGCCGCGCTTAAAGTCAGACGCTGTGCCGACGGCCTCATTACATTATTTGGCAAACATAATGACACTAGTCTCGACTTACATTAGCATTTTGCTAAAAACTTTCATAAAGGTGTTATTCCTGTCACCGATATGTCAAAACATTAACAACCATTTAATTTCAAAGTATATAAAACTGATATGCTAATATAAGATGCCGTTAAGTTGCATTTTCAAGCTGTTTTCAATTAATATTGATTAAAAATTAAAATTTCTATATAAATTTCACTCATATAATCAATTTAGAATTGGATGTTGGTCTGATGTATTCATAGAGCAACATTCAAATTTAGTATGAAATATTGTATGTAGTAGAACGATTCAATATCATTAATGAATACTAGGAAAGTGAAAAAAAAAATCAAATCAACTTATGACATTATATGAGATTATTATAGAAAGACCTACCTGGCGCAGCGCATAATAAAAGAGATAGGTGATGGTTCGATTCTCACTCCAGAGAATAAATTATAATTTTTATATAGTCGCTCTGATAACAAGACAAAGAGTGCCGTTGAGTTGATTTAATACGCAATGTCTCGAAATTTGGGTGGAAACTGGGAAACGGTGTGTCTTAACACTAGGATCCTTCTGTCTACCGGGGTACAGCGTGAAGCAAAAGAAAAATGAGGACCTAATTCACAATCGCTTTTAGGAGACCCCCACAGCTTCTCGATACCATTAGTTATACAGGTAAAGTTATAAAACACTATTAGTGTTAAAAAAAACATGAATTACAATAAGATACAATCCATATATTTACTAATGGCGACAATTCTAGATTAAACAGTTTAAGTTATGATACTTTATATCGATCTAGGTCTCAAATCTGCTGCCAAATTTACATAATATTAAAATTTATATTACTATGTATCGCTGTACATATCAGAATGTGTTTTTTATTAACTTAAATTTAGTAGCTAACTGGTTAAAAGGATTACTTTGTTTTTATGGAGGAAATGGATGAAAAATTATAGTTTTTCTATGATAATAAATTACTTTTATTTCTACGGGAGCAGTTAGATTTAAACAGGTTAATTATATACGTTTGTCAGTTTATTAGTTGTTTGCTTATAGAATTAAGATAAGAAATATTTATAAATACCGTAGTGAATCAGTTGGTCCAATTATGATAGCAGGGGGGTTCATGTTCAAATTCAATGTATATTTATTATGCAAATAAATGATAGAGTATTTGTTTGATAGCATCGTCGAAAAAACAAATCGTCTCAGAAGTCAATTTTACTGACAGTTGGCAAGAAACTTAACAGTTATTATTTTTTTTTCAAATATTAGAATAAGTATTTTATTATTTAACATACACACACAAAAATAGAAGAATCCCAAGACATTCATTGCTTTCTTCACACCCGTAACAAATTCTTAAGGGAAAACCCCAAAAAAAAAAAATTTTTTTTAATGTGTGATATTGTATAATTTTTATATCTATCTACTTTGTTTGGTTTCAGCCCATATAGTGTGAAAAATCCCTTTAGATGAAGTCTATGTCATACTACATGTTTTAGAGTTACTTAATTACGCTATGACGTCGACGTTACTAAAAACAACTAATTTTTTTAAAAAACAAAGACTATTTACATAAACATTTTACGTCATATTAAGAAACACCCACGTTCGACCTCAGAGGCAGCCGTGAGGTTCATTAGTTTCTATATAAAGGAAGTAAGTAATAAATTATTTCCATATATGTACATTTTTAACATCCGTTTTTATATTAAAAATACATTAAAATATGGATACTAAAATATAAGATCAGTACTATACCACTAAGTTCTCTAATTTCCGCACAATTTTCCAGATATTGCGTGTTGAGTGTAAGAACTTAACGTCGCGCTTTGTTACCAGAATGGTAATCTTCCCCGAGTGGGGAACTGGCTTATATATAAGCTTCATAATATAATAATGTTATACATTTGAATAAGTAAAGTAGGATTTCTTAATTATTTTTATTTCCTGGCTCTGGTAACGAAGCAAACCGCGGGGTTGAGTTTTGCCATTTAACGCGCAATGCCTCTAGAATCCGGTGAAAAGTGATGAATGGAAGTGTTTTAATGGAAACAGAGTGTCTTAAGATAAGGTTCCCAGGATCCCTTTCTCTACCCTGCTATGTACGGGATAAAGTGTGAAGCTAGAAAAATTAAAAAAAAATGAAATATCACCTTAAGCTGGTCTTAAGCTAATCTGAGTAAAATTTTAAAAGCTAAGGTCGTTGCACTCTTTATTAGTTCCTTAGTAAATTTAAAAAAAAACCTACAAAGCTCAATTAGATTGACAATTTCGTATTCAGCGGACGATCAGTGTCGACATTTATTATCTTTACACTATTTTACGATGTTGCCGATCTGAGAAAACCCCACATCCACCGGTTTTCAATTTAATTCTAGCCTTATTAATTTTTGATGACTTAAAATGTTTGTGTAGAAATAATTATAATTAATTAGACCGTCGTGACGCATCGGCGTAAAATCTGAACTGAAAGGGGACAGTTGTGGGTTCGATTTGCAGTCGGAAAAATTAATAATTTCGTCGGTAACAAGATAAACTATGGCATTCATTTCCGCCACTCAACACACAACATCTTGAATATTTGATTAAAAGTGCTTTAACATTATGTAGCCTCTGCCCCTTCATTCATTAATCAAGTTTCATTAGGTGCTAAAGCTTTCTTGAAAGTTCTTTTTTTGACTATTTTTTTAATCTTCTTGTTGTTGAGGGTGGAAACGAAGCAAGGCGTGGCGTTTAATTCAGCCACTCAACACGGCGGAAAGTGGTTAGTGTAGTGTCATAACACTAGATTCCGTCTGCCTACCCTCCTACATACCGTATATAGCAGGAAGCAGAAAAAAATACAGTACCTATTTTTTACTTCTCCGTATAACTAGTTTTTCTAAGTCTAAAACATTAAGGTCCAAAGTTTAATCTAGACAAATTACAGCTATTAAGGTAATCCTAGAATAAATTAGATAAAGACTTTGACAGCTGTATGAACATTAAAAGTAATATGTTCAATACATTAAAAATTAATATATTTGAATATCAGTGGAAATGTAATTTAGCGAGTTTAAAGTAGTGAGTATCGAAGATTGTTTTTTTTATATTACTGACCTACAATAATAATGATCGTTTGTCGTATCGGTTGTATTTCGAAACGTCGTCGTCGTCTTGTCGCTATGAAGAAGTGAGTTCGATTTCCGCCCGAAAGTCCGTCCGGTTCTTAAAAAGAAAGGTTTCTTAATATTGTTAGTATGTGGCATTAAGTGTTAAGACTTATATATACTTTGTTTTCCGTTTTTTACCATTTCATTGTGTGTAGAGTGGCGGAACTCAACACTGTACTTTGCCGTACTAGAACGCATACATGAAATTAATTATTTTTCCAACTGAAGACCGAAGCTATAACTGTTCCATTTCGCCACAAAATTTCAGCAAAATCGTTTGTATCGCTAAACTACATTTATTAAATGAAATTTATGAAAAAATGCGTTTTTGGTTATTTTATGTCATTTCGCAAAGCAAAAGACATCAACGATCACAACTTCCGCATCTTCTAAGGGCAAGGTCACATTACTTCCGTAGATTATTCTAATTTGGCTTCAACGTGGGAGTCGACCTCGGATGATTGAACTATAAAACTTATTTGATGCGAAAAAAAATATCAGTTCAAAGATCTAACGGAATACATGATGGCGAATCTTTTGCTCTACTTGCTCGTAGCGGTGGCCCATGCCTTGGGTGAAGGTAGTAATTTACTCAGATTTATTGCTAATTTTATTGTAAGGCTGCCAATGTCGACAGAGACGAGAATTATATTCACCGTTAAATTAAAGTTTTAATATGTTACTAGGTTTTGATTTAGAATAACGTCTAAGTAATTTATAGAATTATAAAAATAATATATAACGTTATATAATATTACTAAAATTTATTGGATAATTAAATAATTTATACTAGTAACGTGGAAAAGGGCAGCCTAGAAATTTAGGCGAAAAATGGGGAATGGAGTGTCTTAACACCTTATTATGTGCGGAATAGAGCGTGAAGGTAAAAAAAATATATATATTAATATTAATTTAAATTAATTATGTTTTTTGTTATTTTAGATTTTGGCAACAACGGGGAACCAAGGCATTTAAAAAATAAGCTCTGTTCGAAATTAGGTTTATGTGGAGGATATGGTGGCCAGGGCGGATATGGTGGCCAGGGTGGATATGGTGACCAGGGAGGCTATGGTGGATATCAGGGCTATAACCAAGGATATCCTATCCCACCTATAAATATTGGTATAAGTCAATCTCAGTCTTCAACCAGTGCTGGAGGTGGAGGATACAGCAACGGAAACTATCCTTATAACTATCAATACAACAATGGTTATCCTAACCACGGTTATAATGGTTACAATGGCTACAATGGTTATAATAGCTATCATGGTTACAACGAAAATGAAGGAAATTATGAGAAACCCGGTTATTTTGGTAACGGTTTTGGTTCCTATAACAACCAGTTTAATGGAAACTATTACGGTGGTAACGGAGGAGGCTACGGGTTCCAAAGACCCTCTGGCTACAACGATGATTATGACGACATTAGACCGATATACGAAGATAATGATGAATACAGCCGATCAAATGGCAAAAAGGATTAAATTAGAAATGGTTTTTTTTACTTAAAGTAGCAGTATACTGTGATAATGTATTTTGAAATTTTTGTATATAATTATCTATTAAATCCTATATTCAACGTAAAAAAATATATTACTTATTAAATATTTTATTAATATTTTCGTTTATTCACATCCCGAAGACAGCACGATAGACATTGTGTGTTGAGTGGCGGAACTCAACGCCGCGCTTTGCCTCGACACCACAGCCAAGAAATGGAAATATAAATTTAAATAAATATTTCATTCCATAAGCATTTACAGCGCCGCGACTGGCGTCTACATAATTAAATTATTAAATATAGATAGGAATCGCATACGACAATATAATATTTAACAATATTAAATATATAAATATACGTTAATTAGTTTATTCACCTTCATTTTAATTCAATATACGATTTTTATAATTTTCAATAAGCCGAGAGTGTTTTATGACTCTATTCACAGGAAGCTGTAATTACTACCTTGTCAATGTACCGTTTACTAGTTAAAGCTATAAATTATTGATATTCGGTTATAATTATATGTTGTTAACGAAAAATAAATAAAGAATATGTTATTAATATAGATTCTGTAAAATAAAAAGGTGTTTTTTTGTTGCTCTAACTGGCAATAACTCTAAAACACTATAAACTCTAATATAGCATTGAGGAGGTTACTACTAGCAACTTAGTTATTTTTGATTTTAAAAAGTAAATGTATATCTCTCTCTGATAACTAAATTTCTTAGCAAAGAGAGATTTTTTGTTCTTAGTGTGCAATAACACTACAAAAACTTAAAAAAAAGCTAATTTATCATTTTTAAAAGTTGGAAAAAAAAGCTTGTAAAAATCTTCCTTCAGAAATGCTAACAACATAAATAAGTTTTTACAAGCGTAAGGTTTAAAGCGTATAAGAATTTCGACACTTTGATAAGACCTTCAATTACTTGGACAGTTTCTAAGAGGCGCAGGTTCGAATCCCGCTACGTTAAAATTTTTCCTAAAAGTATAATGAACTATCAAAATTGATAATACCATTAAATTATGTAACAAAATTTTAGGCATAAGGTTTCGATATTATTAAATAAAATAATAATTAACTATTAAATTGAAATCGTAATTTATTACAAATATTATCTTTAATTTATTACAACTTACATTGTCACGTACTTTAAAAATATTTGTGTGATTTAAATACCTTATTAAAAAATTATTATGACGTTTTACGATCTTCTTTTACATTGACAATTATTGTTATAAATTCTCGCGTCGACATTTTTATTAATTATTTAGCGTAACCACTAAAAATATTATTGCTCTGTCACATATAAACATACAAAAGTATAAATCAAGAAATGAAATGAGAAAAAAATCTGGTTAAAATAAATAATAAATAAAAGAAGAATTAACAAAATTTGTTACAAATTTAATATTACCTTACTAAACAAAATGGATCAAAACATAAAGTTAAAGTGTTCGTAACTACTTATAAAACGGAAACATAAATTAGGATTCTTGACTTAATATCCTTATAAACTGTATACATCATAATTTACGACATTTTTTCACTAACATGAACAGCAAGCAGTTAAAAAGAATATTTTTTATTATCGTCCTGATATCGCGATCTGAGCTCATCTAATTGATTTGGCGTGAAGCAATAAACAATTGCGAACTGGATCATCCAGTTTATATGCGGTATTGATATTTTATAAAAATTCATTAATTATGCTATTTTACATACTAATTTAGAATTTATGGTATCACCATCGGGATATGTTACTTTACCGTAATATGAATTTATGAGTGTCAATGTCTCGATATTGACCCAGTGATGAAAGTGGGGGGATCATTTCTAGTATAAAAGCTTGGAGAAATGATTCAGAGGTACATTACACTTACGGCGAAAGGCAGTTTTGAAAAATCCAAAATGATCGCTAAGATTTTTGTAGTCATCTCCGCCGTGGTCGCTGTTAGCAGCGCGCTACCGATTCTATATGGTAAGTGAAGTTCAGGTGCTAACAACTTATGCTGAAGTGCAAATAAAACAATAGTCATTACTTTACAGTAATAAACTCAATTAATCATTTTAATCAATTTATTGCACCCAAAATATAAAAGAAAAAAAATGATTGTAATAAAATTAAATTTATTTTCAGAAAACCAAATGCCAATCTATATATGGCGTACTGCTCGCGCCCCTAACGTAGCTTTTGGTTTCGGCAGTGGGTTCAGTAGCAACATTGGCGGCATCAGCCAATCCAACAGCATTGGAGCTTCCTTCCAAAGTGGTGACGCTGAAGCTTACGGCGCGGGATTAGCCGGCAATGGCAACATTGCTCAAGGAATCGGATACGCTCATGCTGCTCCTTACCGTCAAGTTCTGTCACCTCTAGGACTACAACAGTCTGTTGCTTCATCATACAGTAACTCTTTCGGAAGAAACTATGGATTAGCATCGTCATCTTCTCAGAACTTCGGCAACTCCGGACTATCTCTCTCCTCTGCTCAAAGCAACAATGGCTTTGGATCGGCAGTCTCGGCTGTTCAGAACAATGGACGTAACGGATTCGATTCTGCTGTATCCAGCGCTAGCTCTAACGGCCTAGGATTCGGTGTAGCCCAGTCCGCCGCCCAAAACGTGGGAGGTTATGGATCAGTTGTATCTTTATCTCAAAACCAAGGATTAAATAACTTCGGCTCAGCTATTTCTGCAGCCAACAACATTGGTGGATACGGATCTAGTATTGCGCACTCTGTTCAGCAGAATGGCAGACATTTGCAACAAAGTGGTGCTAGCAGCATCAATGGCCCCGGCATCCAAGCTTCTCAGTCTCATGCCATCAACAGTGGCTTTTACTAATAATTATTAAATTTAATAATTTATTTATTTATTTAATATTTAAATTACAGCATTAAACAAGTTATTGATATGGTTAAAGACTGATGTCTCAGGACTGTATATTTTTGACAGAATGTAAAGATATTGAGATGATTGTTTCACACTTATCTCAATATCTATTGTACAAAGTGCTTTACATAAATAAATGACTGTTTTTGCAAATTATCCTTTTATTTATCCATATAATAATAAAAAAATATATATATCTCGATACCTTAGACTTAAAAAAGTTTACAATATTCAATATCTTAAAGAAATAAAATCACATAGTCAATATGCTTTTTAAAAATAAGTTTTACCAGAATTCATTTAAATTGTAAATTGTTAACTATGACCTATGTTGTCTATATTGTTATTGTTAAAACATTTTTTGGGAACCCGACACTGTGCTGAAAATGTAACTGGACTTTTGTAAATAATAAACTTTTTCGGAAACTCAAGCTTACCTTATCCACAGCCCTTTCATCTGATACATCACTTGAACTTAGGGTTTGAATACCAAACTTTGCCGCCCTTTTAAGGCTTGTTAGAGCGGATGAAGGCACATATTGGCAGGCACTCTGCTTTCTATAGTCCACCCAATTTCGACATATTGTTTCTTGTGTGACCATAATGAAAAATCCTCCAAGCCAAGTGAATTGAATCTATAATCAACAATCTTGTGTCCAAACAAATAGTTATAGTCCGAGATGTATCAACATTAGTTAATTAGTGTAGGGGAATTATTCTCATTCGTTCATAAAAATATTACAGTCTAGTGTAATATTCATCTCCACGCTGTATCCCGCACACAGCAGGATATGCAGAGGAAATCCAGTATTCAGACACTTCTTTCCCCACTTTCTGCTGAATATTGGTGGCATTGAGTGTTGAGTGGCAGTGTCGAGGCACTCGACACCAGAGCGAAGAAATTAAAATATAAACGTAAAAAAATATTTATTTTCCTCGAGTGGGGATCGAACTTGTGACGCTGCATATCTATATATATAAAAGGACTTGTCCTCACTGACTGAGGTAAGACGCACGCACAGCCGTAACCGCTGTGCGTAGAAACGTGGAATTTGGACAGATGTTTACTTTCGTAATCTGGACATCCACTAAGGGATTTCGAAAAATTTTAACCCTAAAGGGGTGAAATAGGGGTTGAAAGTTTGTATGGAAAAAAAATTAAATCAGCACCGATTCTTATAAAACTTTAAATTTTGATTTTTGAAAGTATTTAATTGAATACGTGTTTCATAGTTTTCTATAATTCTCCCGCTAAGGGTGCAAATAAGGGGTTGAAAGTTTGTATAGATTTTTTTTACTCGGCACTAATTTTTATAAAATTTGAAATTCAGACTCTTAAAAGTATTTAATTGAACACATGTTTCATGGTTTATTAGAATTCACTCCTAAATAAGCTAGCGAAGCTGCGCGCGTCCGCTAGTATAATATATCAGTGAGTTAGTTAAAAATTAAGGCAAAACCTTATGAATACTAGATTTTATCTGCGGTTTCACAATCTCGCGGTCATAAAAATAACTGAGAGTTCGAAGTGCTCGATATAACTTTGGGTTTATCTTCTTTATTCTACACAAATATTTCATTTCAATTCAAAGCAGTAGCTTCTGAGATGAATACGTTGAACCAAGTAAACATTTCAACTTTAAAATATTAGTATAGATATCAATAAGATTTTTTTCGTGATAAGTTAAAATGCTAATTATAATAGTAATTAAAAAGTGAAAATATTAAAATGAATGTACATAAAATAATAAATTAACGTTAACACAAATTATTATTATTATAGTTTGATGGAGAACATATAAGTATATGTAAATGCAATAAAAATAAGATGGCTTAAGCTTGATAGCTCATCAACTTTCAGTACATTGTCACTAAATAAATTAAAGTATTAAATTTTGACATGATATATTGTATATAGAAATTAAAAAAATAGCTTCACGCTCTTTCCCGCATAAAGCAGGGTAGGCGGAGGGAACCTAGTGTTAGGAGTTTAAGACACTCCGTTCTCCAATTTTTGCCGAATTATTCGAGGCATTGCGTGTTGAATTGAAGAACTCAACGCCGGGCTTATAAATAATAATTTATTCTACCCAGTTGGGATCGAACCCACAGCATTACAGTCATACTATTTAGAATCATTTCAAAAAAATGCAAAATTGAAGTTGATAACGTGAAAAGACTTAAAGCCGGTGTAGCGCAAAAATACAAACGTACGACTGTAAACATGACGGTTGTGGGTTCGCTCCACTCGAAGGAATGAAATATTTTATATTTTCATTTCTCCCCTCTGTAAAGTGCGGCGTTGAGGTCCGCCGCTCAATACGCAGTACCTCTAGCTTTCTTATTTATATGAGCTACATTAACCTATTGCCGAAACTCAACGAAGCACTTAGAAGAACTACCCTGGTAAAATTACCTATTTTTAAATTGAAAACCTACACTTAATAGTTAGACATTTTTAATAATAAAATTTTCCACAGCGTGTAAGTTTCGTGCTTAGACGAGCATCGAGTAAAATAGCTGCGATACAAATGGCAATAGACGTTCGTTGTCATAAACATTCTTTTATTACGCCATTTTACATATTAATTTTGAATAAATAAGAAAATTATAATATCACTCGATCAGGACCTGAAAATTTACCGTTTAGATTTACGAGTGTCAACGTATTGACCAAAAGCAAGGGAGGGGATTTTTTTTAGTATATAAACTAAGAGAAATGTTTCACTGGTACATTTCACACATCGTCGAAAGCTATTCAGTCAGTAACAATCAGAAGATTTTTTGAGAAAATCAAAATGTTTAGTAAGCTTTCTTTCGTGATCTCAGCTGTGCTCGCGCTTGGCAGCGCGTTGCCGGTTCTATATGGTAAGTACAAAACCAATAATATTAATGGCATAATTTTAAACTATATTGTACATCTTTAAGCATTAGAGGATAAGATAAGAAATTTGAATTGTAAAATTTTATTTTCAGAAAATCAAATGCCTGCCCTTATCTCAGTTGTGCCTGATGCTCGAGGACCCCTCGTTCATGGTGTACCATCCATGGTGTATCATCCTGCTCTACCTCTAGGACTGCAACAGTCTGCTTCTTCGGCTCTTAGCCAGCCCAACTTTGGTCTAGCGTCCTCATTTGCTCAAAACTTGGGCAATTCAGGTCTATCTTTATCTTCCGCTCAAAGTTACAATGGTTATGCTCCAGCAATGTTAGGCTTACCAAATAACGCCTGGGCACAACACCATGGCCTAAAGCCTTCTCTGTCAGCTTCACAAAGTAATGCCATGGTTCAAAGTCAAGCATTAAAACCAGCACTGTCTGGTGTACAACAAAGTGCCTTAGGTCAAAACCAGGGTTTAAAACCAGCAGCTGCACAAAACATTGTATTAAATCAAAATCAAGGATTAAAACCAGCGGCTGCACAAAACAATGTTTTAAGTCAAAATCAAGGATTGAAACCAGCAGGTGCACAAAACAGCGCGATGAGTCAAAACCAAAACCTCAAACCAGCACTTTCCAATGCGCACAACAACGCTCTCAACAACGCCCACAATAACGCAGTTGCCCAAAATCAAGGTTTCGTACCAGCGGTTGCACACAACAATGTTTTAGGTTACCAACAATCTCAAGCTCAAGCTGTTGCATCTCAGGTCCATAATGGAAACAAAGGCTACGAATCTGCCCAATCTAGTGCCAGCTCTAATGGTTTAGGATATGGATCTGCCCAATCTGTTGCCCAAAATATTGGTGGATACGGATCCGCCCTATCTGCTTCTCAGAACCAAGGATGGAACAACTTTGGGTCAGCAGTTTCCGCTGCAAACAATTTCGGAGGTTATGGATCAAGTTTCGCCCAGTCTGCCCAGCAGAACGGCAGACATGTGCAACAGAGCGGTGCTAGCAGCATCAATGCTCCTGGATTCCAAGTTTCCCAATCCCACGCCATTAACAGTGGCTTTTAATTTAATTTAATTATTTAATAATTTATTTTCTATTTATTTTTCTATTTAAATGGAATATTAAACTGTGAAATTGCCATATTATTTTGTATGTAGAAAGAGAAATCTCCAATTTTTACTGTTTAATGTGACAAAATAAATACTTTTCTGTGTAAAATATATTTTTATTTATTCACAGTTTATCTAATTCTGAAATCGGTTCTTAAATTAGAGAGTATTATCTATACTTGCAATGAGATATGCTTTCATATTGTTTAATAATAAACCATAGATAAATTATCAAGCTACAAATGGTATAAAATTAATTTGTTTAAACTTTTACTTTAAACTTTTAAAGTCTTACAACTAAAAGAGAAAACAACGTAATAATAAGTTAATTTAAAACTTTTAATTTAGCTCGCATATCTACTCGTATATAGTACCTACCTATATTTATCTACCTACTCATTACAAATTCTTTGTTATGTGTAAGAAATATATTTTTACACAAAGATATATTTACATACCTATTTATTTTGTTCGTTTTATATGTTTTTTTTTCTTCATGCTGTATCCTGTACATGGCCGGGTAGTCAGAGGGAACTTGAGAACCTAGCGCTAAGACACTCCGTTCTTATTAAGACACTTTCGTTAACCACATTCCGCTTAATTCTGGAGTCATGGCATTTAGATTGGCGAAATTCAATGTCGCACTTTGCTTCGTTACCAGAACGAGTGAATAAAAATATAAAAAAATATATTTTCTCAAATGGGAATTGAACTAACAACCTATCGCACTTACAGTGGCACTCTTGTGCCCCTGATGTCAAACAGATATCATAAAGGATTAGAAAATAGTAAATTTCAATATCTACGTAGAAACTGAATTTAAAACAGTTCTACTACTCTTTATTCTGCATGATATATCAGAGTGGGCAGAGAGAAACTTTTTAGAGAGAGAGAGATAATAAACTCAGACATTGCATGTTGACTGATAGAATTCAACACTAAACTTATAATCATAATAATAATTGCCATGAATGCGTACTTTGTACCTCTATAAAAGAAAAAAAAACCATTAAAAGATGACTAACAGGAATCTATTAAAAAATGATTAAGGCCAGTCGTGGCGCAGGGGGCCAAGTGTGACTGTAAACGCGACTGGTTGTGGGTACGATCTGGACTTGAGTAATTTTTTTTTATGTTCATTACTCCAGAATTCAGCAGAAAGGGAACTATATGCTGTAACACTAATTTCCCTCTTCCTACCCCGTTGTGAGCGGAATACAGGGTGAAACTGATTTCTTTTCTACTCAAATGTTATATTTGTTTAAATTATCAATGAGGTGAAATATTAGATTATTTATGACGTAGTTTTGATCAATTATTTAATATAATATAATTAATAACCATTAAATATAATTATTAGCAACATTATTTAGTTATTTTCGTTATGTTACTCGTAAAATTGTCCATTATTTTCTGACACGATCATATATTTCAATTTCAATAACGAAGGCACACTAAAACGATACTTTACTACTACGCCAAAGAAATGAATAATTTTTAAATAATTTCCTCAAATAAAAAAGTCATAAATTTTTTCACTAATATTCAGCTTGTAAATTCATGTTTTCAATTTAAACAAATTAAATACATATTTTAATCAACTTAAATCAACCTGGGCGGCCCGTTAAAGACTACATACAGTGTTAAAGCAATATAATTTAATTACCTGTAAAAAGATAAAAGTAGTAATAATCAAAGTACTGTTACGGGTCAAAGAATCGATTCGGAGGCAAAAAACAAACGTCGAATAATAAAAATCGACTAGAGATGTCATTATATGGACATAAACATAGAGATGTCATTATTCGCAACAAAAGTATAGACATTATAGTGTTGTTCGCGCGTCTAGATTTCTTAATGGTATCAATATCGAATCGATAAGACCGTAAACTATGGTTTAGAGTACAAAGCGTATTTCACAATTACAAAATTTATACTAAATAAACTATTTATTTAATTTAATACGAAATAGCGTTAATATGAAAGAGCTATTTTTGGACAAATAAGGTGTATGATTTATTAATGTAATCAATAATGTAATCGACGTGTTATTTTTTTTTTAAAGTTAGTATTAGTTGTGTAATGATCATGGTGGGTTTTAGTTAAGTTATTTTTTCTTAAAAAAATAAGGAATGACCATTCATTAATAATATTTTTTAAAGTATGGTTAGCGTATTATATTTTAGAAATATCGTTATTTTTTTGAAATATCGTTAAAGATTTTATAAAAACTTTTTTTCAATTTTGCTAACATTGCAAACCATATTGCATAAGGCGCTTATGTATTGAATAAAAAAAAATCCTGAAAGACGTCCTTTAATACGTATTCGTTTAAAAAATTTTGAAGTATAGGAGACAAATGTAATTTGAATGCAAAATTTTACTTATTTAATCAATTCAGCATATATCTAAGAGAGAACAGAGTGTCTTTACTTTATTATTCTTATCTACCCTGCTACGCGGGCAGGATAGATAAAAATAAGTTAAATAAAAATAAAAACAGTATAAATTGTCTTCTTTCTTACAATCAAATTATACAGAAATAATACAGTTTTAATAAAGTTCACAGATTTTTAGTTCAATTACTTTAATTTATAGCTAATCAATTATTACAAGTTACTACCGAAAATGATAATGTGAATCATTCCTTAGACTCGACTGTATGAACTATAAAATTTTCAAGTCCCGTTGGTCTGTGTGTAGATATATAATTGAGGTCTCAATATAAAGCATGATATTGACAGAACCGTTGCATTTCTAGTTTTGCTTCACACCATGACGTTCATGTCGCAAATATTCTATTTCATCTTAATATTTAGATTGATTTATGCATCTAAAGGTAACTTAACAAGAAAATTATTGTAATCTGGTTGTATAAATTGGGTTACAGTAACCAATGTATCTAAATCAGGGGAAAGCGAAGATTATATCTTAATTATAGCAAGAGAAATCATATTTAAGATAGTAGGCAAAGTGTGCCTAGAACATTACTACTGTTCACTTGTATAGAGACATCTCGTTGTTCACTAGTCAGTTGAGTTTGAGATATTGTGTATTAAGTAGCGGAATTTAACGCTAAACCAAAGTGTGGCGTTAAATTCCGCCTTGAAAATTTGGTACCAGAGGGAAGTGTGTGAATATTAATCATCCCTCCGATTGATATATGACATAATATATCAAACCCACGACCATCGCGTATGTCGTAGTATAACATATATAATATAATAATATTATAATCCTTGTTTATTTTTCAGATGAAGAAGATACATTCAAAATGTATCAAATACCAATACCAATACCCAGTAATGGTATAATGGGTGTCGCTAGTGTGGCAGGATATACGTCACGAAACGGTAGAGTCTCCTCTATGGGAGGCATTCATTTTTTCCCTCCACTGGACCAGCCTATATCATTTTCTAATTCCGAAATAATGAAGAAAATTAACGAGAATATAGCTTCTTCGATCACTAAAATGTATCCAGAGTCGTCAAAATTTAATAAGGAATCGTTTCCAAAGGAATATCCTTCTACATTTGCAGTTGCATCAATGGCCAACGTTGGATCAAATCAAAAACCGTTTTTTTGGCCCGATCTTTTAAGCCCAATGGGTTGGCCAATAAACGAAGTTCCACAAACACATAACAATATGAATAGAAACGTCGAAAATTGGCTTCATAATGACATATACAATAACTTTGAACCTTCTGGAAATTATCTGAGGAACACGTGGATGTATCCCACTTTTAATCCCTTTTTTTAGTGTAATATTAGAGTAATTATTATTTAAGTGATATGAGGCAAGAGCTTTCGTACATTTTTTCAAAACAAAAACATGATTTACCTATTGAAAATAAATTCTTGTTTTAATAATATTGTTTTATTTGAAATTTCCAAAAAAAAAAAAATATAGCATGTTCCTGTAAACTTGACGATTGTAGGTTTGTTCGCCACTCGGGATAATGATTTTTTTCTTTAGCTTCAGGCTGTATACCGCATAGAGCAGGAGAGCCTAGTATTAAGAAACTCCACTCCCCACTTTTCGCCGAATTCTGAAGGCATTGCGCGTTGAGTGGCGGTGGCCTCTACACCAGTGCGAAGAAATGAAAATGTTAAATATTCCTTTTTTTCGAGTGGGAATCAAACTCCCAACCTGTCGCGTAGCAATCACACGCTTGTGCCCCTGGACCACGACTGCTCTTTAGATAAACTTACATACTCGTACCAACAAACAACATGGCAGAAAGAGAGAACTTACTGTTAAGGAACGGAGTTTCTTAACAGTAAGTTCTCGACAGTGGAGGAGAGCCGAGCTCTACTAAAAAATAATAATATAAAAACTAATTTAAAATATACAATTATCGACTAAAGTAATTCAACACAATAATTACCTCCAATCATCCAAGCGACAAAACTTTCGCAGTAATAAAGTTGGTAACGCTACTTTCTAGCAAGTAAAATTTATTATGTCAGTTTTACTACGTCTAACCTGTTGGGTGACATCTATTTTATGTTCCTGTTTCTTTTTGATCTAATTTTCATATCAAATGTCAATATCAAAAATAAATGCTTTTTTTACATTTCGATACATATATCCTGTTATTTAAGAAGAAGGCACTTAGAATCTAATGAGCTCTTGTCAATGCTAAACTTTGTCAATCTAATATCATACATCTGAATAGTGTTTGATTGAATACTATAATCTCAGGGACTGCTGGTTTGAAATGATAAATTATTTTTATACTGGTCTATTTATCGAGGAAGGATTACGACGAGTACACAATTATTTTTCAAAAATTCTAGCGTACAAATTCTATACAATGAAAATGTATATTATTCATCTCTATACAAAACGTTGAAATAATGGTGACACAGTGTGAGAGCGTTTGAATATAAATGCGGCGATTACGACTTCAATTTCCACACGAGAGAATCATATTAAAATATTTTCATATTTAATTTTAAGTAAGACACGCGGTGTTGAGTTCCGCCACAAAAGCAGAAAATAACTTAACACTAGGTTCCCTCGCGACAAGTTAGCTAAAACAATATAAAACGTTACATAGAATAATTGTAATGCAGGACTCGTAACAACTTATACGTACGTTGGCACTAAGGTTAATTACTTCAAAGTAAACACGCACCTTGAGTTACAATTTCTTGTCGAGCACAAAGGCTTTATAATGAACACAATAAACTAGTTTTTATTTGCATTTTACAAATGGCTAATCATTTATAATTATTAAAAAAAAACTTAACATAAAAAAAACTTTGAGTTGTTAAGTTTCCATATATGTAAATTGAGCAGAGGGAACCTGGAAATCTAGTGTTAAGACCGACCGTTACTATTCCCCACTTTCCACCGAATTCTTGAGCCCTTACGTGTTGAGTTGCGCGACTCAACGCCGCGCGTTGCCTCGTTGCCCGAGCGAGAAAATGATAATATTAAATATTTAATTTGATAGCGATTTTTAATAATAGTTATATAAACTCTATGCTAAAAAAAACAATTAAGGAAGGTCAAGCAGTGCATAGAAACATGTTAGCCTCGTACCTTCTTGATTTTGTCACTAATACGCGACATTGTTGAGTTTTGGTCTAAAATATTTTTAATTTACAACGAAAAATATGAAACGTTTATTATTTAGCTTTATACTTAGTTCCTCTAAGTCCGCTGAGACCCTGTTACCAATTTTTAGACAATGCGTGTAAAATAAATGAAGGACGAGATAGGACGAGCGAGGTAAAATAAACGTAAATAAGTAATTGACCCGAGTGGAAACCGAACCCACAACCGTCGCCTTTACTGTCATTAACATAGTTTTTATGATTTTCTTTCAATTTGGAATCGCTTAGCTTGTGGCTATTATAATATTACTATGAACGCAGTACTACTGTGGATTGCACTCAAGTTCTCACCCGTTATAGTATTATGCAACGATGCTGTGGGTTATTCTGTTTCAATAGTACATTCATATAGAAAAATAATAAAGTTAATATATTTCAGATTCAAAAGATTATTAATAATTAATTTAAAAAAAATAGATAATAAATAATGTCTGTTTTGCTATACAATTTAACATAATTGTATATATATTTTAATGTGTTTATATAATATCGAGGTACTATTATTGAAGCTAATATTATCTTTAGGGGTCATATTTTGATAAGACAACTTTATTTAACTTATATTGTATACAATTATGAATTTAATTTGAATATTAAGGGATATGTGGAGTATTGTAGTACGTCTTATTATAAAAGTATTCTACAATATTAAAAAAAATGTGATTTCTCTAAAGCCTATTACCATTTCGTAAGTCAGGGACTGACAAACATCACGACAAACACAGCCAAAATTCCATAGGATAGAGCGTTGAAATTTTGAATGTAGAATTATTACTAGGAAATGATTTCTTTAAATTTCTATAGAAAAAATGGAAAAGAAAATTCAATTTTACAGTTACTAGTAATTTACAATTTAATTTCATAAATAGCGACAGAATAGCCCGGCGCGTCCTAGATAGTACGCAAGTCACAATATTGACACTCGTTTACTGTCCTCCATTGAGTCACTACGTACTTATATTTAACTTAATTATTAATTACTTATACATAATGCGTTTTGTTCTTGTGTTTCTTGTTTTTCTCTTCGCGGCGATAATGGCGGCGCCTCAATCGAAACTACAATTCGGTGATAATGGTGAGTTTGTCAATAAAATAAATGAGATTATTATTAGTCTGACAGTAAACGCGACGGTGTTGGGTTTTTTTCCCACTCAGGGGAATAATCTCGCTCCGTTAATAAGATAAAGCACGACGTTGAATATTAAAAATTGAACAGAAAATGGAGAATGGAGCGTTTTCATAAAAAAAAATATTGTGTATAATATTTCATTGTTAATTTATTTCTTTCTCTACCTACCGCGCCAAATGCTTAAATATATAAGTAAAAGTAGTTTAATTTAACAGTCTTTAATAGTTTGCCTAGTCTTTAATATACTTTAGTATAAATTAATTCACACACTGCGAAAACTATTTAGATTTCATACTGGTTTTTATTAAAACATGTAGAGTTCACCATAAACGTATGTAGAGCAATCACGTCTAGTTATGTCACTGCAACTAAATTATATAATTTTATACCAGCTCTAAAATGAATACTTGTAACAGTTTTAACATTAAACTAATATAATACGTATATAAGTAGTAAGACGTAATTCAATATATAATAATTTTATAAGGTCACCTATGTGCACTGGGGTTGCGTACAACGGGATAATCGTGAATTCGATTCTCATTCAAATTGTGGTTTAATTTCCACATTGATATAAGCGCAGCGTTACGCGGGCGGAAAATGGAGAAGTAAGTGCCTCGACACTAAAAACATGAAACTGATATGATATGATACTAGGGATAACAAAAAAACATTTAACTATATAAAAAAGTAATAGAAATCTATTATGAAAATTCACACTAAAATGTCACAATTTTATTTGTTTTAATAATACAGTAAGCGGTGGTAGCTAGTTCGTATCTCTTAAAAGGTAACGTTTGTAACTATTATGCATTATGAGTGTGGGAAACTTGATAATTAGGCTAATGTCAATTTAGTAAGGTCTGAGAAACACAGAAATTATAATATACAATGTCTATTACCTTCTGGTAAAAATAATTGTTATAATTGTTATAAAAATTAGAAATATTTTTATTTTACTTTATAGTTCGTCTAAATTTTTCTTGGACAGCCTTTATTAGTGAATTTTTCATTATTTTTAAGTAATTATCAAAAGTAATATTGAGGCAAATGTGAACTTTTAATATAAGCTGATCATTTAAATAATATATAAATAATTTATCTATATATATATAAAATCGAAAGGTCACTCACTCATCACGAAATCTCAGAAATATCAAGTGCTAGGAATCTAAATTTTGCATAGGAGTTACTTATAGGACGTAGGTGCTCGCTAAGACGGGAATTTGCAATATGCGACTTCTAAGGGGTTGTTTTTGGGATTGAAAGTTTGTATGAAACTTCGTTACTACAAATACTAGGAGTCTCAAATTTTGCATGGACGTCACTTATAGGACGTAAATACTCATGGACAGAAATTAATAATAACGTAGTTCACGCAGGCGAAGCCGCGGGCGGGCCGCTTGTATTAAATAAAAGTATGCGATAACGAAACAACAATCATGTCTAACATATACATATCTACAATAGGCACGTAAGTCGTAACAGGACAATAGCTCTACATATTCATGTATCGCGCTCACTTTGGTGACTCACTATGACACGAGTTATCTTTTAAATATTTGCAATTTGCATAAAAATATTTCTTATATACCTACTATTAAAGATCCACATAACATTCTTTGAATTAACAAAAAATATTATACATAATATTAATTTGATTTAATGATTTGTCTACATTCTTCATTCGTACAGAGAGAGAATGGAACCCGTTGCCAGCGTTTGTATTTCCTATGATATGCAATGTGGGATTATTTCAGTATAAAAAAACTCCTGAAGACGTCAAAATTCGTCTACTGTTCAGATCGATGGGTTTAGCTTGCTTTAGTATAGTGAAATACTTTGTGTAACTACGTACAGTCTATATACAACAAAAAAGGTCTCAGTATTAAGTTACTTACTTTATTAGCTTCACGCTGTATCCCGCACACAGCAGGGCAGATGGAATCTAGTGTTAATACACTCCGTTCCCCACTTTCTGCCGAATTCTGCAAACATTGCCTGTTGAGTGGCAGAACTCAACGCCGCACGCATTACCATTTATAAGTTACCATAATTAATATCAATTGCAGTTCCGTTGGTTGCACATTGCATAAAATTGTTTATGTATGTACGAGTACGCTTCACAGGCTAGACAAAAGTGACGACTAGTTCTATTTATAATTGAATACTACACTATACTGTCGTATCTAGTTTTTTAAACAGATACAAGACTGACGCGAAAAGAATGCAAACACAGATCTATAAATAAGTGGCGCCAATAGTGTCCGTACGTGAATCAATAAAAAAACGAAATAAACACCTAACTGTTACGATAGTGATGCTGAAATAAAAAAAATAACAATTTCAGACACTTTTTTAATAAATAAATTAAATTTAATAAGTATTTAATAATTTATGCAAAATTAATTAATTAGTAGTCATGGTAAAAAATATATTTTTCTTTACGCATCTGTGGTAATTAACAAGGAAATTAATCATCACGTAGTTCATCACGGCGGGAACCGAACCCACAAGTCTTCAGCTGTGCCGCTGACCACGACATCCTATATCTTATAAAACAAAGTCGCTTTTCGTGTCTGTCTGTTGTTTCTAACTCTTCTTCTTCTAAACCACCCAACGGATTTTGTTGCGGTTTTCACCATTAGGTCGAGTATTTTTCGTAGAAGGTTTATATATAGTTTATTATTTGTACATTCTTATGTAAATTAACATAAATACGATAAATAAGAATAAAGTCCTACCCGTTGAGACACTTTCGCGCATGCGCTGCTTTAATGGTAAGTAATACATGAAAAAAATGTACTGGAGTATTGTTCCTCCCAATGAGATCTACAAAAAAGTCTTAAAATAATAATTTCAATATATTTTTTATTGTGAGGGATATTTTTCCATAATGGTATTAATCCTTATCCTTTAAAATACTTTATTAATTTTCTACGTTAAACGAAGATAAAATTTTCTTTTTACACAATTTCGAAATTGCGAATAGTTTTAGAGAAAAACGGATTTAATTGTTGACACATCACGTCGTTGACACTTCAGCTGTATCAACTCAAGTTTTACTTATGCCTTACTCTCAGCATATAAATAAGTATATTAGTTACGTTGGCCATTTAATGTAGATCAAAACTGTCTTTTACTGTTTTTTATTTTAATAAGTACTTTAGAAGTTGTTACAATATCAAAACATCCTTGCTGCGAAACGCGCCCCGCGACGTTTTGCTTATACAAGCGCGTCATGACTCGTCGGTGGTTCAGTGGTAGAATGCTCGCCTGCCACGGGAATCGAACCCGGGCCACCCGGCCCGGGTTCGATTCCCGGCCGATGCATTCTAATTAATATTCCTCACAGGCAGCCACGTAGTGCCTACCCAAGCGGTGTCGCTGTTTTAACAGCATTAACCACTAGCTCGAAAAAAAAACCCGCCTGCCTCTATAGCAACGAAGATTTAGATGCGTTTGCATGTATTGGTATAATTGGAGTTGAATGTATTATTTCAGCGTGATATATTTGGTAGTAGTTATTAGTAGGTAGGTTTTTGTTTATAATTTCTTCCGTTTAAAAATAGTCATTTAAATATATTTTAATAAGTACTTGAAAAGATCAGTAGCACAGATTTAAAATTACGGTACCTACTAAAAAATCCTTGCTGTGTAAAACAATTGGTAAATCCTTATTGAAACTACGAAAATGTGGGTTGCATTAGGGTTTAATTAATTTTCACATTATCTTAAGTGCTTTGCAAACATACATTATATGAATAATCCAGTAGTAAAAGCGGGCGAAGCCGCAAGAGGGTCGCTAGTCTACTATAATTTAATGTTTATTTTAACATTATATATAAAAATAACTTAATTCACATGGCATCTTAATAATTTCAGACAACAATGGCAAGCAGTTCATAGAGGAAGTGGTGGTGGAATCAGTCCTGCACGTCAAGAGCCCTTCAGCGAACAGACAGGCAAGGACTAACACTCGAACTATGAGTACTAATTTGCAAGACGGTAGTCGAGTCGTAGCGAAGACCTATTAGAAATTATCTTGATTTTTTAAAATATATTTATTTATGTTTATTTTTATGTATGTTTTTTATAAATTAATATAAAGTTACAATACCTTTATATTACATATATGTATTTTATAATATATTCTATTGCACTCTATCCTTATCTCAATTTGCCTTACTCATTACTCCTTTTTCCTTTTGCCTAGCAGCGATTTTTATTTAAACAATACGGTCGCCTTTGTACAAACAAGTATATTTAATATTTATAATATTTTTAGTGTATTTTGTGTCTTCTCTTATTCTCTTATGTGTACAAGTTTTTATTATAATATACGCATAGCATAAGTTTATATATAAAATATATATATACTATATTACTTTGTATAAACTTTATTCGATAAGGATATTCTATGAATGTAGTAAGTTTAGTAAATTGTATACAAATATAAGCTAGTCTTATTTTTAATAATTTTAAAGTGTTATTCCACACTTAGGAAATAAAAATACTTTTTAGTAAACGTATAAGTTAGCCTTAATCACTTAATTAAATATTATTGTGCAAATAAATAGACTCTTTATAACACAACTTTGGTTTTAACACAATGTAGACATTTTATTAAAACAAATTGCAGTATTCTTTTTTTGACACTGACAGCTGTCAATGTCCAAATTTTTTGTATTATATTACATACATTAATTAAGGAAAATTAAATTACTAAAACCAATATTTTTATTATATTAAGTTCCCAGGTTCCCTCCGCCTACCCCGTTAAATATATAAACAAAATATTAATGCGGAGGACAGAGTGTCTTGATACTATGTTGCTCATACGGAACAAAGCGTATAATAAAAAAAAAAAAAAAAACAGTCGAATTGATAACCTCCTTTTCTTACAGAAGTCGGTTAAAAAATAGAATTTGTTTTGTTCATTACGATAATATATTTATACTTTTTTTATTAATACAAAAGAATAATAATATTAAGAAAAAATCTTTTAAAAATATCTAAAAATGGTCGTCGCTTAATGTATCTTTATCTTAGCTCTACTGCTCGAACTCGTTTTAATTAAACTAGAACAATAAAATATATTTATGAGGCCATTAAATATTATATTTATTTATAAATTGATTAAATTGGAAATAATGAACATGTTAATTGTTATAATAATTTAAATTATTTTATTGATTTCAGTTTTAATATGTTTTTTTCTTTTAATTTAATTAGTAGATATGTGAATTATAATTTTCTTACAAAATTATTATTTACATCGATAGTTAAAATACAAGAAATTGAGAAATAACGTTCACTACATTCCCATTGCTTTCTTTAATACGTGCCTCGATATATAGAGCGTGATGTAAAAAATTTTATTTTATAAGATCATCTCGCCACGATAATTTTTTAACGTCTGATGAGAATTATTTTGACAACTCCTACTTTCTGGTTAATTTGCGATACGCGAAAGTATTTCAATTAGTGGAACCCCATGCCGCGCCTTGTGTTGTTGCCAGAGCGAAGTAACAAACATAAGCCATTCCTCCAGCCTGTAGGAATCGAATCCACGCCGCCGGAACACGTTTACAGCCAGTCAATATGCCACTGCCCTACAACATATTCTTAAATTAAATAAAAGATAAAAAACTGACCATAATATATTTAAATAAAAAAATGGGTGACCTAGGAAACGTTACAAGAATTCAACACCTGTGCTTCTACGTTGTATGCTTAAACAAAACCTTAATTTAAATGTGTTTTTTTACAAATAGCCAAGGTTACATAGTAATGAATTGATGATATAAACTTTATATAGATTTTGTATTGGGCATGTACAAAATATACAACATATATATTTTATTAATTTAATTATAATTTTAATAAAATGTTGTGTAAGTCATTTAAAAAAAATGACTCTATGCAGTGTTTAAAAAAAAGTTAAAAAAACAGATTTTGCACGTTTACACTATAAACCAACGATGTGAAACCTACATATTTGTCAATTACAGTTGAATTTTTACGCATAGCTTCACGAATCTCCCGCATATAGGCGACTAAGGCAGAAAATATTGAAAATATGAACTCTTTACCAATGGAGCGGGATCGGCGGAGCGGCCAAGAAAATAATCTAGGTATATAAAATATTATAAAGCTGAAGAATTTATTTAGTAAAACGTGTTAGTCTCAGACATACTCTATATGATCGAGGATTGCTATAGGATATATGAGATCACGTTAATCGTTTCGATGTAACCCACAGGCAGAATAAAAATAAATAAATAAATTTAAAAAAGTCTTAGTTGTTTCCATTTGACAAAGAGGATGAAACCGCAGATAAAAAATAGTTTTAAATAAAATCATTTCCACAAGCCCAGATTTATAATTTTCAGCCCCAAAATTATTAAATAACTAATTGTTCTTGTATCGGCGAGCATCGGCATGTATGACGGATTAATAAAGGCAGCAAACCAACAGCTAATGGTATTCATAGAGCGAAACGCGTGCAAACGCGACAATGAGATGCGCACACGCAGCGAATAAGCTACTACGCTATTTGGGTATACAGGGATGGATTTTAAATATACTTTCATTAAATTAAGAAACAATATTTAAATATATTTTCTACCATTATGCTAAAAATCATGGGTGCCTAAAAAGGAATTGTCCTTTAAAAAATTGAAAATTCTTAAAATTTATGAATAAAGAAATACAGTTTTTAATGATGGTTTTGAGGATATACAATTTAAGACTCTACAATTTTCTTAACTAATAAAGGTAATATCGAACCCACTGTATAATCCATGTTAAAGTATATTTGAATACAATCAGCCGGCAAGCTGGAAGGATCACCACCGTTGGAGGCGCGCGCGCACCATCAACGATTACTTATTTCGTACGTATGCCTAGAATACGGTTACAGCTTCTGGGAACTTATTACATGGATTTTGATGCAAAACTTGTAACTGATTTGTTGTTATGCCGATTTTTTCCACTCATACCTTAAATGATGGGGCCGCAACTGCTGTTTTATGACTTTGTTGGAAAAAACACGTGCAAACGAGGGGAAATTAAAAATGTATGAAGTGGCTTTTTAAGTGAATGAATAATATTGTTCATTATTGTATTTTTCATACTTTGTTGTTTCTAGTTAATATAAAGTGAAGATTCATCGACGATTGATATTTTAATAAAGCCAACTATTATGAGACGTTATTTATATACTGTATCAAGATCCTCCGTTTCCCACCTTCCGCCGAATCTAGAGTCATTGTATGTTGAGTGACGAAACTTAACGCCACGCTTTGCTTCGTTACCAGAGAAAATATTTAATTTTCTATTCTATCTATCCATATTTTATTATATTGCAAATTGGAAAAAAAAATGTGGAATGTCGCAAATTAACATTAATGGCTGTGAATTAAGCAAACATGCGTATTGGCATAATGCCTACTTTTAAAATTAAGGGGCATTTTAGATGTAGACTAAATAATAAAAAATATGCATTGCGGTTTGCATGAAGTTAAGTTGTGCTACCTAATTATGTTTTAGAAAAGAATATAGGTATAATAGGTATAATAGTATAAAGAATAAAGATCTGTGTGTCATCTTATATTATATAGAGTCGGTTATTAAATATATTACATGTGATAGTAAGCCGTTCCCATCACAGAAATTTTATATCTAAAAATTAAGGCTGGAAATGAAAAAAAAATCCTTTAAAAAACGTTAGAAGTTTTACTTATAAACAAAGTTATTCCAGAGGAAGTTATGAAACAAGAAAAATGTAAGCATCAATGATTTCGTAGTAAGTTAAAAAAAACAAATAATTAACAAACAGTCACTACCAGTCACTACTAGTGACAAACCAGATAAATCTGACGTTTCCGTAAACACGACACTAATAAAATATTAGCTGCGATGACGAGATTTAGGATTTAAACAATAACATTAATAAAGCAAAAAATAAATTAAGATTTGTATGCAAAATTCGTTTTGTTGTCGTATTTTTTATATAACTTGTATTTAACGTGATGTTGTAGATATGCAGAAATATCGATATTTTTAAAAACAATAATAAAAACTGTATAAAAATCAATGTAAAAAAATCAAAATTATATTAGCCTGTACAAACGCACAGACAAACAGACAAAAATATAAAAATCATTGTTTCGGGTATAATAACATTTTTTTTTATATATCTTCCATATACAGACAACGATCTATTCCAATTTTAAATTGTGTGATGTGTACGTTAGCTTAGCATTAAAATGGTGAATATGGCACCTTAAAATATTACTTTTTTTTTTATTTATTTGCACATAAATAAATGTAAATGTACAACTATAGTAAATGAAATAAATAAATACCATAGTCTAACGACTGTATCCACCTTACAAAAGTAATAAATAATTTTCGACAGAGAATAAATTCTTTATAAGGATATCTAATATTGAAATGTATCTACATCTACACATAGCAATTCTAGATTTTAATTTATGTCTTCATTGATAACTTATAATTAACATGCGTATAGTGTTATTCAAACTTTTATTGTTATACAAAGAAATAAATTCCAAAAGACCAGCTGCAGCATGATTATCGAATATAAATCCTAAGCAAGGTCGTATCTAAATTCAAATTTAAAAAGTACTTGTTAACGAATTGTCCCATAAATTGTGAGTAGACAATGGGTCTGCTACAGGCAATTAGGTAATGAATATTTCATAGGTTTTTTTAAATAATTTGGTTGAAACGCGCAGGTGTTTTAATGTTTTTTGAATGAATTTGTATGTATAATAATAATTATAAATAAGTAAATCACAATTTTAGTGCAATTTCAATATATTTACCAGTTTTTGTGCATATTTTATTGTTTTATATTTGATTTCACGGATAAAAAATAATAAAAATGTTTTAGTTTTAGATTACATTACAAAATCATTATTTTACAGAAGACTATAAAAACTTTACATATTACTCTGCTATTATTCATTATTAATTAAATAGCAGTAGTCTCAGAAATATTTAATATATTTCTGAGACTACTGTGTACAAACACAGACACAGATTGATTTTCTTAAATAATTGTTTTAGTTCATTGATAAATGCCCCCAAATAATTTATTTCGTCCATGTACGGACACCTTTCAATTACGATTTTATTATAAGTAGGTTATAAAATATTATAAAAGCTATTTAAATATTATAATTTTACTGAAATTATAAATTTGGTGTATTTTATACTTCTATAAAAATGTGACCTACATACTTTTTCTTGTTTGAGTCCTTTAGTTCATTTTAAAACCTTAGAATGACCATGCCACTCAACACGCAAAGCCTCTAGAATTCGTCAGGTGCGGAAATCTCCATACTTCCGCCTCGGTATTCCCATGCGTCCAAAAATTACAAGCAAACCATCGTTCAAAGGAAGTTATGAGTCGACGATGATATAATCGATCACGTGCGTCATAGTTGAACTAGACGTGTACAGTTTAAATTGTCCCAAAATTAAGTACGCCACACTAAAATAACTTTCATTTAATAAAAAAAGGCACGGGCAACTATGCGCCTGTGGATGTAGCTTTTAAAAATAAAAAAAAAAAAAAAAAAAAAAAAAAAAAAACGTTAATTTAAAGTGTCATAAATTAATACTTATTTTCGATCTCGTTTTTCCATCTATTTTGCATGACGGAACCCAATCAGAATGAAGATCGGTCTTGGAAAATTAATTCGGTTTAAAATATTAACATATTCTTTGACAACTTCTTATAAATCGCGAAAAAATATTTTGTTTATTATTTATACGGAATATACTGCAAAATAGCTGGTTTTGCAAAATTATTCTGAACTGTATTACATTCAACTTAGGCCACATCACCTAATGCGGCGCATATTACCGTCAACAAAGTGATCCTATAAGGGTTCCTTTTTAACCTCTTGAGGTACGGAACCCTAAAAATAAAAGTTTTCATACTATTTTGTTTATATAGACAAAATACAGTCATAATATCAAAAACATTAGAAATAATAAAAAGTAACATTTCCACTCACGCGTGCACCACGTTCTCAACTAAAACGACCAATAAAGAGGTGCTTTGTCTGCACCGACGCGCGCGAGGTAAGGAGATAATTCTGAAAAATATACACACAATATGCTAATAACGAACTAAAACGTGACAGATTTGTTTGAAATTCAAAAAGACTTACAGTATTAGACCTACGACAGGTTATACGAAATCGACATGTTACAATAAGTTACGGCATGTACATTTGAATACTAAGTCGATTCGTCTATATTATTGAATTTTAAATACGTAGAAGTCATTTTAGTTTGGTTATCTTTTTTGCATGTTACATGTTAAGCGTGGATCGCGTTCTTCGGTCTGTTGGCTACTTCCTTTTATGGCGGCTTTTTAAAGTGATTTGAATCAGTCAGTCTTGGGTAATAAAGGCCAGTTATGGGGTGTAGCCAGTTATAGGGTGTTTCGCTCTGGTGTCAAAGCAAAATGCTTTGAGTTCCACGGCTCGACACGCAGGGCCTCTAGAATTCGGCAGAAATCGGGGAGTGAAGATCTTAATGCTAGGCTATCTTTGCCTACCCTGATTCATGCGTTATACAGCGTAAAACTGAAAAAAAAAACAATTCTTACTTTTGACTTTTGAATGACTTAATATGTATTCTAAAACCAATCCAGCCTACAGCACACAGACTTGTCTGCAATTTTCCCAATATTGTCCCATATTGCTAATTGTAAATGCATACAACACCTTCAATAGATATAAATCATAACACGTGTATTGATAAGCGTCAACAAACTTCAAAAAATCTAATAAAAATGCAGTCGAGTGATCTACTTGGTAATCAAAACAGATTCGCAGATTTTGATAAAACTTTATAACAATAAGATTTAAGGCTAGGAAGCCAAGCTGTGGATCACTAGCGACACCAGCAAAGAATGGCATGAGATAAAAATTGAATATAATTCAGTGTTTCATAGTAACGCGATGCACGTTTTGATCTTTGATATTGACAAGTTTATTCGTGAACTTATATTTTGTCACGAACTAACAATACATGATTTATCTATATGATTATGAAACAATCAACTAATGTTAATGTCGAATATTATGCTCTAATAGGACACGAAACTGTAGAATAGTTCGTATAATGCTTATAATTGTTATATCTTTTAATTTAACTTCAATTGTATTAAATTCTAAAAAAATACGGTTATTTCCTTAGGAACTTCTGTCTTCTTTAAAACGGAGGACCCTTATAGGATCACTTTGTTGTTAGTCTGACAGTCGTCTGGAGATCTCGTGGAGGTGTCAATTATACTAATTATATAAGTATTTAAGTCCCCAGGAGAACAGAAAATAAATCAAACTTCTATGTCAAGGCAATCAAAAGATACGAGCATTTCAGCATCGTTTTGGTGCATTTTGTATGAATTTCGTCGGGTAACCAAAACCTACTGTATAGACACTTTCTGTAAAAATTTTCGGATTTCTAAAAAAAAACATTATAAATTGTTTTAACAACCCATTACCGTCAAACGCAGTACTGCTAGACGCTCTCGCATTAATAATTCTATAGACTATTATAAAACAACACATAACAAAACAATTTATTTTTCCGTTTATTTAACACAATTCACGTATTGATCCAGAAGCAAATAATAGCAATATCGATTGTATTGATCGTAACCTTAGGCACGTCCCCACATGTCGAGTAGGAGCTACATGCTAATGTACGTAAGCTTACATCGGGTACAAAGAACAGGAAAACAAGTGATTTACCCACCAACGACACGTGGTACGAGAGTAGTACCATACTGAATATTAAAATCTGCTTCAATATTTATATAGCTATTATTATTTTAATAATTAGTTCGTCCAGCTTGAACTTAGAGTTCATAAAGCGCGGCGCTGAGTTCCACCATTCAACACGCTATGCTATGAAAATCGGAAACTGGAGAATGGAATGTTTTAACGCTAGGTTCCCTCCCTCTGCCTACAGTGTTATATGGGCTATAGCGTGATGCTAAAAAAATATTTATCGAGTGGCAGAATTCACCCCAACTATTGTTTCTGTTTAACTGTTATATCCTAACTGTTATGTTCCTGAATCTAACCATCAACGAATTTTAAGAGCGTCACGATCGAAATCGAATCGAAATTTGTTTACGAGATACCCACATATTAAGATGAACAAACAATAGCAGACAAACAAACGGCAAAGGTGTCGTTTGTTACAACTACAAAAACAAGAAGTGGCAACAACAGCAAACAACAAGAACATCTACTACAAATACTACTGTTGTTTTCACATCTTAGAACCGATCTATACATATGTATACCCAAGGTTTACATAAGCATGGGCGTAGAAACGGAGTGGGTTCGGTGGTCCGGGACCACCCCAGAATAATCTTGTGCTCACTCCAAGAATTTTCCTAACAATAAATTAACGCTGCAAAATTTAAGAAACCTTTATAGCAAACATAAACAGTTCAATACTAAAGTCCAGGCCGCTCCTGGAAAATATCTGTTGATACGTCCCCATACCAAGTACATAATGGTAGATATTGGTATTTTTAACTGGAATAAATTGCATTTCACATTAATTATTTTACAGTGAGTTTGACGTCAATTTCTTTTGAATATTGAACAGTAACACATTTGGATTTTTGAATAGAATTCAATGGCTACTGTTGTGCCGACACGATAAAGAGAACATCATCCTGACGTCATTTACTTAGAAAAGTCGACGTGAATTTTAACAATCGCTTTATTTTTGCCTATTAGAGGAACATACGTTGAATAAGTCACGTAAGCCTTTTAGATATGAACACCTTATACATTTAGATATAGAAATATTTCAGTTTACAAGAAGTATTTTATAATTTTAAAGTGTCTTCGCTCCAAATTTTCAGGTTCTTTCTGACTACCTACTATGTGCGGCATACAAAATGACGCTTAAAAAACAAATATTTTCTTCAAATATTCTCGTTGAAATCAAACCTACGTTATCTGTCTTAATAGACCAAATCACCAACCATCTTCATAGAAAAAGAACATCAGAATACATTCATTGTGCATTAAATAGCCAAATTTAGAAACGTGCTGATCTAATCTCAGTATAGATAATACCAATGACTTCCAAATCGTACATAGCAAGTAGGCTACAGTGTAGCTGTATAGTGGACTAACTTTAACCTGCGGCTTCGGCCTCCTGGTCAAATGGAAATATTTGTGTATTGCAAGGCAAAAGGTCTAACGAAAAAACGCATTTTTTATTGCTTTTACGCTGGATGTCCCTTTTAGGCTGGGAGGGAACCTAGTGTTAAGACACTCTGTTACCCATGCACCGTTGTGTTGAGTGGTTGAACTCAAAGCCGTACTTTGTCTTTAACGTGATATAATATAACTTATAATCTTCCTTGATAAATGGATTAACCAACACAACGAACGAATTGTTCTCAATTCGAAGCAGTAGTTCCTGAGATTAGAGAGTTCAACCAAACAAACTGTTCAGTGAACAGTTCTATTTAATATTAGTATTGTAGATACACTATGCAATGTTTAGCAAAACTTAACGGTGGTTCACGGAGGTCCTTGCACTTCTTAAGTTATCAAACTATCTTGATAGTATCGGCCGTGACAGCCGCGGCGCAGGCTGAATGTCTACCGAGTACGGAGGCAATGTATGCACGAGCTTCTTGGAATCCTTTCATTATATAAATAAATGCTCTGATTTATTTGTACTGTTTTATTTGTTATCTGGTTTATGCATGTGCAAGTATTTTGAGTGCAGCCTCCTTTTGTGTTTTTTTAAATGTTTGGCATTTTTGGCGGCCAAAGATTATTTTTTCATTAAATTTTATAGTTTTGAAATGAATATTTTATTAATTTTCAAATGTTTTAAACATTTGAAAATTAATTTAGTTAGCAAGACTTTTTAACATATAAATAGAAAACACAAAAAAAGAAACGAAAATAAAAAAAAAACCTCTCATAGAGTTTCCAGAACCTTTCCACAAGCCAAATTTTAAGCTTTTAAATCCAGTAGTATTGTCTGTGCTTTATAACTTATCCTTATAAGTTATAAAGCACAGCGTATAAGTTATAAAACATGCGTTATGTTATTTTAAAGAAATCTTAAATATACTTGAACTATTTCTTCTTATTTAATAAATCAGTAGACATATAAAAATCCAAATTCATAGTTATTGCAAAAATTCGTGCAATACAAATGATACAATGGCCGAGCGACTTCTTTGCCCTCTATAAGCGTATCCCTATTGTTTAATCTTTGTTTCCTATTGTTGACAATCGACTTGCAACTTCTTGGAATATCAATGTTCTACTTCAATCGTTTCCAGCATTTAGTGCGATTTTATTATATTTCAAAATAAATTATATGAAAATGTGTTTATCTTTATAAAATTGATTTATTACTGAGTGACTAATAGACAACGTAAGGACGAAAGTACTTGGAAAGTTAAAATTTGGTGCGTAGGTGAGTTAGGAATTGCACAAATACACTAAGAAAGACGTTCGTAATATTACAATGGGAAGAGGAAAAAACAAGATTTTCATTTTCATCTTAAAGTCCACGCACATAAAGTTAAAAATATTAGTGTCATGTAAAATAGAGAGATGTTTCATTGTTCATGAACTGTTCTCCATTCAACGTTACATTGGCAAAGTGATTAGTGCTCAACTGGCACGCTCGAAGCGCCATAAATAAAGAACCAAACCGATTGTTCATGAATTTGAGAATAGTGATATATCTCTCCGTACTTCGTATATATTGAGAGGAATGCCAAGGAATGCATATGAACAAATAAATACTAGACAACTAGACTACAATAACCTGATATATTGAATACTGATAAGTTCACGCTGCATACAATAAACAAAGCTTAATGCTTAGAAGTCTACTATTACGAGTATAACATATAGTCTCAATACATTTACATAATGTATTCTGATCATTTTAAGTCCTAAAAATAATATTGTCTATTTAAATTTAATGCAGAAGTTTTTTTTATATTATATTTATATTAAATATATATATTAAAAGAAGCTAAAAAAAGCTTAAAAGAACCAAATTCTTATATTGACGTAAGTGTAACGTAGTTAGGAGACTCTTATTTCTTTAACATTTTGATCGAGACATGATGTTTTGGATGAAAGTAACTGTAATTTAGAATATTTTACAGTTCCTACCAAACGGAAGAAATACGTATATATATTTTTAAATATATATAATTATTATATAAGTGATTTATAAATACAACAGTTTATAACTATATCTAGAATCCACTCGTATAATAAATAATAAGTTATTCACTAGATCACCCACTAAGCACACATAGCCCACAAGGATAAATAAGGGCAAAGACCTACTCGTAGCTACCATAGAGAAACACGAGTACACGCTTAAGAAGACTGCATAAAACCGCATTACAATAAATCAAACTACTACGTGATCTCAATAAAGTTACGGAGATACGATCGGGTGGTCAAACAGACAGCAGATGACCAGGTGCTCATATAAATGTTTCCGGTAACATCAAAAGTACGTGGAAAAACGCAATTTTGAACGTTATGACCCCTTAAGCTTTTATGTTCTGTGATAAAAATCTGGCGGTAGAAGAAAGAGTTGCTAAAAGCTTGGTAGCTATGTCGTGATTGAAATAATAAGTCGAATAATTGTATTTGTTAGAATTCTCATTGAATGGATTTTGTGGATTTGATTTTTTTTAAATTATATTTGAGGCATCCGGCGATCTGGGTAACTTGTGTTAAGGCACTACGTGCTCATTAAGCGCTCCATTTTCCGTCGAATTCTGGAGATGTTGCGTGTTGACTAGTGGAACTCAACGCCCCGCTTTGCCTCGTTACCAGAGCGTTTTTCCTCGTATGAGAATCGAATCCAGAACCTGTCGCGTTTACAGTCGCATTCTTGTGCCCCTGCGCCACGACTAGCCTCTAGGCTTGTTTTACATATAGTTTTTTTTGAGGAAAATTATGTATTGTAGTAACTATATATGAAATGTTAAATTTTATAGTTTTAACTCGTTTAATTTGAAGGCCCGATTGTAAAATAGATTTGATTATCATGCCAATACTCGGGATATTTAATTTCATTTTTCTCGCTCCGGCAACACAACAAACCGCGTCTTTGAGTTCCGCCACGCAACACAAATTGGGCGATGCGTGGAGGCCTAGAGTGAACACCGAAGTGTCTTCCGAGGAAGTCTTTTAGGTCTATGGACGGTCTTTCATTTGCCTACAGGCAGTATAAAGCGTGAAAATAAAAAAGCATAAAAATAAAAAATATTTATAAAGCTATAAAAGTTTCCTCAGTCATTACAATTTCTATGCACTCTTATCGTAAAGTTTCCTGGAATGGCATAATGCCGGCGCTACCGCGATAAATCTCTATGAATGAGTTGACAAGCCAACTATAGCTGTTTATATTATGCTACTGTTTATATCATACTATCTTAATCAACGTCGTTAAGATTCTGCACATTAACGTCGTAACTGCAAAAAATAATTATAATTAAAAAAAAAATTAAGTAAAAAAAACTAAAAGAACACAGTCAGGCAATCGGGGCTCAGCGCCACATCGTTTGACTGTAAACGGGATGCCCGTGATTCGATTCCCACTCGAAGAATTAATAATCTTCATTTTCCTGAAGATAATGTCCTCGTTCTGGTTACAAGCGAGGCGTTATTATCTACTACTATCTAAATGGAAAACAGAGTGTTTTAACACTGCGTTATCTCTGCCTACACTGCTATTATAAAAACTGTTTTATTGCTTACTATAATCCAAGCTATCCAAATGTACTTGGAACTCCAATAGTATGATCTTAATTCGAGTAAAAAGTTTTTGTATACAGCTAGGTATTAGCGGGCTGGATGGTGGACCCAGGCCAAGCCAGGAGCTCCACCATCCAGCCCGCTTTACGATGTTATATTATTGCAATGTCACTTAAGCTTCGTCTAACTGCCAAGTTTCATGATGATACAATTAATACAAGTCGGTCAAATACTGTCTCGAAATTTGGGCGGAAAGAGTGAAACGTGTTTCAATATAAGGTTCGCTCTGCCTATCCTGCTTTACGCGGGATACAGCTTGAAGCAGTTTAGCCTTTTTTTATACAAATATTTTTTTATGCATCAAACGTTCCACGCTCTATCCTGTGGGATAAAATCACTGCCACAAGAACTTATGCATAAATTACTATTAACATTGTTTATGTGAAAGAGGAAGACAGCCCGCCGGCGCCCGGACGGCCACCCATTCGAGCCAATGTCATCGGATTTACACTTGTTTCAAATAAATACGTCATTTGGACATATTTATTTAAACTGAAATTTATTCCTTTTAATGTTTCTCCCAAATACAAATTGAGATGGCATCGGTTGTTGGCTTTTTCGAATTTATTCTTAGCTACAAGGGCCTTTAACTTTAATGTTAAATTAAAAAATATGTAATATAACGCTTTCGAATTGTTTCAATATAAAAGAAAATATAATAATGTTAGAAAATTTCGTCATATTACCGATTCGGTAAAACTTGATCGGAAAATTTTTATACAAGAAGAAAAAACATATATATATTAAAATTTCCATAAAATACCTATCAAAATAAAAATATGATTATAGAAGAATGGAAATGCATTTTTTATGTAATAACGCATGTAAAATACAAAACACAAAACGCATTATAAGCAAATAAATCCTCTTTACTCCACGTGAAGGCGCAATTGACAGTTCGACACTTGGCGACACCCTTCCATAAGTTATTGGCGCTATCCACTTACTATTTCCCATATATTTTACATATCTAAATTATATAATATTTAACATACGAAAATACAACAATGTAAAACAATAAAAACAATTTTATATAATATACCCAATTCTATTTAAATCCATGAAAGAAAACAGATTTCTAAAGGATTTATCAATAATGTTCGGAAACGTAATGAGTCATATCCAAATAAACATAGAAATAAAGTTTATCACCAGACGTTAAGTTAAGTTCACCGTCTCTATGATGTCCAGTTCCCATAACGGTTGGAGAACACTGCCGAATCGAGTAATAATATTGTAGCATGCGCGGGCGCAGGCTTCATGTCCTGAATTTCAATTAGTTAGACCAGACAGGACTATATAACCTCGTCGTCTGCCGTCTTCCAACAATAGCTCGACAACTCTAGACCACTCAACACCCTTGAAAATAAGGGAACAAGTGCAAGTGCGAAAAATGAAGATTCTTTGCGTGCTCGTCTTAGCCAGTGCATTATGGGAAGCCAAAGGATATCCTTACGCTTATCCCTATTATGGAGCTAATGTGGATTCAAGTGAGTTTTTTTGACATAGCATGGTTTTATAAAGTTTGAATAGATGCAGTTATTTATCAATCCAAATTGATAAAATTCTGTTTTAACCTTTTTTTTTTTCAACTTTGAATTTAAATAATCGTGTTACATAAATTAATAGCAGTAAATAAATAAAGAGTTAATAAATTTTCGTATAAAATCTTTGATGTTGCGTTATTTTGACAGGTTTATAATTCTATCTGATTTTCTTATTTTTCCTACAGTGTCTTACGGCTCCGTGGACAGCAGCCGTGGAGGTATGGCTTTGAGCCGGTATTACAACCCATACTATCCACGCAGTGCCAGTACAGGCATGGCTGCATTCATGTTCCAACCAGAAAATCAATATCGCCCTCAACCCAGCCAGTACTACTTACCTGACAGAAGACGCCAAGCTCAACCTGAAATAAATTACCAGCCACAACAGAATGAAGTTTTCTATCCTCAAGTTCTTGAACAATCTGAACCTTTGCCTGAACGACCAATTGTACCTGAACAGCCTGTTGCTGCAGAACAACCTGTGGCCTTACCAGATCTACCTGTCGTCACCGAGCCAGCAGATATCCCTGAACCTACCGAAAAAATTGAATTAATCACATCCACACTTAAATCAGTCGTTGTACCTGAATTGGCTGAGCCTGAACCAGAATCTGAAGAAGTACCAAAACCAGCGCCTAAAAAACGTGTCACAAAAAGGAAGCAGGTAAAGAGGCCCGTTGATGATGACGAAGAGGAAATCGATGACTTTGCGCCTCCAAGGGTGCCAGCGGGTGCTTTCTTTCCTATGTTTTTCGGATGGGGCGGTAGGTCAGGTAACGGAGCTCCCAGCGGGGGCGCAACAGCAATTGCAAATGCCTTGAGCACAGGCCGAGGTGGTGTAGCCACCAGCCACGCGACAGCATACGGACCCCCGAAACAAGACTCTAAGTTGTATTAACATGTAAATAATTTTACAATAATATTGATCTTCCACGCCATCTGGCGTATAAACTTTGTTCTAAGTTAAGTGCTTTGATAACTTGAGTCAAGTTCAAATATTTGTTGCCATAAGTTCCCTTTAGTTATAATAGATGGCGTAATACTCGATTATAAATGTTTTTATTTTAATATATGTATAATATTAGTTGTTAAACAACATTTCGTTATATATTTTCGTTTTATGTTTTTAATATGTTTTATATATAGTTTTTGTTATAAACAATAAAATGAAATAATTATAGGGATGTTTTACTTGTACACTCCGTTTTTTATTTACTCGTTCTGAAAGGAAAGCACGGAGTTAAGATCCTCCACTCATTTCACAATATTTCGAATTCGGGAGGAAAGTTTTGAACGGGAGCATTGAATTGAACACTGTCTTATTCTTATTCTTAAATAGTATTCGCTAATACTTTATTTGAAGCAGAATGTTTTAATTCGAGTATTCAAGTCCCAAAAAAATCTAAATTACTAGAAATGGGTGAAAAATAAAAGAGTCGTTTGTGTGCTGCGTTAGTTTCAAAGAGCAAAAATATAAAATGATAAAAATTCTGAAATGTTTTAGCTCTTTAAATTGTAATCAAATTGAAATTTCCATTTTTAATACCACCACATCATGTAGCGCTTACAAAAGATACATATCTGGTATTCCCGCTGTAAAACGTAAAAATAAATCTTGAAATACATACGAGTATATTGAGGCCGTAATGGCACAGCGGGCCGGCGCGTCTGCTTGTAAGCACGATCTTTGTTGGTTCTATTCCACCTCCTTCGATTCCCTCTAGGGGTAAATTAATTATATATTTTTTTCTCTTTATTGTTTGAGATACCCAGGTAGGGTATCTCGTATCTTTCTCGTGTGTTGAAGCTAAGTTCTCTCCTTCTGACCCTCCAAATGCGGGATACAAAGTAAAATAAAAATAATATAATTTCAAAATAATTACGAACAGTTTATCTGCGTCTTAGTTGAAGCTTTTTTATGGACATTTTTATTACTTGTCAAATAGATATAAAAAGGATTTAATTATTTTACTGTATAAATGGTAGTATGTTTTTTATTTAATTAAGAACCGATTTAATTTGATCATATACGAAATTGACATTTTTTTTCTTAATAAAAAACTGACTTACGCAAGAAGTAACCTCTTAATTACTAGATTACTGCATATTCGTAGGTGTGATATTATACTTGAATTTTTCGTTTTTATATAATATAAATAAGTTTTTCTATCCTTACTAAAACCTTGAATTATAAAATATCACTTTTTATCCTTCAGTTATGTCTCATAAAGCTCAATTAAAAGTAAACTTTATTAAGCTTAGGTATATATAACTAGCCCGCTCGAGGCGTCCGCTAAAACTAAATGATTATTTATTTACTACTCCATTGCTTTCTAGCTCTAAGAGTATTATTGTTTTTAATACCATATCTTTATTATAAAAATTTCAGCAAGTTCACTAAAATAATTAAATATTTTTTTTAAATTCTTTAAATTTAAAAATCTCTCTATACGTCTCCGAAATTTCTCCAATTGTATCTTAGTTCTAATTTATATGCCACATTTTATATAACATCCAGTTTCACCTTTGAACATGCAACGTAAAATTCTGCGGTACGTTCGGAACTAAGTGTATTGCAAAATGTAAATTGTTTTAAGATCTTCATAGAATTATAATAGTTATAGTCTGCGGATAAATCACAATATATAGATACAGATAACATAAATATTTATGTAAATACTAGATAATAAATAAGATTATTGAATAAATAATTATTTATTAAATAATTAATTAATCAAATAAATATTAATTAATATATTATTTATTTATAATTTTCGTAATCGTTTATTTTTGTAATTAAGGTAAATCGACCTCAAGTGCAACTTGAAGAGTTAGTGTCCGCTTATCACCAGGAAAATGTATGAAGCGTGGGAAATTGACAACATATTGATTACATGTAAGATAAAATTTTCATCTTGAGAGGGCACTCCAGATATTTTCTTATATCTGGGAAAAGCAACTGAGATAAAAATGAAAATAAAAATGACTATAAATGCCCGCCCCGTGACGCTGTCAAGACCAGTCCCGGTCAACAGCAATAAAGTCACTTTGAAAAAAAAATCACTATAAATGCGTTGGTAGTGCCATTGTGGAAAGTACGCGTATCCCACACTTAGCAGGGTTGGTAGTGGGAACCTAGGAACCTAGTGTTAAGAAACTTCGTTTATATTACGACACTTCCGGTCCCCACTATCCGTCGAATTCTAGAAGCATTACGAAGGAATCTGTTTAAATTATTGTCATTTCCTCTCTCTTCTTCAAAAGGCGGCATTAAGTTTCACCACATCTAATGTGCCGAAATTGAGTTGAAAGTGGAGAATGGAGTATATAAACTTTGCGTGGCTGATGCTCTATAACTATATCATAATATTTTTCCACTCAATTATAAACAAATAAATCTATTATTGCAATCAATTACAAGAATTTAAGAGGAAAGTGTTGATTTGATCGTGTTTTGTTGTTACATTACTGGTGTTCCTAGAACATGTTGCTGTTGTGAATACCAAGAATCTAGAATTGACCTTAATCTGTATGGATTATAGACTCTAAGGTTAACATTATTTGGACAACAATTTTAAAAAGCTACGAGTATATTGGGATCATCTATTAATCACTTCCTTCCCTACTCGCTTCTCAAGCCAGCTCCCGCTTGCTTCACTTGCTTTAATGATGCAAAATCCTTTGAAGAACGAGTGCCTAGTTTCTACTACTAGGTTCTCTATCTATACTCGCTACATGCGGGAGACACCCACGTCCAGGGAATCGAATCTACAACTGTTGCGTTTACAATCCGACTGCTTTAATTTCACTTAAAACATTGTATATCAAAAACAGTATTAAATATCATCACGACGCGATCTCATTAATCAATATTTGGAATATTTATTTTCCTGTTTAGTTAAGTTTAAGTCAATAAAATCCAGATGACATCACAACAGTAATAAATGCTCACGGATGTGGTGTTTTTTACGTGAGATGCACTTAGACATATCACGACATGGCCGCCCCGACAGAAATGCATACACATATAGGCACAACGCTATTAAAATATGTATCTATACTTATTTTTTAAAATTATAAATTTGAATCTAAGTGTGTTTAGTTGAACGCCCCAATCTCAAGTACCGATTCTAGTTTAATCTGCTGAATGTTTATTAATATTTTTTATGGTTTTATGGTAAAACCAAAGTAAAAACATTTATGTTTATTAATAAAAGGAGGCTTGAATTTATATAAATAAACTCAAGCCTCCTCCCCTAATCTGGCGTGGACCTCCACGCCAACTTATAGTTAGTTGTTATTATTGTGTACATAAATTAATTTTATAATTGATGTATTGTTTATATAACGATAAAGAGTTTTGTAACATTTATATTTATACCTATGGATAAACGTGCAAAAAAAGTCTTTATTATTATTTTATCTCAGGCACACAATAAATAAATATAAATATACATATTGGAGTTTTCCAGTTTCAATAATAGGTTGAAATGTTAAAGATTTAATGATAACTTCTTTATGGAACACCTTCTAGGCCACCCTGGCGCAGTGGGACAGAGTATGACTATACGCAGTGGTTTCAGTTTTAATCTCCATTTAAGAGAATGACTATATTTCATTTTTCCCCGTTTTCCGTATTTTTTCACGTTCTGCTCCTCAATACGCCATGTCTCGAAAATCCTCTACCAAACTGCTATGTTGGAATAAAGCTTTAACAATAAGAAGATTAATGACTAGTTAGTCTTTTATCAAAAGTTGTTTTCTACAATATAAATTATATTATATGCCATTTCCACTTAAATATCAATAGATTTTTTTACGAAAAGCCGGAAAATCCATCAGTTGCTCTATTAAAATACTTTACATTGCTTAGGGCACCCATATGTTTATAACACTCATTGGCTTTCCCACATGATCATTAACAGCGTTTAATTCCACATATTTCTATTATTAATTATTATGGTATCCTCGAATTAACAAAAAAAAATTACATAATAATATAATTTTAAAATTATATATTTTAATTTTAAATTTACAATATCGGGCATCTCCCATATCTTTCGTTAGCTTTTTAATAAAACATAGACATCACCCACATTAGGTTTGTATTGAGAATAAGGGTATTTCGAAATACTCGTCCTCTAGATATTATTTGATCTATTGCATATAATATCATTTTTTTACAGAGGGAACCTAATGTTACGACAATCCATTCTCCACACGACACCCACTTTTCTAGTCATTGTGTATTAGGTGACGGAACTCAACGCCTCATTCTGTGTTTTACCAGAGCAAGGAAATTAAAACAATTCATTCCCCCGAACTCTAACAATCTATGTGATTATAAATACATATATAGGAGAAGAGTGTCTTAACACCAGGTTCTCTTTGCAAGAATACTGAAAAAAAAATGACAAATTTGTGTTACATATAATATTTAAAGGCACTATATAGGTAAGCAGGCGTGACCTTCAGCCTTGGAAATACCTCTTACAAACACGATTTTATCTGCCGACTCGTCTAATGTGTGCATCGCAAAAAATATTAGTCGTGTAACCAAGATTACTGCAAGTGCAGGACAATCGCATGAGTTCCTTTTTCTTTTCAAAAATAACTTAAAGCTGAGCAAAATTATAGCTGTTAGGTTCACCAGCTGTTAGCCAGTCTATTCGTTGTTAAATATTTAGAAATGGATAAAATTATAATGTTCAATTACATACTTTAACTACCTCGCCTTTACTCAGTTTAAGTAATATCTAACATGGTAGAGCGAGTGAAGAAAATCGTGAAAGAAAATAATTTTTTATACCCTTTGGATTTTCATTCCTTCCTTAGGATTAGATTTTTTAAAATTTCTTATCTTCCTTTATTTCTCATAGGTTTCTTTTCTTTTTAGGATCTTCAGCATATAATTAGGTAGACAGGGCGAGGGCGTACATAAACAGTAGATGCGTTAATGCTAAAAACATAATAAAAATGCCGATTAAACAGCGTATATAACTACTTATATAACTGCTTTAATAACTACTAAACTTTATACAATTTCCAGTTATGGTCATAATATTTTAGTACATGGCAATTTAAATAGATATAATAAAAACATGCAAAAAAAATGAGTATATAATTTAAAAATGTATCAACGTTTACACTTTAAAATTTTATTTTATTTATTTTTGCGAATTATGAATAAGCGAAAATTCCAGTGTAATTAATTACATAAAAACTATACTATAGACACAATATAAAAAAAACTTAGAACAATGAAAATATTTTTCCAATTGCTTCAATTGTCACCAGTTTACGTTAAAGTCGTGAGGGAACCCACGACGATGTCTTAGTAAATTCTACCCCACAGTATTTCCCAGTATATCGTTGTTACTTTGTTCTGTGAACTGGCTTAGATCGCGTGGCTTTTGATAACTGAAGATGTATAAAAGGGTGATAAAGTCAATTCGTCGTTAGTATGTGAGCAACCATGAGGCGACCCTCCTGTTTTGTATTTGCCATTTTGCTGGTCTCCGCACATGCTTCGGGTAAGAAAATAGATTTAAAGAAATTAGTATATTTTTAAAGAAATTATTTGGAAGCAACGAGGGGCTATAGGGAGGCATTTAGCGTGAGGATCGTCTGTTCAAATCTGAGGTGTTATTTTTTTATGTACTCGTATGTAGCATCTTAGCTATTATATTTGGTTGTTTATTAATTTTTGGTACCCAATATTATCTATTAGGGTCCCTGCAAAGTTAAGATAATTTATGGTGATATAAATTTGTGATTGAAGTTTCCAAATTTTTTTGTTATGATATACATTTTTATTATAACAAAAAAATATATATAAATATATAAAGATTTAGTGACAATTTTTTAATTTACGGATTTTTACTAGAGGCATTGTATTAAACGTATACATAAATAAATTATAAAACATATTGCACCTTTCTGTAATAAGAATATTTGATTATTTCAGAGAGAGTCCGTAGAGGCTACGGCGGAGGAGGCGGCGGCGGTGGCGGCTTCGGCTTTGGAGGCGGCGGTGGCTTCGGTTTTGGAGGCGGCGGTGGAGGTGGTGGTGGCGGTGGCGCCGATCTCGGTGCAGGATTTAGTGCGGGATTGGGTGCAATTCATGACGGTGTAAGTGGAATCCTTGGCAAAGTCCAAAGTGGATTCGGTAAGCTCGGTGCTGGCGGCGGTTTTGGCGCAGGCGGTGGCCTCGGAGGTGGTGCTGGCGGAGGCTCTGGCCTAGGAGGTGGCGCAGGACTTGGAGGTGGAGCTGGTGGAAGTGCTGGACTAGGAGGCGGTGCTGGCCTAGGAGGTGGAAATGAAAAAGTCATCTACACTAAATCTGATGATGGAAAATCTGGAGGTTTTGCCTTCACCGGCTCAACAGGCAATGGCGGATATGGTGGAGGCGGCGGTTACAGCAGTGGAGGAGGCGGCAGTGGTTATGGAGGTGGTGCTGGAGGCGGTACTGGAGGTGGTGCTGGAGGTGGAAAAGGAGGATTTGGAGGTGGCAACAGCGGACTTGGTGGTGGTAACGGTGCTGGAGGAGGCCTAGGTGGTGGCCACGGTGGATCTGGTGGACTCGGTGGCTCCGGAGGATTTGGAGGTGGAGCTGGACTTGGAGGAGGTGCAGGCGGCGGTCTTGGTGGAGGTCACGGTGGATCAGGTGGATTTGGTGGCTCAGGAGGAGTTGGAGGTGGAGCTGGCCTTGGTGGAGGAGCAGGCGGCGGACTTGGTGGAGGTCATGGTGGATCAGGTGGATTCGGTGGCTCCGGAGGACTTGGAAGTGGAGCTGGACTTGGAGGAGGAGCGGGTGGAGGACTTGGTGGAGGTCACGGTGGATCAGGTGGATTCGGTGGTTCCGGAGGAGCAGGTAGTGGGGCTGGTCTTGGAGGAGGAGCAGGCGGCGGACATGGTGGAAGTCACAGTGGATCAGGTGGATTCGGTGGTTCCGGAGGAATAGGAGGTGGGGCTGGGCTTGGAGGAGGAGCGGGTGGCGGACTTGGTGGAGGTCACGGTGGATCCGGTGGATTCGGTGGTTCCGGAGGAGCAGGAAGTGGTACTGGACTTGGAGGAGGAGCAGGCGGCGGACTTGGTGGAGGTCACAGTGGATCAGGCGGATTCGGTGGTTCCGGAGGACTTGGGGGTGGAGCTGGACTGGGAGGTGGATTGGGAGGTGGGCTAGGTGGGAGCCATGGCGGTTCAGGAAATTTAGGTCATGGTGGCTCTGGGGCCTTTGGAGGCGGTAGCGGTGGATCTGGGGGCTTCGGAGGAGGAGCTGGAGGTGGATTTAATGGAGGTGCCGGTGGTGGTGGATCTGGAGGCTACGGCGGAGGAAAAGGCGGTGGACTCGGCGGCGGCCTTGGCGGAGGATTTTCTGGCGGACTTGGAGGCCATGGTGGAGGCTCCGGAGGCTATGGCGGTTCAGGTGGCGGATGTGGATCTGGTTCTTGTGGTAAATGCGCATCTGGATCGTGCGGTGGTCAAAGCGGAGCGTATGCGTCGGCTAGCGCCCACGCGTCTGCGTCAGCTAGCGCTGGTAGCTACGGAAAGTAAGTCCATGCGAGGACATCAAAACTTAAAATACTTATTAAATGCTCGATTGTAAGCCATTTAGGTTAAGTATGACATAAAAGTACATCTAATATTAACATAACATGATGTCAGCGCGATTATAATGTATGCAAGTAGACATTTTTTACGCCATCCCAGAACAATGAAAAAATACAAATGAATCATCGAGATTATAATTAAAGTAAGAAAAATTGAAGTCAAAGTAGCAACTGTGATTATTTCATATTTACTTAATTATAGTCAATAAAATATAAGCTATGTTCAAGTGCATTTCGTCTTTTATTTATTATGTAATGAAGCTTAATTTTTATATTTAAAAAAATTAAATATTATTGAAGTAAGTAATAATAACGAAATAATTAATATTCCCAAAACAGTTTGTCTTCCTAATATATTCACTCAGCTGTCAATGATTTGTACACAAGTAAATAATTAACACTTAAGAATTTTTTGCATACATATTCATACAAGGCTTTAAACTTTTTATATTGAGTAAATACATACTCCAACGTCGTGACGCAGCTAAACGGTGTCTGGCTGTAAATCCGACGGTTATGACTTCCATTCCCACTCGGGGGAATTAATTATTTATAAAAGTTCTTCGCTCTGGTAACAAGACAAAGAGTACTGTGGAGTTCTACAACTTAGCACCCTATTTCTCGAAAATTTTGCTGTGCATGGTAAATATGCTGGTTGCAGCCGTTTTCACCTATGCGCCTCGTTTCGATGCACTGGTTGTTGACTGACGAAACTGCACGCAACTGTATTTGTATTGTTTACTAGAAAATGGAAATTAAAATAATTAATTCCTCCAAGTTTCAATTGAACCCACAACCTTCGCAATTGCAATTGGAAATTTTATAAGATTAAATTTAATTAAACCTTATATAAGAAATAGTAATGTCAGAGTGTATTTAATAGGATTGTTTACTATTATGAGGTCAATGGTTACAATCAAGTACAGATGTTACACAGATAATTGATCTTGAGAATAATAAATATGTGTATTGATAATTAATTCCGTAAACAGATCTAGTAAATCGAATTGAAACTATAGTTTTTTTAAAGTAACAAATTATATTATTATCTTTAAAAAAATCATATAAAAAGTATGTTTTTTGTTGTACACTAGTTTCAATTTTTAATTTAACATTTGAACACGTGCATGAGGCACGTGATAATTTTTTAGGAAGACCCACAGCAAAATTATTCGTTACGTTTTTTAAATATGTTACGATACGTTTAAAATGATAACAAAATAATTAGAAAGATAATATAAACTCTTACCGAGGTGTTTTTATAATTATAATATGTTATATTTAACAAAAAACAATAAAACATTGCCATGTAATTGTTTTGACAGCTCACTTTTAAAGTTCAGCGTAGTTTCGGCTGTTAAGCAAAGTAATTGTATGTACTATTTCTTAATACATTAAAAATTATAAAATAGTTAAAGACATCGTGAAACATACCTTTTGCACTATTTACACGTTTTTTTCAAAATTTATTTAAATAAATAATATAAATTGACATAACATAAAACCATCGAAATAACTTATAATTCTATTTTTCACAAAATTATCATATTAAAAGCTAAAATCCCATATTTATTATAAAGTGATTATAGCAAAACAAAAATGCATAAAGCGCGGGAAATATCACAGATAAAACATTTACAAAGCTGATTGATATAAATGTTATAATTTATTTAAATTCATAATAAATTCTGTTTTAAAAAAAAAGCAATTGTTTATGTTTAATTATAATTTCTTAATATTCTCTGAATGTAATTTGGTAATTTCAAATTTATAAAAAATATATAGATTTGACATCCAAAAGTTAATCAGTACAGTACAGTGTGAAAAAAAAACAAAAAAATAATGTTATCACATATTTATATTGGAAGATGTAAGCTATGAAGAGTAATTTAAATATGTATTCACCACAAGACCTACAACAACGGCTTTGAAGAAACACAGTCATTGTAGAATAATAGATCAAAGAGTACGATAAATTATTCAATAGGACGGAAAATCCTATTATATAACTCATATAAATGTTACGTTATAAAGTTTTAATTAACATTACGAGTTCTAAATTGGTTGTAAGTAATAACTGTGCAACATTAATAATAAAAATAAATAAATAGACAAACACAACCTTTATACCCTATTGACCTTATTTATATTTACGTATAGCCAGGTTTCGTAGAAAAGCAAAGATAGAGATGAATTTCGTTCTTCATTTTCCGTCCAGTTACACTGTAGATGTTAATATTGTTTTAGTTTAGTAGGCAAAGGGAACGTAGTGTTAAGACACTCCTTTCCTACTCATCGCCCATATTCGATTGCGTGTCGAGTGACGCGATTTGTCTTGTTCCCAGAGTGGCATAATCATAGAGCTGTTAATGTATATCAAAGATCGGCTAGGCGGCCTGATCTTTTTGTACCTTACCTTCCACATATCTGTAACAGCATAGGCTGAGAAAACTTAGTGCCAAGATATTTTGTATTTTTTATCGCATAATTTATTTATATTACTTACGCAGTTACCACATATAAGGGTAGGGTAAGAATCTGGGAACCTAATGTTAAGACACTCTGTTCTCTAGGAATTGCTTGTTAAGTGGCGGAACTCACGTCGCACTTTGCCTCGTTACCGGGACGAGGAAATAAAAATATGAATTACTACCCCGAGTGGAATCGAACCCCCAATAGTCGTATTTACAATCACACAAGTGCTCCTGAGCCTCCTATAAGAGCCTCAACATAATATAAATATTTAATTTCTATTATATTCATTTTGTAAAAGATGCAATTATTCAGCAATACTAGTTCATATTATTAAAAGTATAATATTATCAGTTGATTGAATCAGCCGAAATTGAACAAAGGAAACAGATTAACAACACCTCGCTTTATAATAATAATTATTATTGGTCTAAAAAAACACCAAGGTACTTGACTGGACGTCGAACAAAAAATCAGATTTTTTGTTACAGTTTTTAATATAATTTAATTCTTAGTAATCGAATTAGCAATTTATAGTTTCTGCTGTGTATTTTAGTGTTATTTTTGTAGGAAATGAATATGGTTTCCCTCATTAATTAGCGTTCCAGTACCTGGTAAGAGAAGAAACTACTGGACATTCCATTTCACCATGCTCATATATTGCAGGGTGCTCAGAACTGTGACTTTGATTTGCCACCCTAGTCAAGATTTAAGGGAAGTTTCTCAAATTTTTTTGCATGGTAAAGTAGGCAAAGGCACCTACTGGTAAAACACTCCTTCCTCACACACGACAGAGTTTTCGAAATATTGCTTGTTTAATGGCGGAACTCAACGCTGTGCTTTTTGAAATTAATTATATTAAGTTTATTTTCATTTCTCCGCTATAACAAGACGCAATGTGCCAAATTCTAGCGGAAGCTCGAAAGCTCTGTCGGCCATAATACGCCATGTATTGAAATCGGAAACAAAGATTAAAAACAGACAAACGACGTTGTATAGTAACTGATTATATAGATATCCGATACCGGTGTCAACAAACACAAGCTTGCCTTTGCCTTTGCCTTGCCTTGACTTATAGAAATATCAAATAAATCATAAATTATATACATTTAATCATCATTATAATACAGTTGTATAGAAGGTTCTAGTGAACTACCATTTACTCGTATACAGACACAATTTATCGTATTACTATGATCACGACTGCAATTGTGTTTTTTGTAATCAATTATTTTTAACTATGTTTGTACGTATATTATAATTGTTTTAATTATTTGTATGTTTACTATGTCTTAACCAAAAATATATGTTCCTAATTAGAAAAATAAGGGCGTGTCGCGCAGGGGATTTGATTCTCATACGAGAAAATATATTATTGAATATTTTCATTTCCTAGCTCTGATAAGAAGGTAAGCGCGGTGATGAGTTCAGCACACAAAACGCAATGCTTCGAGGATAAGCGGAAACGAAGGGGAACGAAATGCCATCACCTACCCTAGGCCACTAGGCTCCCTCTGCCTATAAATATATTGATAAGAAAAAAATTGAATTTTATAAAATAATACAAACATACAAATATATATTATCTGTTTCGTTAATTATTTTTTTAAGGTTATAATGTTCTTTAACATTGAAATTAATAATATATTAAAGAACTTTCGAGATCGATATCGATATAGCTGTAAATCGATTTCTTAGTCGCTTTAAGGGAAGTGTTTCATTTCTGTTTGACACGACTCGCTTCCTGTTTCTTACATTTTACACTTAAATTGAAGATGATTTTTTAGGGGAGTAAGTAAAAGAATGATTTAATAATAATAATAATAATAGCCTCTTTATTCAGACATTACAATCATGCTACAATTTTAAACATTTATACATAAATACAAAAAAGAAAAATAACAAGTTTTGCAGCAGTAATTAAAAAAAAATGTACACTTCTAACGTTATTTTACGTCTGTATGCCTATTGGCAAAGGCCTCCCCCAATTGCCTCCATTTCTCCCTATCACTTGCTGTCCTGGTCCATTTACTACCTGCTACAAGCTTTATTTCATCAACCCATCTCCTGGGTGGTCTACCTCTTCTTCTGTTTCTGTCGCGGGTGAACCAAAACAATATCGTTTTGGACCATTTTTCCTTTCCCCTTATAGTATGTCCTATCCACTTCCATTTTAGATTTTTAATGGTTACGGTAACATCTTTGGTTCTTGTATATTTCTTTATGTCCACAGTTCACAGAAAGTCTCTTTCCCATCATACTCCTTTCCATGGCTGTTTGGCACGCTTCAAGTTTCCGTATATGGTTCTTGTTAAGGGACCAAGTTTGGCAACCGTATGTTAGGACTGGCAATATACAGGTATCAAAAAGTTTTCGTTTGATAAAGATGCTAATTTCTTTATTTTTCATAATTTCTTTTTGACTCCAGTATAATTTCCACGCGTGACCTATACGTCTATCGATTTCCTTGGAAGTCATATCTATTGGCGAGATTATTTGGCCTAGATACACATATTCGTCTGTGTAGTTGATTATTTTATTGTTAATAATTATCGGTTCTTGCAATCCATTTGTCATGGCTTGAGTCTTCTCGACATTCATAATCAATCCTACTTTACGGCTTTCTATTTCTAGGCTGTTCATCATCGTCTGCAGTTCTTCTTTTGATGACGAAAAGATAATTAAGTCATCTGCAAATCTGAGATGCGTTAGGTTTTCTCCATTTATTTTTAACCCACAATCCTGCCAATCTAATTTGCGGATGACTTCCTCTAAGACGGCTGTGAATAACTTAGGTGAAATGGGGTCCCCCTGGCGTACACCTCTTTCTATTCTTATTTCCTTACCTTCTTTCTCTAGTTAGATTTTGGCTTTACTGTTCCTATAAATGTACTCCAGAATGCGAATATATTGATTTTCTACCCCTTGATTTTTAAGTGCTTGCCATATGCTGTTATGCCGTAATAATAACGTAACGTAATAAAGTCATATTAAATTCTCTGCCCTTTTCAAATAATTGTTTTACGACGTGGATATGGTCAACAGTTGAGTAACCACTCCTAAATCCGGCCTGTTCTCTTGGCTGGCATTCATCCAATGTCTTAGATATTCTGTTGACAATTACTTTAGCAAAGACTTTATAGATATTTGACATCAGACTGATAGGTCTGTAATTATTTATGTTATTTTTGTCTCCTTTCTTATAAAGCAATACTATTGTAGACATTATCCATTGTTCTGGTATGACTTCAGTTTGCAATACTTCATTAAAGATGGATGTTAATATTGGTACAAGTTGTGTCATGTTTTCAATTAGTGTTTCATTAACAATGCCATCTGATCCAGGAGCTTTATCCTTTTTTTGAGTCCTTATTGATTTTTCTACTTCTGCGGGTAATATATCTGGTACACGATCTCCTCCAGTAAGGTCTATTAACTGGCTTTCGTTTTGTTTTGTGTACAAATTTCAAAAAAAATCAGTGGCTATTAACATAATTTCTGGACGTCTTGTTTTTCTTTTTCTTTGTTGGTCAGAAATATTGGGTATCCATTCCACTTTTCCAATTAGCTGTTTAGTTGCCTTTTTTATACCTCCCGTTCCCTGAATACTTTTCTCTAATAAACCCAGCCTATATTTTTGTCGGTCTCTTGATGATAAAGAAATCGTAAAGAATGATTTAGTATATTTTTAATCTTTCTGTTATTATTCAGCGAATAAAAAAAGGGTACGACAGGGTTGTAATGTAAAAACCTCACCAAGCTGGATTTGAACTCAATCCCATCGATTTTTTCACTGCGCCTCCACAGTATCAACGGCATTATTAACATTAATGTTGTAAATAACTACGCAAGTGCAAGACGAAGTGCTAATTGTTAAAAACATTAAACATGCCCTTGAAATCTATATCTTCTTCTATATTTCTAAAAAGATCGTAACTGATAGCTGTCTGTACATGGAACTTCTATTACAAAAATTGTTATTATAATTTAACCATGGAATAGAACCCAAAACAAGGATTTTTATGTTTTGTCTATTTTTCTGTTTGTCTGTGCGTTTATGCACGCTAATCCAAGGAATGGCTTAACTGATTTAATTGCAGTTTTCACAATTATATCTTGGCAAATTTCTCGTAACTTGCAGCGATTTTTTATTTCATAAACAATAAAATTTGCTGTAAAATAGCCGAATTACTGAATTACCAGAAACTTTATTTTTTATGCACAGATTTTGTCTTTAATTACTCATAATGTTATTATAATAGAACACGAAAATAATTCATATGAGTAAGAAATAATTGTGTATTGGACGCGAGCGAAGCCGCAAGCGGATCGCCAGTTGCATTATAAATGTATAGTAAAGTTTGCGAACCGAATTCGTGGTAATGTAGTTCTGATTTGTGAAATATATAAGAGGAAAAGTGTAAGGAATAAACTTGTAAATTCTACGCAAGTAACAATTGTAATCTAATTGTTTCTTAGTGGAAAAAAATTGACTGAATATAAAAGTAAGGATAAAAAATTGATTTGTTAATATAAAACGAATCACAATAGTTCCTTTTCCCAGCAGCAGGATGGACTTTACAGAGTACTCCATTCCCCACTTTCTGTACAATTTTCCACACGTTGCTTGTTGAGTGTTATTTAGCTTCACGCTGTATCCCGCACACACCAGGCAGCAGCAGACAACCTATTCCTATGACACGCCGTTCTCATTAATATACGTCCGTTCTCTAGCTTCCTCCGAATTCTGGAGGCATTGAGTGTTGAGTTGCGGAACTCAACACCGCACTTTGCGTCATTACCAGAGCAAGAAACTGAAAATAGTAACGAATCTACTACCTGCGCCACAACTGGTACACATGTATTTACATTAAACTATTAATATAAAACATTGAATTATTTCCAAGTACTGGCTTTGTACAAATGACGAGTTATCAATAAGATCAATAGTAAAAAATAGCATCGACGCACGACGTTGCAATGTAAATAAAAACACAGGCGTTCTTACGTTGTTGTTTGAGATTAATAATTTATTGTAACTTTTCGAATTTAAAAGTTTTTATTTTTAGCTTGTCGCTGTACCCTGTGGGGTACAGAGCAGGAGGAACTTGGAAACCTACTGTTAAGACACTCCGTTCTCTTTTGTCTTTCGTTTCCGACGTTTATTTCATTTAGATGGGTTTGACAGGAAAATGTTTATTTGTGTATCAATGAAATAAAACGCGTACAGAATTACAGGTACCACGTGAAGCTGGTTTTATTTTGATTTAATTTTATTTCTTTTCAAAGTTTCCGCTTATTTTAGACAACGCTGCTTTATTGACTAAAGTTTTATGAGACGAACCCCAAGGCTTCAGATATCTATTTAAAAATTTGTTTAAATATAAAAAAAAATATCAGCGCTCCTTTTTTATTACATTAACACTGAGTTCTTTCTTCTTACTCTGCTGCATGCGGGATACAGCGTGAAGTTGATTTATGTAATTGAACTTCCAAGTATTCTACATATTTATTGTGTTTATTGTGTCAGATAAAGCATTAAGCATGTGCTAAATCATTAAGAATTTTCAATTCTACTACATACATGTATAAACAGTCGGTCTCTATAGCCAAAGCGGATCTAGTATATATAATAATCATTAAAAAAATTATAATAAATTGCTTTTATTATGTAATATGCAAACACAGTTTATCATTAGCTGGAGTTATTATATATTATAATACTTTTATAGGTGACATATATCAATGGAGCAACAGTATGTCGCAAGGAGAGCTTCCTTATAAAAAACTTCTTCCCTGGAAAATTAAAAAACCTTTTTAATTTGGGGATTTACCTCTGGTTAGTCCCCGATTTAAAAACGAGGAAAGTTAAAAGTAAATCATTTTTTTTTAAACAGTTTCTAAATATTCTGTCAGGGCACAAGCAGGCGCATTGTAAACGTGACGTTTGTGGGTTCGATTCCCATTCGGAGAGTAAAATATTTAATGTTGTCTTTTCAACGTTTAATTAATTTAATATTGTTTTTTCGCAGTCTAGTAAGGAGGCAAAGCGCGGCGTTAAGTTCTCCCATATTTCGACACTGCGCGGAGCACGAAGCGCCTTAACACTAGATTCCCTCTGCCTAGCCTGTTATACGCGGAATACAGCGTATCGGATACCTTTCAAAGGGTTGAAATCGAAAAATAAATATTTATATCTTAAAATGCGTTATGCGGAAAAATATAAGACAAATAGTTACTCTACATTTTACACCGTCTTTGACGTCTTATAATTTATTAATACACTTTGTAACCACAAGGCGAAGTTAACGTAATAGGGACGAGATTGCACAGATTGTACAAATAATAAGAAATAACAAAAACTGAAGTGCTCATCTGTGTTTCCAATTATTATTTTTTATTGTGTGTGATTAATAAGTTACGGAAGTATTTTGTTTGTATAATTTTAATTCTTCACAAAAATCTCTTCGTTCCATTATTTTAAATATTTATTAACTTTTATTTTTAAAATATAACTTCGTCTTTTCTGAAATCGGGTTAAAAAAAATTAAAGCCTCGCTGTGACGTGGTAAAATTAACTATTAACTATTCAACAAAGTAATAGTTGCTAAAACTCGTAATAAGATCCCAATTAATTTTATTTTCAAAAAGTAATAAAGAAAATATACATATTTTTATAGCTTCGCACTGTATTCCGCAAATAGCAGGGTAGGCAGAGGGAACCTCGTGTTAAGACACTCCGTTCCCCACTTTCCGCCGAATTCTGGAGGCATTGCGTGTTGAGTGGAACTCAACGCCGCGCTCTGCCTCGACTCTAGAGCGAAGAAATTAAAATATACATTTAAAAGAAATATTTCCTTTCCTCGAGTCCAGATTGAACCCACAATCAGTCGATTTTGCAGCATATTTTGTGCCCCTGCGCCACGACTGTTAAGTTATTCTTATATTTCTTATATTTCAAATACAATACACTTAAGTTAACTTAACTATTACCATGTTTAACTATTAAAATTATCGGGGTATTACTAAGTTTTTAATTGAGTTCCCGGAAAGTACACACAACGTCCATTATTATGCTAAAATCTGATTTGCTATTTAACTTAGATTTTGTGATAAAGCAAAAAATTAAACTGAACAACACTATTACAGTCACTTGGAAGTTGGAATCCCCCGTCGGGTTCGCTAAGCACAGAACTAAATGGAAAACAATACTAGTTTTTGTATACATTGTATTTATATTTATTCATTATACAGTTAAAACCTAGTAATAACGAGATATAATCTCGAAAAGGTTGTGGGTTCAATACCTATTAGGAAGAGTATATTCATGTTTTTAGCTTAATACTTTATTATGTACATAGCAGAACAGTTAGAGGAAACCCATATTTTCCCGAATTTTCGAGGCATCGCGTGTTGAATATCTAGAGAATGAATCCCTCGAGTGGTAATCGACGGCACCATTATAGATACAGTCACACACTTGTAACTCTCAATTCTGAGATCGATTTTAGATTACAATCTAGAAATGAAAACGGCATCTCAAGATCGTTCTCCTGATCGATCTCAGAGAACAAGACGCTTCATAAATAGGTAGATAGAAAATTCTAATATCAGCAGATTGTTTACATTTAAAACATAAGTACATAGGTAGGTAATTCCCCGGTGTCAAATAAATTGTGGCATCCGCTTCTCTCGTATTACTTTTAATACCAACAAAACTAACGAAAAGCAAAGAAATTAAGTTTTCAGGCATAGAACCTATTCCAAATGTGGAGAAAACTGAATACCTAATGATTAAAAAAAATCAATAGAATTTGTTTATTTTCTTTTTAATAAAAAAGGTACACTTCAGAGAATTGGGTTAACATTGATTTACATCACCGTCCAATCGAACTTCCTTATATTCAAACATTTGTTTTATACATACATAAAAAAGATAAATTAGATAAACATTTCCAAAACTAAAATTATCACTACAACACAAATAAGCATATGATAATAATAGTTGCTGTCCAACATAATACATGAGATCATTTTTCTCCAAACTATCTTTAGTCGGTCCTAACGAAACTAAAAAAGCAAAAACTACTGCAAAAACTGAAGAGTACAAACACTAGCTGAACAATGACATAATCATGTTGGTATAAAAGGCTGGTGCAGGACGAGAACGGGCACAGTCCTGAGATGGCAAGGTTCGCGATAACTTGTGTGGCCCTCGGGGTCATCGCCTGTGTCCACGCAGCGCCAGGTATATAACTTGTATATAAATAACACTTTATATCGAAATTTAATCTGTTTTTGATCTTAGACTTGCTATTAATAAATCTTTTTATTATATGAATTATCTAGATCTGCGTAAAATGAACTTTGATGATGAGGCTTTAGTGTCCCAAAAAAGTAATTTTATAAAAAAAAGTTATATTAAAGCAATCACAATAAGGATTTTAGGTCTTTGGACTTAAGACGTGCCTCCTCCTAATATCCGATGCCTGACTGTGTAATGATATCTCAGTTTGAAACATAATTCGGATGCTTATTTGATGCCATCATGGCGCAATGGCACAAGCGTATGACTGTAAACGTGAGGAACCGATAAGACACTCCGTCTTAGCCCTAGGTTCTTTCTACCTACTTCTTTAAAGTCTAATTTCCTTTTCAAAGGTTATGGCGGTAAGAGCGGCGGAGGATTTGGCGGCGGCGGTGGAGGTGGTGGTGGCTTTGGAGGCGGCGGCGGCGGAGGCTTCGGCGGAGGCGGTGGTTTCGGTGGAGGCGGCGGCGGCGGCGGCGGAGGCGGATTTGGCAAAGGGGGTGGTCAAGGAGGCGGACTAGACGGTGGACATGGCGGAAATGGTGGACTTGGCGGTGGACATGGCGGAAATGGTGGATTTGGCGGTGGAAATGGAGGCGGCGGCGGACTTGGTGGTGGACATGGTGGCGGTCTCGGAGGCGGACTCGGCGGTGGCAATGGAGGCGGTCTTGGCGGTGGTCACGGCGGCGGCGGTGGTCTAGGTGGTGGTGGTGGTGGTCTTGGCGGTGGCCACGGTGGCAATGGCGGACTCGGTGGCGGCCATGGTGGACTTGGTGGGCACGGCGGTGGCTATGGCGGTGGTGGCGCGGGAGCCAGTGCCAGTTCTAGTGCCAGTGCTAGTGCGGGTGCGGGCGGTTACGGAGGACACAAAGGCGGATACGGGTAAGCTGTCATTTTATATTGCTTAAAAACTTCTATACAACAATATCCAAAAATATTTATGGATAGAATCAATAAATGTTAAAACTCAGCATACAAGAATATCTTTAAATATCTTATACTACATTATACCTACTGTTTTGCACGTACAAAACATACAAAAGGGTAATGGCGTGTTTTCTCACTTTTCCTATATTACTTTAGTAAGACTAAGTCATTAGTGACAAGCTCCTAGAAAAAATATCCGTAAATATCGAATAAAAAGGCCGACAGATATACTTAATTTCTTTTTTGTTTTACTTGAATTTGGATTTTACCCCGCATATGTTTTTAATAATTTTGAAAAACAATTGATGATTATTTTTTTTTCTTTATAAAATATTATTAAATATGAATATCAACATACTATAATTATATAACTTAATTTATTTTCTTTTGTTATAGGCGCTAAGTCACGCAGCACCCGTCGTCTTAGTTAAGACAGCTTCTAAATTGAACAAACTCAAATGTGATATAGAATTAACACCGCCATAATATTGTTAATATTATGTTCCTTATGATTATATCAGTATTTTACCAAAAAATATGTAATTTTTATTTTTCCTTGTCCAACGTAAAAAATGCACTTATTGATTAACAAAAAAACTATACTAATATTAACACTAAGAAACATTTAGTAAAGTGGAGGAAGTCGTGACGCAGTAGAGCAATGTGTGACAGTAAGGGTGGTGGTTTTGGGTTTAATCAAACGGAAATAACCGCTCTGGTAGAGCAGGGAGGAGGAGGAGGAGGAGGTGGTAGAGTAGTGAATGGGTATTTATTAAAATACATCACCACCAGCTTCTCAAAATTATTATTCTTCGCAACTCCTTTGAAAATTAACATTTTAATTAAATCGACACTATTGCTAGTATTGGTTGATATTAAATTGAACACAAATTCTCTATCAGCCCCTGCTGATGTATACCTACCTACTGCATATAGCAAATTAGGCAGAAAGAACTTAGTGTCACGACACTATGTCAAATAACGGAACTCAACGCCGCACTTTGTCTACCAGAGCGAGGAAATAAAAATAATTAATAATCATATATATAATAGTCATCGCTTACAATCAGATTTGTAAACCAATATTCGCCTGAGTGATAGTTGCATGTGAAATTAGAATACAATTGTTTCATAAATACGTAATGGCGTCAATTATTTTCATTAAATTCTTTGTGCTGTTTTTTTCAACATTTGCTATAGAATTGACAGTTGTAATATATTCATTCGTTCAGGTACGTGGGAAAATCCGCAATATATAATTTTCCTTATAAAATTAAAATTGTAACACAGTACAGACCTGGAAATGTAATTATTTATACAAATATGTAGTATATAATGATGATTTATGGCTACAAGCTGTCAGTAGTAGGTGGTTAACTAAGATGTCAGATTAAAATAAAATACAAGAACTAATTACATATTGTTTGGAAGAACTAATTACAATTTATATACCTAATATTTCAAAGTTTGTTGGTTTGAACGCGTCTGTGATCAACAACTACTATTTTTTTGTCGCTTCCCTCTGTATCATACACTTAGCAGGGTAGGCAGACAGTGCCTGGGAACCTAGTATTAAGGCACTCGGTTTACATTATGACACTTCCGTTCTCCATTTTCTGCCGGATTCTGGAGGCGTAGTGAATTGAGTGACGGAACTCAGAACCGCGCTTTGTCCGGTTACCAGAGCGAGTATAAGAAAATATTAAATATTTAATTTCTTCGAGTGGGCATCGAACCTACAAGCTGACGCTCGTTTGTGCCTCTGCATCACAGCTGACCTCATTATTAATGAATATCTAAATCTTACGATACTAAGATCGTTACTCTATAACGTATCTCTATATTATTTTTTTTATTTGATTGTTTTCTCGGCATAAAATGCCTAAGACGTGACTACTTGATGACTTCTGTTGATTAAATAAAGAACCAAAATTAATATAAGAATAAAATAAAACAAATAAATATCTCAATAAAGTTTTTATTTACAAATAATTAAAAAAAAATACGTGACAAAGGCCACAGTAACAAATCTACAAATACATCGAAACTTACAAAAGCTGTACCAGAATCGTGACCAGAGTTCATTTTACTATAAAGAAAAAAAAAGGAATAATTATTTATTATAACCATTTCATAACTTAAGCTATCGAAAAATATAGTGTACAGATGTACATATTATACGTAAATTGTATTCAATCTAACATTTCTTTGTGATATTTTGGTACATTTTTATTACTAGTCATTAATCTAACTTAACGTGTGTGAGCGTACAGATAATAAATGTAAATGACATTGACGTTTCTCTAGAAAATGTATAACTTACATTTTAAATTTTAAAACAGTAACTATGATCAATACATAATATTTTATATTAAAAAATCCTTTATTAATGTAATAGTTGGTAAAATAAACAGAATTAAGTATTTGCACAAATATATTTCTTATTCATTGCAAACGTCTTTCCCGCCAAAATCTTTAGCCGTGACAGCTAAATAGAAATATTATTGTACACTCACTCACACAATTAATTACACACTTATTAATAACACCTTTTATTACGAACTGAACTATTTAATAATTAAAAACCAATGAATTTCAAAATGTACAGTGATTGGTGTCAATTTAACCATTTGATCGGTATCGAGGTATCAGATGTTAACACTAAAAGTAGTTAAGACTAGTTAATGCGTTATTATGAAGATATATCGATATAAGCTACAAACAAACAACAAGTAAAACTACTTATGCCTACAAATATAGTATAGATATTTAGTAGAAAAATTTTCTAAATATATTATATAGTAAATGGCAAAATAATTAATATAATTAAAATTTAAGCTAACAGTATAGCAATTGCACATAAACACTTTCTAAAGCTACTTTGAATTTACTAGGTTTTCGACGTCAACGCGTTTTTATAAATTTTATAAGATTAAAATATGAAATGCCTACTTTTTATCACAAAGTATGACCATTTACAATTAAAAAATACATAATTGCGCACAATTGACATCAAAAAAACTAAATATTTAATGTTTATATTCAATTTAAATTCATTACTAAAATGTAAATAAGAAAATATTTAAAAAAGAACTTCAAAATAAAATCGATTTATATAATGCATTTTAAAACATTGATTTATAAATTTGTAGTTACATCTACATATAAAAATTGCACATATAATATAATGCACAAGAAATATTTTAGGAAAATATTGTACAGCCTTTTTTATTAATAGAAAGTGTTCATTTGTGTTATAAAGCTATTATTATTATTATATTTTAGTATCTGTATTGACCTGGCAGTGACAGTTGAACGTTATTTGATATATCTTAACAGTTATTTGAGTTTTATTATCTGTGTAATTTTATTGCACTGGAAAATGTATACTTACATTATTTTAGTTACTTTAAAGGTAGATTAAACCGCTACAAAAATAACATTTAAGTTGCTATTTCATTACGTTATTAAAAAAAAAATACGAGACATGTCGACAATCCAACTTTACTAACAGTACATAAAGTACCTAAACAATTAGTATACTAACAATATTTGTGATATAAATAATCACAGATAATAAAAATATTGAACAAAAATGCTAAATCTATTGAATTATTATTTTAATAAAAAAACTTAATTCCACTAAGTATTTTACACACGACCCAGCCTTTTTAACCCTCCTAATTGAGAGTAAATTGTTTAATAAAAATAATATTGCAAATCGGAACTATAGACTGCCATTTAAATTAAGTGTTACAAAAATTAAACAATATATTAACAGCGAAAGTCATCTACGATTTAAGAATAAACATTTGAATATATAATTATAAATATTTATTACACATGAAACATTATTTTATAAAGAAACTTTACTTCATTTTAGAGGCCAAAAGATTTACTAATCTGTTAATATAGTTTTATTTATTGTGTTTTTTTTTCTAATAACGTGTTGACGTTATTAATTTGAAAATAATAATTCCACAATTAAAAAAACAATCAGGTTATTTCAGGGCCAGAAGTAAAATTTAAAAAATGTATATTATTTCAGTGTTATTTCCTTATATTATTGATTATTTAAAACCATATCAGACGATTATTAAAATGATTTTGAAAATTTTAACTACGCGAATTAATAAAAATATGTAGATACATAAGTATAAATTATTAAAGGTCCTAATAATAACGATAGATGCCTAGAACACGTTGTTTGCGTGTTTCATTTGAATTCATTTAATATTTACATTTATAAGTAAGTAATTAATAAAACGAAACTAAACTAATAAATATCTAATCACTAGCCATGTAATTCGCATTAATCGAAAAAAATGTATAGCTTGGTATTCAATGCCTTTTAATGTTTTAAAAAATAAATATATTAATTAACAAAATAGCTAATGTTAAAAATGGTAGTTATTGATATTTTATTCGCATCTAAAATATAAAAAGTAATTTTTATAGATTTCATTAAAATATTTAATTTAATCATTGCAAAGTTTATTTAAATGGCATCATATAATAAAATCATTAAATTATAAAACCATGTGTATAATAAAAAAATATTTTAAGGCAGTAAACACCAAACTTAATAATAACTCAGTCCCAGTAATGTGATTTCTACGTAGATTTACGTGAATATAATAACTATAAATACATCTATTATAATATTTCGGGACTTTACGGATCAGAACAGACCATATTTCCCTCCTATTTATATTATCTCCAATACATTGTACTATTTACGTTTGAAAAACAAGAAAAAAAAATAGGAATATAGCGCCACATGTAAAAAATATTATGCATTATTATAAAAAATTGAGCACAGTTTAAAAAGCAACCAGTGTAAAATGCTCAATAACGAAATTCAGTCATTTGTTGTAATAGTGATGTTTCAGACATTTTAAACATTGCACTAAAATTAATTTTAAAAAAGCGTGCGAATTATCCTTTTTATTAAAGTAAAGAATTGTATAAATACACTAATTATAATTATTATAGTAGTTTAAAAATTTGCCTAATATTAATTCGTCGCTTAACAAAATTACTAATATAATATATATATAGAGACAATAATATTAATATTTCATTAAATATCGAGTCCATTACAAGTTAATTTAAAGTCGCATAACAATTGTACAATTATCATTATAATATAAAGCAAAAATATCTAATTGCTTTTATTAAAGAGGATCATTCGATTATTCAAAATAAAAGTATTGTAAAAATCTATATTTTTCGATTATTCGTAAAAAAGTTAATAATCGGTATTTTCGGTCGATCATTTCATTAAGAAATATAATATATATTATAGAAAAATCGATGACTGTGATTATGTGAGTGGGGCGTACCTATTAGTTTTGAATTTCAAGACACATCCTATATTCAAACATATAGAAAAGCTATATAGGGTAAACCAGAGTATCATCGCCAACTAATGGAAACTGCCCGATTTAAAGAAAATATTGCCAGTTGTAACTTAATTAACTTTACATAATTTAAGTTTAGTTATAATTCACCAGATAGTTTTGTGATTCATTTAGATTAAATAAGATTGACATATGGGCAACACAAAAAAATACGGAAAGAGCTGATTGATGAGATATGATGAGATAAATATTTCATGTGATTCTCTTTATATTATATTTCATTATTGTTTTTTTTTTAAATAAAATTGTCATTCTCTAGAAGAATTTACTCGTTTGTAACAAAAAAGTAATAAACATTTACTAACTCCCATATACTTATAACTTTTTTATTATATTGCATTTGAAGTCTGTAAGAAGGCAATAGTAACATGGTGTACCCTATTTAGTTTTCTAACCAGAAAGAGACAAATAATGGGAGTGAGAAGGAGAGTGAGGAGAAGTGGGACATCAGAGAGGAGTATCCGAAGGCAACGGCTCTCTGTCTGGCGGTCGGTCCGCGGGGTTCATGTCGATACGTCCCGCGCGACTCCACACTAGCATGTCCATTATGAACGCGAGGAACATTAGACTGGCCGAGAGACCTGGAATAGAAAATTAGTGTTAAGTTTTAGGTTATGTTTCTAATAACTTTGGTTAATTGGTTTAAAGTTTTGGTTAATTGATATAATAAAAAAACGCAAATTGACATGAACAAATCCTTAAAAAAATCCTCAAACTAAAACTTTTCAAAATTGTTGGTGAATGAGAAATGGCGTTTATTAATACTATGATTTTTTTCTTTTTTGCTATATTCAGAATACAGTATACATACATACGGTGAAGATAAAAAGGAACGAAAAAGCTCACACAAACAAAAATACCTTGAAGTGTCAAAGTGACAGTGACATGTTGCTATGGCAACGTGTATGTCATTCATTACCATATCATTGTCAGCAAAAACAAAAGGCCTCACCCAAATAGAAATGCCTCAAGCTATCATTATCGTAGGAAGCGCACGCGCCCACCACGCCGCAGGCCATGTCGCGCAGGCGGCACGCAGCGTCCACCGCCGCGCCGAACACGATGGGGCACGGCACGTTGCCGAACACGCCTATTGCGAACTGGATCACGCCCATTGCCATTGCTTTGTCTGTAGTTATAAGTATTATATAAGTATATTTAGTATAGCGAGGGCGCCATGGCGGAATCGTGGACTTCATATGAGATAATAATTGTCATATTTAAATTAATTTGGTTTCCTTCTGGGTACCCATTGACCCCAAAACTACTGCGGTAGTTGTGGACGTAAATCATTATGTTTAAATTATTTTCATTTCCAGAGTTATCTGTAGAACAAGGTAGATCAAGCGCAAATTTGAATTCTACCACTCAACACGCAATATCTATAGAATTGGGCGGAGATTGGGGTAGGAAGTATCGTAACTCTAGGTTCCCACTGCCTACGATGTGGGAAATACAATATTAATCTAAAAAAAGTAGCCAATGAAAAAAAACATACCATTCTTATCCGTACATCGTATAATAAGCAGTACAGCGCCCACTTCGCCAGTCGCATGAACGAACATAACAGCCGCAAATATCGCTATAAATGCGTATATTTGATAACAAGCTCCGCCACACTCCCCGCTCACCGCGTAACCTAACGCCGCGTATTCACTCTGCTCTAGCTTCGTGGAGTAGCGTTCTATTCTGTAATTAATGAAAACACAATGGAAATATTATAGATTAAAAAATATTTGTCTTCATCATATTAACAGTAAGGGGGATATGAGAGAAGTCAGTGTTATATAAGTTCATTTGTAAATACTTGACATTAGTTTAGTTATACGGACTTATTTACTAACGTAACGTTTATTTTAAAAATAATCACAAAGAAAATATGTTACTCCTAAGAAAAATTAAATGTTTCATTTAAATTCTCGAATGAGTGTTAAAAAATGTCACCGCACTATGTGATAAAACGACATCATTTTTATGTAATATATTTACTTGAGAAAAAGAAACACTTTTAAATGAAAAATTTTAAAAACTCACGTTTTAAAAGCCTTATCGCCGACCGGTAACGACCCGGCGAAGCACGAACAGTTGTAATACAGATACGTGCTGTTGTCCAATTGCTCGCTGTTCAGACAACCTCCCTGACACGGCGATTGATATGTGAAGGAATCCTGGAAGAAGAAGAAAGTATTATGACTAAATATACTAAAACAAATGCATTTCATATACATTATAGATATTAATAGCTAGCGCCTCGCTCGCGACTTTACCCGCAACTATATTATTATTAATTTACACACAATAGTTATAGGTTCCATTTTTGTTTGAAAATGTTTATGATGAAATTATAAAAACATAACATTTAAGTGAGATTCAAATAAATGGGTAGACACTATTGGTACGGATCCAAAAACTTAACCTTATATTTTAAAAATTCACTAATTATCGATTTAATCAAATTAATTAGCCAGTTTTATAATCAATATATCACATGAAATGACAAAAATCTGAGTAAAGGATATTTTTTTATATAACTTCACGCTACTTTTTTATAACCCACAACCTGTCACGCATAAAATCTAAAAGCAGATAAAATATCTCCTTCGAAAATGAAAAATAATTAAAAAGAAAAAATAAAGAATCAAACTTACCTGTCCACAAACAGGCGAGTACGAAGCTCCATCGCAATGACAGTTGTTGCTACACGATAAGTTAACCACATCTGTTACACTCAGAGCCTTGAAGTTCTCTTCGGGACAACTGACGAACATTAGGACTACCATGCCTGGAAATTAATTAAATAATATTAAATACGCGTAATTTATATTCTTTGTTTTAGTAGCGATTCAATTCCAACTAGGAATCCATGATTTTTATTTCCTCGCTTTGGTAAAGGATAAAACGCGATGTTAAGTTCCGCCAATCAACACGCAATGTCTCGAAATCTGGGCGGTGCATGGGGAACTGTGTCTCAAGTTTGCACTAGGTTGCCAACCTTTATATACAGTGTGAAGCTAAAAAGTCCTAATTAATTATAATAATGGTAATAATCAATTAGTATTTTAATTTTCATATTTTTAGCTTTAAATATGTAATATAATTTAGTATATAATAGTATACCTGCACTATATATAGCAGCGGTAGTAGCGGTCCACGCGGCAACCTGACGGGCGGTTGGCACCACCTTCAGTATAACCACACCCGAGGTAATGATGCCCAAGCCCATTACTAGAATACCACCCAAACCTGAAAAAGACAATTATAATTAAAGAAAACCTATTAGATGTTAATTAAACACTTTTTATAACGTTTTTTTATTTATAAAATGGCCATCTAGACCCTCTAAATGGTGAGTAATGAGAAAGGTCTGAATTCTCACTCTCTCTTTTAGTCTATGCCTACTGTTAAGACTTTTCTGGCTATTCTAAGGCCATAGTATTAACTAGAATATTCTACTACATACTGCCTATCTTAAAGACATCATGTGTTAAATAACGGAACTAAACGCCGCTCTTTATCTAAGCAAAGCATAATTTACATTTATATTTTCTGACTGGATATCATTCACTGCCAACTGCAACACTATGAGTGGTTAAATTGACTATTTATTATTACAAGAAAAATAGCGTTCTCGATATTGTGCGCCATTTTATTATATAAAATATTCAAAAATATATAAAACTTATTATATTATTATAGAGACAGCGATATCATACAAATAAAATAATTATCACCATTAATTACTACAATTAGAACTAAATTTTCTAGAAAAGTAAAACATGAAAATGTAAAATAGTGACGTTCAAGGTTTACCCAAAAATTTGCTAACCGTTTTTTTTCCTTAGAAATCTTAACATCTGTTTACAGATGTTAAAATTTGTGAGGTTGGAAATTTGTTCTATTGATTTAGATGAAATTTTACATTAATACGTGTTTTATATGAGAATAACACATAGGCTACAATTTGTGTAAAGTTTTTGTATAATTTGGCTACGCTATTATATATAAACTTATTATTAAGTAAGTTTATGCGGGTGAAGTTGCGGCTAGGCAGCTAGTCTAATATAAAACTTAATGCTAGTACCTCACCCGAGACAAGATTGGCGTCGTGCGTCGGCAAACGGAACTGCTTTTCCAAATATTTGGGCAGAAACGAGTAAACTCCGCTGATAGGCATCAAATGAAGGACCGAGGAGGCAGTTCTCCACATCAGTATATCGTTGGTGAGCTGTCTTTTGATAGTTGCGAAGAAATCTGTAAAGAATAAGATTAAATGAATTATTAATTATTTTTATTTTAATACCTATAATGTTTTTATATTTCACTTAATAAAAATCAAAACAAAGACATCTATTAGCTTAAGAAGAACTGTTAAACTATTTTAATTGATAAACGTAAACGTTACGATCGTAGGTTCGATTCCCATTTGAAATGTTTTATATTTTCGTTTCTTCGTCCTGATATCAAGGCAAAGCGCGGCGTTTAGTTCTGCCACTCAACACGCAATGCCTCCAAAATTAGATGAAACGTACGGAACGGAAGTATCTTAATCAGGACGGAGTGTCTTAACACCAGATTCCCGCTTAGTAGAGACACAGCGAAAAAATACATTTTTAAAAAGTACACGTGAAATATTCTGCATATCCGTAAATATGATGATGATGACAAAGATTATGATCGCTGCTAAAGTGACATTGCAATTCTGGTAACATTGAAAATATTTGTAAAATTTCCGCTTTATATTAAAAGCTTATTTTTTATATATCATTTAGAATGGATAACTAAACATATTTAGAATAACTACACATATACATATATGTGTAATGAATATTATACCAAACGCTACGGTCTCCATAGCTCTCATTCAACTACCATCATCCTTTTATGCTTTTTACGTGAACTGTTTACAGTATCATCGATACTGTATTTTCGAAAGTAAACCGAGGTTTTCCCTCATTTTTTTTCAGTTTATAAAAATCATATCAATAAATCAAGTTTTTTTTAATATTATCATTTTATAATTGAAGCTGCAATATCTGAACGTCTGATATAATATTGCCAATCACTATAGCTAGCATGATTAATAGTCAAGATACATATTTTCGTAATATATCGATAAATTTATAATAACGTAATTTATTTTCGTACAATTATTTTGTTATCGTCATCGATGTGGGGCACACTATCACTGCTTGATTGCTTACTGTAGGAACTCTTATCATGTATGCCATTATTTCATAAGTATTATCGAAAATTACTGCAGTAATATAATAATAACACACGAGCGTAGAATGTTTTTATGCATTTTACATTTACAGATTAAATAAAGAAAAAAAAACAATTTCTTTTAAAAATTACTAATTAATTTGGGTCCCTTTGCGTGATTATTGGGTAGCAGAGACTAACATCGTATTCTTTGAAAAGATCGTAAAATTAATTACAATATTTTAGGTAGTAGAACTCAAAACTATCAAACAACCATAAAAACACAGTTTTTTACCTTTGAAAAAGGGCTCTCGCTTCTCCTTTATCTTCTTCGGTGGGGGTGGTAGCGGACTCTGCTTGATTTGCTTCGGGAAGAAAAACATCAAAATTGAAAGCATCACGATGAATCCCGCTATGAACACCATACCTGCAAATAAAAATATATACATGTTTTATTTATATGTATTTTTCTACTGGCTTTTTATATGGTCTATAGAGCATCTAAAACTCTTATCATATTTTTTTATGTATATAGCATAAGCTAAAAATGACTGATTTCAATAATATTTTACTATTTTCAGAGTAATTTCTATAAGGTAACCCTAGGATCAAGCAATGCCGGTTTGAGAAAAAATGCCGGTTTTTTTAATCTACATTTCATGCACACTACGTTCATTTCTCACACAAAAATAAGTAAATTGCCACACAGATCATAACACGTCGAAACAGAAAACATTTAAAATAAAATTTATGGATAAGACATTCTATGGCACGTTGAGCCGCTTGTACTGTGTGTTCTTAAATCAAAGACAACAAACACTTGTACAACGTTCTACAGATTGAAGACTGTGATGAAGTGATTTCGCTGTCAGCGTGATGCACGAGAGAATTACATTTAGAATAGATGTAGAAATTTCAATAAAAAAACCTATTTATTGATATAACCTTACATATTAACTTGAAATGGTGAAAAAAAAAGTATTCTATACGAAATTGTAGAATTGCTATACTTCTTTTAAAAATCAATTCTTAAGAATTACAATTTTAAAGTAAAATGCCCTGTCTTTTCTCTAATATAAGCGCACTTGGAGTCGAACCCACAACCGCCTTAGACCTAATGTAGTCCTTGCCGTCAAAAATATGTCCTAGCAACAATATTATATAACTTATTTGAATGTACATATATAATGTAAACTAAGATATTAGCATTTATTTTGTTAAACTTCCTGGCGCTTTACATAGCGTTCAATTTGCAAATCTAGTTCTTGGATAACCGATGTAATATGTACATAAAATTTCTAAATAAGTGAGATTAGAATTCACACCCATTCGTGATAACCATATTGAACCACACTCTAAGTAAAAAATACATCGAATGGAATTTATTCCTAATAGATTTTACAATCAAATCTCTATTGAAGGAATAACATAACTAACACAAAGTGTAAATTCAAAGTTTTATAATATTTGCAAATACCAACGCGCTAAGTAAACTGTAACATCGGCAAAAACTGCTAAATGAAAAATAAAGCATTGAGAACGACTCATTCTGTTTATATAAAACATAAAGCTTAGTATGGTAGATTCTAATTACACCCATTATGGCTACCGAGTTCTTTGGCCGGGTATACTGAGAAAATTAATCCAGCATAAATAGGTATTAGGTAGTGTATAAATAATTGAAAAAACGAGTAAATTATTAAAGGAATGTTGATCTTGCGTTTATGAAAAAAAAAGTTAAGTTTAATATGCGGGTAGTTCAAGAAAATTATTGTACCTATATCATATTACGTACCAGGGGAATTATGAGTAGGAAAATCTTTTAAGTGATTAAAGCTCAAAAGTAATTAATTTACGTCAAGGAAACGTCACTATTCTTTTAAAATAATACTAGCTAATCCTAGTCTTTTCATTATTAAAACCATATTAAATGTAACTTTTATTATATATATAGATTAGATATATACTTTTATTATATATATAGATTTATATAGTTTACCTAAAATAAATACCTAAAGGTTACACATAAAATAGTTTTCCTCAATTAAAAAAAATAACAGTAATTTTATAATTAAAAACAAAAATATGAATAAATCAATGGAAATTATAAAATTGTAAAGTTCACTATTGGATTTGTATTTTAAAGAATCATTGCTTAGATATTGTGTCACGTCCATATCTTTAGCATTTAATCAAAAGATTAGAACTACGCAGTTGTGGAAGCGTCACAAGAATGCTTAAATAGTCAGTTTGATATTATAATAAATTCTTGTTAACTGAAACATTAAGATAATTTTGACAACATTTTGAAAAGTTTTTCATTATTTGTCTAAACGAATATAACATATATTATTATTAAAATGCCTACTAAGGCAGCGGCAACCTAATGTGAAGACACTGTTCCCCCACGCATCACCCAATTTTCGGGACTTTACGTATTGGGCGGCGGAACTTAACGCCGCCGAGGTACGTTAAATAAACTTCCGTTAAACCAAATACTAACAAATTATTACTATATTGAAATTTGATATAATTGTAGATAAAATTAATAATTTTAGAAGAAAATTTCAATCCACCAGCAAGTGCAATTCAAACATTTATCCTGATCGTAAATCTAAACAGAAAACATTTACGTGTTACAAGGTCGCCCGGTCGACGATCAGTCAAGGGCGTTCGGTAGACGCAGTACATGAGTACGAATACTATTTAAATTATTGACATTATTCTTATATCGATTACTGAATAAAATAAGTAAATAATTTGGAGATATTATTTGGGGTTTAGCTTGGCAACTTGGGAGTCTTGCGAGGCTTAATGATACTTATGTTTTGACTCCTGATGAAAACGAATTCGAGTCAGACACAGTGGCACAGCACGCTGTGCTGGCTGTAAGGTCGTAGGTTTTATTCCCAATCGGGGGAATAAAGAATTAATTATATTATTCCCTATACAAAGCTAACGTTGAGTTCCGTCACTCAACAGAAAATGAATACAAAATTCAGCGGTAAGTTAGGAACGGAGTGTTTCCAACTCGATTTCCTTTGCCTGACCTGTTATATTCAGAATAAAGCGGGAAGCTAAAAAAGGAATACGTCATATCGACTTGAGAGTTGTAACTTGAGGTGTTGCGAGGCTTTACGACACTAGTGTTTATGTTTTAGTTCCTGATGAAAACATTCCCAACATCTTGACATAGAGCGAGGATACGAAGGTCAGCGTGGAACCGGTTTAAAAGTAAAAGTGAGCTCGGCGGTCGCGTGTCCACCCACTAAATCCTCATTACCGGCGTCGATGGCATAATTGTCGGCAACAAGGCGCACAGGCGGACAGCCTTGGCCGTGACCGCGTGGATAGAGCGCTTATTTTAGTGTTGGTGACGCGGCGTGATGTAACACGTTATATAACGAGGAGCGTGCGCCGGCAGCGTGACGACGACGACGAGCGAGGAAAAGCGAAAGCTGAGTGAAAATTGCATTGCATTGATCTCCTCGAATAATCCGCTACAACATAGTATGCAGCGACAGCGTACGATCTTATATGTAAATAAACCTTGAACCGGCAGAAACCTAAAGAGAGACGACCAAAACACGTGTATAATAAATTTTTGGCCGTTTCCAGTCACACGCAAACGACGTGGCTATCATCAACGCACGATCGTTATCTAATATACTAATACCAACGAACATCGCAATTACGATATCACCTGGGGCAATGGATATGTATATACATATACAAGTAGAACAGATTATTATAAATAGATAAAAAGATAAGAAATCTCAATAAAAACCATCTTAAGGTAATTCGTGTCCACCAAAAGCAAATAAAGATACAAGACAGGAAACGTAATATTAACGTTCTAATGGGTTGTTCATATTTGTATGAAACTAAAAAGCGTTGCAGTTAAGTAAATTGTATAGTTACATAATGCGTTATAAATATTCTGGTTAATATTGGCAAAGAAGCAATGGTGCTCATTAAAAAGGTTATTTAAATTCCAGGTCCCATTCACGAGGCGCAGCACTCGAACAATAAGGAAATACGCGGAAACCATTCAATGAGCGTTTGCGAATTCAGTTTATTGGCAGTCGAGACACGCTTGACGCAGTTTTCTAGAGGCATAACATATTCTAAAATTCATATTGAGGGATTCCGAACCGTGCTCTGGAGGTATTAAGAGCCGGATTGTGGGCGACTTGCAAATTTAGCACAACGGTGATATGCATTCGTTTAAAAGTCCAGTCACGTGCGTGCTTTCTTCGTGGATTTTGCGCGCAAATCTGAGCCAATGCGTGGGTAACGGTAGCCGGCAGTTCCGCGATGTGCGTATGGGTATGGAGGAATTCCAGCTCCTTCGTCCGCTGAATGAATGTAACAATGGAACATTACACGGTCTCTTCTATTTTACCGGTCGTCAAATAAACTATAATATTCAGGAAGTCGTGCGTTTACAGTTCGGATGAGTCCAATTAGTGTGCTTGAGGGGACTAGTTAAGATTTGAAGCTGGGCTGGCTTACATAGTGCATGTGCCATGTAGAAACCAGAAGTAGGTACTTTTAAGTAATATATCGGCATATAAAATTTTTAGTGTCAATAAACGTGGTGATGGTCGGTATAATTTATCGTCTTGTATTTAGAAAATCGTGGTCTTTTTTGCCCACAAAGTGTGAGCAATAAAAGGCATTGCGTGAGGCATAATGCACTTCGAAGCAACAATATGAGACGGTAATTAGACATATGTACACCATAAAACATTATGAATCCCGACAAAAAAACTAACATAGCTATTATATATGGTCTGTGACTCCATACATAATGCATGGGTTGAAATTATAAATGCTTACCATTTTTGTTATTGTATAAAAGTTGCATGCTTTTTAATTGAATTACATCGGAATAAGATGAAACAATAATTAAAATCTTCATGAAATGCCTTACATTTATTTTTAATCTTTGCAACAAGAAGAAATTACACTGTCAAGTCAATGACCGATCGCGAGAAAATTCTTCACTTAAAACAAAACACAACGTAATAAAACAACGTAAACAAAGAAAAAATAAATTATGCTTATTTTTAATGGGTACATGATGACTTACAACATGTTGTATTTATTTTAATATTTATGAGTCAACAATTAAAAAATGTCTGTTATCAGATTGAGCCATATAACCCTCTGCCTACGTTAATGAAAGTTTATATATTCGTATTTCTTGAAAAAAATAAGTTTGAGTATCCTTATTTTCCGATTTCTATTTGAGTGAAAGTGGAGAAAAAAGATAGATTTATGTAGATAGCTACCACTACATATTTACCCTACCAATAAAATACTGGAAAATAGATTAAGATAAGGTAAAAAATAATGATATCTGATTCTTACCAAGCCACCAAGCGCCGACCCATCTTGGATCGCTGTATTTATAGCCGGGGTCCACTAGGGGGTCCACGTAGACCCTTGTGCAAAGAGCTCCGAGAAGAAAACCAAGTGCTGGTCCGATGACTCTCGTTCCAATTGTTATAGCTGTTGACAAAATTATTACTTGGTCATTAATTATTTCCAAACATATTGGAAGGATAGCAATTTCCAAATAGGAAGAATTTAATATGAAAAAATATAGTGCAGTACATATAAAGTGTGCACTATATTCATTCTTAAGCTTCACGCTGTATCCCGCATATATTAGCATAGGCAGGGGAATCCTAGTTATAAGACACTCCGTCTTCCGCGCTCCACTCAAATTTTATGATATCGCATATTCAATGGCGTTGAACGCCGCTCACCAAGAAATTTCGGACAAGGAGAACAGAGTATCTTAACAATAAATTGTCTGTATCTGCCTTGATATCTTAAAACACAGAAAACCGAAATAAAAAACTGGAATATTGGTCAACAGAATTGAGTATTTCATCACAAGCGATATAGGCGGGCTAATTGTGGAATATTCAGCGGCACATTGTCTCAAACGGTCTTACGAGGAATTATATTGTCTAGGCGTCTTGTTAGCAATAAATAGAATTACTTAGAATCTGTTACGCCTTTAGGTACCCTCGGTACCATATACGAATGTCTAAACTTTAATATTTTTTCAACATTTACATATATTTTTTGTCTAATTTAATATTATGTGTACATGGCGAAACCTAAACCGAACCGAACCGGCGAAACTTTTCAAATTATGTCAATTTTTTTTCAAATGGAAATCTAATCTGCAACCATTGCGTTTCACCAGTCGCTTCTCAGCCACGGCGTAAATTTCTTATTGTAAATGTAACCAGACATGTTAACAGGGTGAATGACTGAATAAAAAGATGTCCCAGTTTTTCGTGTTAAATTGAAAGTTATAATAAAATATTACGAACAGCCGCCAAGGGTGAGCGACCGAGAAACAATCGAGTACTTAGGTCCCAAATGTAATCTTTCGCAGAAATCGACGACACCGCTTGCCAAAAATCGAATTGGGCGTATACGCTTACTATACGAGAGTATTATCCATACCTATATTATAAATTCGAAAGTAACTCTGTCTGTCTGTCTGTCTGTCTGTCTGTCTGTCTTTTACGCAATCAGGGCCAAACCACTAATTCTATTGTGATAAAATACTCATATAGAGATACTTGAGGGTCCCGGGATGAACATAGGATACTTTTTTTTTTCGAATTTGTAATATTTTCGATATATACCAATATATTAAAATAATTAATTTGACAAGCAATTAGTTCCGCCATGTTAATAACAATCGTCGCTACGCGTTGCTAAGCAACAGCTTGCAAAGTTTGTTGTTTTAAGAAAACGTCACCCAAAGTGAGTTTGCTTAATGCATTAACAAAAATTATATGATTTCTATAATTTGATATTCATCCTTATGAAAATAAATATAATAGTCACTTTTAGCATTTCGTCTAGATGGAAATTATAGTTTACTGTACTAATAAATAATTAAGATGTCACTGATTCCAAATGACCTAGCCTACGAGTGGTATAGTATGAGTATGACCGATGCGAACGGGCAGGTGACTTTGATGATTTTGTAAATTTTTATATATTTTCGAATTACTATTATTTTTTATATAATTATTTGCTGCTTATAATTAATGTATCTCAGTTCGGTTATCTATACCGATGTTATACACTTAAAATATCGTAATTTTAATCATTTGGGATTTTATCGATATTGTTCGCAAAAATTAATAATTATTTAATACTAGTGGACCCGGACGCGGCTACGCCTGCTTGGACTATAAGAATATTTTCGCGTCGGTCATACTCATACTATGCCGCCCGAAGGCTAGGTCATTTCGAATCAGTGACATCTCCTTAACTTTTTATTAGAATGTTATACAGCAAACTATAATTACATCTATATAATATGCTAAAAGTGACTGTTACATTTATTTTCAAACTTCATAAGGATGAATATCAAAATGTCGCGGTAACGGTTGCGTAGCGACGCGACGGTTGTTATTAAGATGGCAGAATAAATTGCATGTCAAATTAGAAAGTACTTTAAAATATATTAGTTTATATGTGTAATGTAATGTTACATAGCCTATAGCACTTCTGAAGAATGCAGCTTTCATACAAAACAAAAACAATGTAAATCGGACCAGTAGATCCAGAGATCTTAGCGTTCAAACAAACAAACAAACAAACAAACAAACAAACAAACAAACAAACAAACAAACAAACAAACTCTTCCGCTTTATTATATTAGTATAGATAGAAAAATGTTTAGTACGCGCGCACGGCAAACTTTAGGTACTTTTCCTAATATTAAGAATTTCCTTTAGTTACTTTTACTTCTTTTGTTTGTTCATTTCGGTTACTCAGATATTTTTTCTAATAATAAATCTCCACTTATTATTATTTTTTAATTTATTTTAATTATTTAGGCTTATATTTTCGCGGGCGTAGCCGCGTCCGGGCCCACTAGTAAATTATAAAATCCAGTAGGTACAGTACAACCTTCGACAATAATATAATGTTTTTTCCTCTTGCATCTCCAAATTTTTTATTGCTAGAGAAGCGGAGAAAATCTTGTGTTAGGGCACTGCTTTATTTGGTTACCCAGACCGGAAACCCAAATAGTTTTCTAGTGAGCTAGCCCAAGTGAGAATCGAACCCACAATCATTGCACACAAAAAGACTCATCTTTACTATGCCGCAATCTCGCAATGCAACGAATAATCGATCAGTGAACATTTCTTCTGTTCTTAACGATTATCACCGGTAAATACATGTCACTATATCTGAAATTACATCAACTTAACGATTGAGAGCCGTAATAATCTGAGAATTTAATTAAAGATTAAAATTGTAACCTTTTTAAGATTGTCGTTTTTCTTAAAGCCTATAGGTATGGTGTGGACTGGCTCAGATGATTTTACCGGTTCAGATACATTATTAAACGCATTCATGAGCTTCTGCGATTTGATTTTTCGGTGAATTCAATACCGAAAACTAAAGATAGGATAAGATAAAGTATCTATTGCACATTTAAAAAGATACATTGAATAGAATTTAAAATAGGTACAATATAAAATGTACAAAGGTCAAAAAAAACCAAAAATGTTCATTGCAGACGCAGTGAACATTGAGATTGGTGGCAATGAATATGAGTTTAAATCTCAATCGTGGGATGGCGTTTATTACTTTATTTTAGTTTTCCTAGTTTTGTTATGAAACGCGTCGGTAGCGGGTTCAATCCACTGTCGAGGGTATGATCAAATTTAAATTACTATTTCCATTTTCGCCAAAAGAGGAAAGTTCCGCCAAACAAGCAATGTCCCGAAAATCCCGAAATCCCGGTATTTTACTAAATACGAAATCACACATAACTATGTAGTTTCCCTCTGTCACTTAAAAATGCGAATGTAACGGATTGTAAAATCTTGAAGTTATTCCAGTGTCGCTCCCAACAATCAAAACAATAATAAATCGAGTTATAAATAATAAAAAAAACTAGACATAAGTCGTAAATATCTCAAATGAAATCATACAGAATGTTCAAATGATTCATAAAAAGCAAACCAATATTTTAACTTCACTTAGATAACAAATGTTCGTATTAACTGGTACATGTCATGAGAATTTACAATTTATAACTTTTTGTAGGTTCACGCTTTATCCCGCATATAGAAGAGTGTTAGGCAGGATTCAAGACAGGCGTATTTTGTCTTGCACCACGAGGAAAAAATTCATTTCCCCGAGTGGGGGTACCCCGACAATCGTCGTGTTTACAGCCAAACGCTGTTCCACAGGCCTCAACTTTTTGAAAATCATATTTAAAACATCATAGTGCTATATTAGCACACTGACATGAAAGGCGATGGTTATGGGTTCAATCTCCACACTGGCTTTGTGTTTCCAAGGTTCGTTTAGAACGTTAGACAAAGAACAGCGTTAACCTCACTCAACTCGCAAAAGAATAACAAAATTTATACTGTAGACGCAAATAAACGGGAAAGCGTGAAAGTGTATTACAAATATGAAATGAAAATAAAATTAAAAATGCGTGCCACATGACTAGGCATGTTACGTCGATTTAAATTCATAGTTTATATTTATACAATTAATTAACGTTAAACGTGACCATATGTTAGACATGCGTGTTTCACGGATCACTACCGCACTGTAGTTTTGTGGCCTCGTAGTGTGTAACGCTTTTTTTTATATTATTATTAGCTATAATTAAGCAGCTGTATTTTTTCGCTCTGGTGTCGAGGCAAAGCTCGACGTTGAGTTCCGCAATGTCGTATTAATAATAAAATGCAGAATACAGCTGAATTCGAATCCACGTCCGTGGATGCAAAAGCTTAAGCCAACTTAGGCATACATAAAAGGAGCGCTATTTCTTGATATGGCAAGAGCGATCAATATAATATCTAATCTATTAAAGTACTATTAATTCACATAGTTTCAAAGAAAAGTAATACCAGATAGAGTTGATAGTTATTATTTAATTAACATAATGTAACTTTATTACTTTGAATATATTAACTTCCGGTCCCTTCTGACCTTGCAGTACTCAACTCGTGTACTTCAATATGTTAATCACTTGACTAAATTAGTCAAATAATAATAATTAATTTAACAGCCCATGAAGGCTTAAATTCTATTATGACAAGGCCGTCGTTTGTTTCCGCTATTAGACAAAGTGTCTAATGTCTGTGTAAATTTAATAATTTAAAAATTAGTAAAAAATCAAAATATTCTTTATTCAAATAGACTTGTATGAGCACTTTTGTCGTCCCTATTAAGACTTTTCCGTTTCACACTTTCCGCCGAATTCTGGTAGTATTGCGTGTTGAGTGCCGGAACTCCTGCCGCGCTTTATTGCTCGCCTCGTAACCAAACCGAGAAAAAATTAAATATTAAATATTTTATTCCCTCGAGCGTGAATCAAACCAACAACCATCGCGTCTCATTTATAAAATGATATTACAAATTTTTGGTTCTCACTGAACTCGGCAGATCCAGGTTAAAAACCGCACTAGACAAATGTTTGTTTTGGCTAAATAAATGTTTGTTTCATTCTGGTCAAGAAAAAACGCGACGTTGGCTTCTGTATGACACAAACTCTGAAAATAGTTTCACATAAATATTGGGAGACTTTTTAGGGTTCCGCAGCCGAATGGCGAAAAATGGGACCCTTATAAATTCGTCATGTCTATCTGTCCGTCCGTATGTCACAGCCACTTATTGAGACTCTGAACTATTAAAAAATTGTTTAATTTTGTATGGTTACATAGGTAAATATGTCGGTTAATACTTTAATTAAAATATTTTTTGTATTACACCTTTTAATAGTAAATTAACAAAAAAATCATAATTTTATCGATTGACTAAGAAAATTTCAATCACTATTTACTAAAATAATATAAAGCTAAAATCATTCAAATTTTAGCACCTACAACCTAAATGCAAAAACAATAAAAATTTCGCCGGCCACTATGACGACGCGGTCATTGGACTTTAAAGAAATAGTTTTGGGAGTGATGACGAATTCCACCTCACGTATGTAGATAGTATGAATAAATATGGACATCTCGATACAACTGTACCAACAAACGAATGTTAATTGTTATTTTTAATTCTATGCGCTTCACGATGCAGGTAAAATAATTAATTAATATTTTTAAATAAATTTATCAACTATATTAAGATATAAAAATATTAAAATGTAAGGATGAAATCTAATTTCTATTAAAATATATATACCTATCTCTTTAAGGTCGTGCTATGCGACGTCTGATTGCAAAAGCGATGGTTGAGTTGAGTTCAAACCCCAAGGAAAGGAATAATGTATTTACTTTTCCCTAACAAGACAAACCGCGGCGGTGAGTCTTGCCACTCAACACGCAGTGACTCTATTGGGGCATAAAAGAGGAGAACGCAGTGACTCTATTGGGACATAAAAGAGGAGAACGCAGTGACTTGATATTTAATTCTCTCTGCCTATCCTGTATGCAGCTGACTCAAGTTTTATCGTTATGGTCTCTGTGCTTAAAATATAAGTATAACCAAAACAATAGCGACTTGTTTATATAGTCTAAATATTTTTTTAAATGTTATACTTATACAATAATAATTAATTGTATAATTATTATATAAATAAATTTTATAAAAAATATCACCTAGAAAATGTCGCAATTGTTACTATAAAATCTTATCTATCGTAATCTAATCTACAATGAGAAACTGACCTACGCCACACACCGCAAAAATGTAATATGATAAACATTGCACAAGTGCATTGCAAATGTTTAAAGTAATACCAATATGTATGACTACGCTTCAAACTTCTGACTATAAAAGTGATAGTGGGTTCGATTTTCCATATGAGAGAAAGAGTTATTTTCATTCGCGGCGTTGAATTCCGCCGTACACACCGTATTTCGAAAATCCGACGCATCTTATGTTTTAACGCAATGTTTAATCTGCCCTACCGTCCTACCCTGCTAGGGTACATTTACGGGATACAGGATGAAGCTAAAAAAAGAAATATATAGACAGACAGACGCCCATATAACAGTCGATTTATTGAGCTATAACTGTTTAGAAACAGTTAATTATCTAATAATGTCGCCACAGAGTTTGAAATTTTGTTTGATGATATTATTAGCTTAAAACCGTAGTGGTGCAGTATTAATTCAATAAGGATAGTTTTGTTTATACATACAAAACAGTAAAATATCTGAGGTTGTCATGACTAAGAGTCGCAGTGTGTGACTGTAAACTCGGCGGCTGTGAGTTCGGTTCCCGGTTTGGGTAATGAATTACTTTCATTCTCTCGCTTTAATAACTAGAGAAAGCGATGCATTCATTTTAGCGGCTCAACACACTAGGCTTTTGTTTTTTCGGTAGATGGAAAACAGAATACATTCATTTTATATTTTATGCCCGTAATTGTTTCTCTCCTCCTTCCTCTGTCTCTGTTTCGTATTTCATAGTAAAAATAACAATAATAAATAGTAATTTATAACAGTTGAAATAATTGCTAAAATCAAAATTAAGGCCAACTAAATAGAGATTTCATAAAATTCTGGTCACAAACAAAACTTTGGTTCTGTGATTAAGATATAAGTAACAATTGGCAGTTCGCAGAATTTGTAGTGCGCTTTTTCCGCCTAACCTACTTGCGAAATAATAGAGTTGAAAAATATCCTATGACTAACAGATTTCTAATAATAGGAATTCTATATAACTCGAAACTCTATATACTGATTGCATTAAAAAACATGGCATCTAAAGGCAGACACAAATAAAAGTGATAAAAAATTAAAATATAGTCGAAAATCACTTCTTTTACTCCATATTACTATTTCATATTTTATAATATTTAAAAAGATAACCAAATGTAAAGTGTCTAAGAAATTTCCTCTACCGGGAATGAAGCCACATTCATAACTTTTAAGTACATACCTATTTCAAATTCAACTTAAATATATTATAATTTAAAATCTTCAAGTATTTCATTATTTTATTACATTAATAAAATTTATCTATGAAATAGAGAGAAATTGGATGTATCAAATCGCCCGGAGAGATATTAACAAGTGGTCGTACTCATAACTCGTAGGAAACTTCTCGATGTTAAAATAGTAATAAAATGACATGAGTCGGAATGGTCGCATCCCGTCCTCCCGCCCTACTGACACGAATACGCACGCCCTTAGGGATGCCACATTTAATTGTAAATCGATTTTATTACTACGAGTAATTATTTCTAGTATCGATTCTTATTGTAGCATATTTAATTGTTCTCATACTAACACCGCTTTGGTACAAAAACATATAAATGTTACATATAATGTGTGAATCGACTTTTACGATCGGGGTAGCTTTAAGTAAAATATTTTATTATGTCATTATGTTTACCTAAAGTGAAGAAAAAGTGGAGAAAATAGTGACCTTTTTACTAAGTTACTTAAGCCTACCCCTCTTAATATAGGAACATTTCACGGGGTAGGTTTAACCCCGCTTAGTATAGGAGTTATCATTAACTATGTCCTAGCAGAGAATATTGTAATGACATAATAGTATGCCTTATTTTATTATAATATGAAAATTAAATGAAATCTCTCAATTCAAAAGGATCTTAATTATAAATTTATTAGCTCTTAAAAAGTTATCGTAAAGTGCATCAAGATAGTATTTCATTTCAGATTTATGACAATGCGGGTGAATTATATGAACCAAATATTTAAACGACTGTATATAATATGAAGTAAATGAAATTAGAAACCAATCAATTTAATGAACACCCGTATAAAATTCCCGACGCGACTAGAATTTCACAAAATTAGTTTTGTAGAAACAAGTATTTTCAATGGCCAATTATTTCTCATTCAGTTTTTACGATGTCTAAGTTGTTACATATATTTATCTATTTTTGTATGTAAGACATCATTAATCTCAATCTCAATAAAAATTAAGTTTCACTATTCAAAGCTATAAAGATATCAGTTAAATTTAATGGTATTTTTATCAACGTTAAGCTTATCAGTACAAGCTTTAAAAATTCTTAAAACTGACAATCACTTAATGATTCGTAAAACATTTAAAATATACGCAATGGGACAGGGTGTGATTGTAAGCGTGATGAAAATGGTTGTGGGTTCGGGAGAAAGATGATATCTTCACTTAATACTTAAGAATTCATTCACTACATAAACTATACAAAAACTAATAAAACTACTAAATCTACTTTAATATATCGTCTCTATACTGTGTATATACCTTCATATACGTACATAAAACTTTTAAAAAATTTAAATATAAAGCTATTATAAGGTTATTACGCACCATAAAATTCAAGTTCTCCAAATAAAGATAAAAAAAACAAATAAACAATGTTTTTTACGTACAAATATATATTTAGACACCCCTGCCGTACAGAAATAGTGCATGCATGCACACAACGCATCTGACACATTTCGTAAACTCAAGACGCACGCGCCGCCGTCACTTAATCTGTCTTGAATCGTAAACACTTGGTTACAAAATCTTTTGTTTTCCCTTTCCACTGTAATACTAAGTAGTATATGGTTTATGTTAATTGTTTATAATATAATGAAACTGTGTGAGTGTTAACGCGACAGGTTGTGAGTTCCATTTCCACTCGAGAAAATGAAATATTTAATATTTTCATTTCTTCAAGGCAAAGCACGGCTTTGATTTCTACCACTCAACACGCAATGTCTCCAGAATTCGGCGAAAAGTGGGGAGAGGCTATCTATGCGTACCCTGCTACATGGTACGGAATACAGCACGAAGCTGAAAAAATATATGAAAAAAGCAACGATTTTTCCGTACTTACAATAGGGTAGGTTTTGTGTTAAGACACTCTGTTCCTTCTTTCTTTGTTTCTTTATCCTCATTTATTTTGTAGCAATAGTTTTTATAGTAAAATATCTAGTAGAGCAGTTTTAAGAACTCATTAAGATACCACTATCGCGGGATGAGGAACGGGACAAGCTCTATTTGTTATCAATATAATAAAATGCTAGTATTTTCCTCCATCTTCATTAATCCCCGTCCGATCAAGTTAATAAAAGTGTATTGTTTACTAAAATATTTACTTTCCGCTGTTATTCAAATATGTATTACATACAAATAAGGACCACGTGTCCGAAAATTAACATACAAATAATAATGTATTATTAATATTTAAGTACCATTCTATTATATATATTCTTTGAGGTTGATGACGGTGGACGAGGCAAAAGAGATATGTAGAGACCATAGTGTTTGGTGCCTCGTTCTCTCTGACTACCCTGCTAGGGATACAGCGGGAAGCTAAGTTAAGTCTTCTAAATTACACTACATTTTAACACGCTTATAATAAGGGCATTAACTATGTAATAAAATTAAAGAATCTGAATTACACGCACTTCTAATTCATATCATTATGAAACCTGACAATTATGTGTAGAAATAGATGACAATAGAATATTACGGTACTATCGAGCTGTTCTGATGATAGAATTGGAAGATGGCTGATAGAACCTTGGACTTCTTGCTAGTAAAACATATCGAGTTTGTGCTCACTACATTCGTCTTACTAATATGTTCCGTTGTAAAAAGTGTGTTTTTATTTTTTGAAGGTATTATTTATCATTATAGATATTGCGTGCTTTTTAGCATAATTATACCGCTTTTTTAATCTAAATTATCATTTTGCTCAAATCTACTAATAAATATATTTACGCCATCGTATTCGAACCCACAACAAATGTGTTTATTCAGGTACATCCCGAATGGATGCGATGACGTCAAATGTGTATTATGAAATAGAGTACAAGGCTAAAGCGCTTTGGGCATAAAATGATGGCTTCAGTGCCGTCAAGTTGACTATCTCGAGCAATTATCAAATGCAATTGACACATAGTAGCAAGATACGAGTTTATTTTACCTTATATGCTTATTATAAAAGTAAATGTAACGATGTGTTTATGACCTAATACATTTAGTAGGCAGAGGGAATCTGGCAACCAAGTTAAGACACTCCGTTCTCATTAAGGCACTGCCGTTCTCCATTTTCCATCGAATTCTGAAGGCATTGAATGTTGAGTGGCGTTGTATGTTCCATTCTACCAGAGCGAAGTAACGAAAATATTAAATATTTAATTTCCTCGAGTGGGAATCGAACTTACACTATCGCATTTACAGTAACACGCTTGTACGCTGGCGCCACGACTGGCCCAATACACAACGTAGAAGTGATATAAAAAGTTCGATGCCCACTCGAGGGAAAATTTATATTTAAATCGTTTCTTACGTCTGGTTGAATCGAACATGGTATTTTTAAAACTAGCGAAAAGTGAACCTTTAATTTATTTTCAATTTAGGGACAAGTAGATTAAATAAATAAATAAATTTATTTATTATGTTATGTTGTTTCCTAATATTTTAAAATGTCTAAAGTAAGACTATTAAATACGAATGGACGTTGATAACCTATAAGTTATCTAATACCATTAATTCAAGCAGAATATGTCTAAGCTAACGTTATAATGCCGCTACTATAGTGGCAGCATGTAGAGTTATTATTGTAAGTTAAATTAGATTTTAGTTAAGATGAAATTTTAACTTATTTTTATGTATTGAAATTTAAAAATGTTTTATTATTCGTCATGGCACAGCGCCACTCGGGGGAATAAATATTTTAGTTTAAAAATTAGAAAAATAAATTAAAAAACTATTTGCATAACTTATAAAATAATTAAATTAAAAATTCTTTGCAATATATATACCATAAATATTTAAAATAAAGTACAAACACATATATTAGACATAGAAAATTAAAAGATATTATATTGCGGATATCATTAAACATTAGAACATAAAAACGCAGGTCAACGTCTCGCAAAGTAGCCTTGCCATATTAAATAGAAAAAAGTACAAGACTTCATAGAGCTCGCTTGTGTGCTATGCATTTATTCTGCACCATCCTATAAATCATATAGAGCCTTAGTTTTTTTCCATAATTAATTCATTGAAACCGTCGTTACGCTGTGGAATAGCGTATCATTGTAAGCACGACAGTTATAGGTTCGATTAATACTCCGGGGAGTGAAATCTTCATTTCCCCGCACTGATAGACAAAGCGCAGCGCTAAGTTCCGCTACTGATTACGCAATGTCTCGTAAAATTGGGCGGAAAAAGGAAAACGAGGTGTCAAGTCTTAACACTAGGTTCCCTCTGAATAACTATATAAAATAACTTATCATTGCCATTTGCTGCTACATGGTAAGTAGTATGAGCGCGCGATAAAGACTAACCAGGCCAAGTTATAAGGTCGGATTTGTCATTATTGATTGTAAATAACAATTTAGTGCGAAAATATTTAACAATAGGCGTTTTGGGGTCATACGGCGTACACGGAAAGTCAACTCGTGATTTAGTGGAATTTTTGTACAGCTAAAATTTTATATTGTAATTGTGATAGAGTTGTTGTTAGTCTAGTTGTATGCAGTATTTATGGATTAGATGAAGTGTTTGATGGGTAAAAAAACAAAAGAAATGAGTAACTACACTATATCTTTACATAATCAGAAAATAAGGGACACTAGAGTGCATGAAACTAACAATAATTTTTATTTTATTAATTTAATTTATTCCATGTTCAATCAATTTCAATAAAAGGTTGTATTGTTAATACTTTTTTTTAATTCTTTAAAGTCTATAAAGCAAAGGGGGGATTAGAACTTCTCATGCATTCAAATAAAAAGCATCGACCGTGTCTCTACATAAAACGTCAGTTGATGAATTATTACATTGCATGTTGCTGCAATTCTTAAAATTATACATGTTTGCTTGGTTTCTTTACAATACTCGTAACTTTAAGTTAGTCTCGCACCAAGGATTAAAAATAAATTAAAAACATATAAAATTTGTGGCACGCCGCAAGGCCTGGAGCCGTGTTCAAGAAGACATGTTATACTAGAAGTAATACTACTTTTAAAGTTCATTTATCATTTTTAGTTTATATTTACTTTGCTCTTAAGTTAATTTTTTTAAAATATACATATTATGATAATTTTATTTTTACTAATATAATATGTTCATTAGCAAAATTTTGTATAACAGTATTTTTAACTTAGGTAGTAATATTTTGTTAAGTACTATTTTTTGACAAATGAATGAAATATACGTGAAATACTTCGATTACCGTCGTCTCTACCTCAAACGAGTTTGACCAGACTGGAAAGTTTCATCATTGTGAGTGCACTTTTCCGCTTGTTATACCATCGATATATAAAATATATAAGCTTATAGACGGTGTAAACATAAATTAGCTAAATTTTATAAGGATGGAACATATATATCAGGATTAAAAATATTGTTAATATTATGCATAAGTAATAATATCGGGGCAGAGATGACAATATTTGAAGTCAAGTGGAAATGAAACCCACGAACCCTAGCCAGCTTATCATAAAAGTTAGTTTTTTTTAGAAACTAGTTTAAAAAGTGAAGAGTGGAAATAAGAAACGATTATACAGTTGATAAAACTTCAATAAATATCATTATAAATTATAACACATGTATTTATAATGACAACTGACGCTTAAAGCTTGTTAAGCTCCACATAAAAACAAGTATAATGCGAAAACAACATTCTCAATATTAATAAATTTAAAAAAATATTATTTATATTTAAAAAAAAAATATTTAAATGGAAAGAAACTAATTATCTGTTGAATCGTATCAAGCTATGTTTTAAACAAGTAAAGATGATAAATTATACGAGTACGATGACATTAATGTTTTTTTATGTCCAATAAAAGTATTCGATATTAAAAATGTAAACATTATTAGGCAAATTTAAGACAAGATTATTCTAAACAGGTACATAACTCAGCCTAGTCTAGCCTTGCTTTTCTTTTTGATATCACAATAAGGGCCGAGAGACGCAACGAGCAAATCGATAATATCATCGTATTCAGGATATCACTAAAGTAAAAGTAATGAGCTTATTCCTGTGACGACAATTGCTTCTATTAAGCCGCCTTGTATACGGTGAGCTTATTTTCTGTATGAGTACGTTCACCACAGCATCAAAGTTCAACGATTATACCGCATTTATATTAGAAAAGTCTTTTAGAAAATATTATAGAAGTATATGAGAATATTTACTTCACATGGGACCATAGAAGGATATTTTTGATCTAATATTTGTAAAACAAACTGTAAGACTCACCCATATACAATGGCGATTGTCTGCTGCCCACGTTGTCGTCGACATACGGTATGCCGAGCGTCGCTATACCGGTCTGTCCCACGCCGACGACCAAGAGACAGATAAACAGCCACGGTATCACCACAGCAGTGATGGAGGACCTCGTGGCCGTGCTCTTGGCGTGCGCGTCGTCACACGCTAGCATCGAGGAGTTGCCGTCAGAGGAGCAGACTGGTGCAGCGCCAGCTCTGTGCGCGTCCAAGTGCACGTCCATTAGCCGCGTCCCGTACAGAACATGCGGAACCACACAGCCGATGACTCCCACGGCGAGGACGAGCATCATGCAAGCTATCCACCTCGGCCGGTGGCCACGACCAGCTAAATACGTCAAAAACAACGCAGTACAGATTTGTCCGATCTCAGTCGCAGCCATCAGGGTCCCCGTCGTCTTGGATTCTACTTTAAATAATTTTTCTACCGTCGTCGTCACACTCACGAAGTAAGTGAGGAACATTCCTTGTAAAACCCATCCCGATAGAAACACCAGCATGAAAACTCGCGTCGAATGGAACACCGTCCGTGTCCCTGATATCTCGGGTGCGGGTATTTTACAATCAAGCGAACCATTGTTGTTTCCTGTGGCTAATCTTTCCTGTTCCTCTGGCGTGGCTTCTACTCCTTTCATGTCGCCGTCCTGGGCCGCCGGGCCGGTGGGACCCGCCTCCCCTCCCGCAGTGACAGTTGCGACACCGGGTGCCCTGTGGCAATAAAAAAACGTCTTAAAAACTATACCCTTATAGATACTAACCAACGACTGCATCGCTTCAACTCACGTCATATTTTTTTTCAAGTGTAGCTAATTCCTAGCACTATCCAGTCTACCGCGGCGTAGCGCTCGGAAAAAACAAAGTAAACTTGAAGCTGATTTAATGTTAAGAAATTACAAAAAAGACACTCCGGCAGCAGAAGTATGCGTGCATAGTCTAAGGGGATACCAATGTAATGTTGTTAAGGTTGCTAAGGTTGCGTGCGCGCACCCACTCCGGCGCAGAGAGACTGCAGCGTGCAATTATACGCGACGCAGTGCTACACTCTGCACCCGCTGCACCCGCCCCTCAGCTTGTTCCCAAAATTGTATTGGTCGCCTATTCGATTTTTTGTACAGCTACGAGTACACACAACGAAAGCTGCCCGCACGCCGCCCTCCTCGCGTTATTACTCGCGCCGGAACGTGTTTAAGTATAGAGGATATTACAGTTCATCGGCGTATGTATTAACTTACGTTGAGATGATATACAACTCGTATCGTATCATATATTAATTAGTTGACAATTAAAAATGAATAAAGTTTATTGAAATTATTAAAAAAAAACAATATCACTCACTGATAAATAAGAATAACGTGCGGCGCAAGTTCGCAATACAACAGGATTGGAATATTAATGAGAATTTGTACTGCTAACTGCACTCGAAGAACTCACCAATGGGGCCGATGACCACAAGTAACACTATCAGACAGACATAGGTAGATCAGTCTTTCGACACATTTCGAAAAGCGAACTATTTTACGATAACACTAATTGACTACAATTAAGTAAAATATATACGGATATTTGGGAGAGACGAGACTTTTTCCCGGCTATTCATAAATCAGCACTGGCAACTGCATTCCGAGATAAGGAAACAACTTGTACAATGTTCGGACTATAATCAAATCCCTATCACGACGTCGATAACGGAGTATATAGACCGACCATTGGCTATGTAGGTCACTGCCCTAACAACCTTTAAGAGAACGCCCTATTTATCACAAGCGATAGCAATATTATGTACCTACATATATTAGAAACACGCTGTTCTAAGAAGCAACGTCACGTCAAATTTTTAAAAGGAAAATTTTGATCGTCTGCCAAATTTAAATTTTATATTTATTCAGTCATAAAAATGTGGTAGAACACTTGGAAAGTAAAATGATAAATGGCGTCTTGAATTTGCATAATATCTTGTTTTAATTAACTTTCTCCTTCAAGTTACGAATTCCCTACAGCGAAACTATTCGTTTATAGACAAAATCGAGTAGTATATATAATATAATATCTACAATTTATCTGAGCTTTAAGCTTTCAACATAAGCATAATGGTAATTGTATATCAGACGACAATAAAAAGAAAACCGGTGTCCGGGGTAATCAATTTGATCGCGAGTCGTAGCGGCGCGGGCGCAGCGCGACGAGACTCATTTTAATTGGCCAATGTTGTATGAAACTGCAGTCAGTACTTATATTATAACTACTATACCCATATACCTCTATTATAAATAAATAAAATAATCAAAAGAGGCCAGTCGTGGCGCAGAGGCACAAAGTGTGACTGTAAACGCGACTGGTTGTGGGTTCGATACCCACTCGAGGAAATAATAAATATAATATTTATTTAAACTTATATTTCCGTTTCTTCGCTCTGGTGTCGAGGCTTCAGAATTCGGCGGAATGTGGGTACCGAAGTTTCTTAATACAAGCTTCCCTCTGCCTACCCTGCTGTGTGCGGGATACAGAGTGAAGGGTCCATTACGAATTATTTAAATCCTCTATTACGATTGATAGGCAATGAATCACGAGTCGTTAACGACGGCGAGTCTATTGGCGTGATTGAATCAACTACCTTCCAACAAAACACCGATAAAAAGATGATCAATATAAATAAAACGGTCGCGTAGAGAAAATTAGATAACAATTTAGATATACGGCACGAGGCATCACACGGGGTACTGCTCAAGTCCGTGCCTTTAATTATAATACAAGCATGTTCCAAAAGGAACAACGCTGGAATAATATCGAACGTCAACCCTCATCAAATACATCTTTAGTGCATTTGTATGGAAAATAAAAAGATACAGTTTGAAGCCAAATAAGTATTATCGTATTCGGGACAAATGTACGGACATATGTATGTGCGCACGTGCTTTTAAATTCACAGCGAACGCCGCGGGCGTCATAATACTTTTTAAAGTCAGGACAAATGGATAATAAATCAATCCGCAACTCACTGTGACCTAAACAGAGTTTGAAATAAAAGTAACGGTTGATATTAGTATCAATAATACCAATGAGAAAGTGTTCCATTCAGCAATAAATACGAATGATTAATAAATATTGACGTGTATTTTATAAGATATCTTTATATTTCGTAAGTGTATGCATTACTTAAAGATTATAACTAATAATTAAGTTTTTAATATATACAATATTGCAACTAAAACAAATTAAGCTAAAAAAACTGTATGTTTCGAGGTAAGGATACAAAAGGATTAACAAAAACATTTTAATGAGTCTGGCTTTATTAAAGCATATACAAGATGGAATAAGACAACATGAATATTTTTAAATGAAGTTCTAAGAAATAACCAAACTTGCATGTTGCATAAATATTTGTATAATAACTAACATTTGCTTAAATTTCGTTTTTTATAATGCAGTTGTGGCCAAAAGGCATGTAAAAAGAGATTCAATCTCAATATTATTAAATTAAGATATTTTAAATATAGAAACTTCTAGCTATTGGTAATCTATTTGAATGACACTATTTTCCTATACTGATATTATTATACCATAGTTCAAGTTATCTAAGTGAGAGGACAGAGCGGTCAAGGTAAGCGAGCAACACTGTGATGGCACTGTAACCTTTGAATACATATGATTGAACCTGCCATCTAGTTAGTTTTCTATAATCCTACCACTCTGATAAAGAAAAAGAGCTTATGGTTTTATTTTTGACTCCATCGCTCAAAAGCCAGCGTTGAGTTCCGCTACTAAAGTAAAGAAATGAAATTTCACTGGAGTTGAAACACTAGAATCTAGTGAATTGAAATAATAATTACTTAAAAAAACTCAGTTTTTATCTTCAAAAACAAACAATATCACCACGAATTATTTAAAGGAATGGTCCTTTTAGATAACTTTATGGTCACAATAATAATGGGTCCTTATCCCAGCTAGCTAATAGCTTGTCTGTGCATTTTTTACTCGATACATAACTAAGATACTGTAAGTGGGGTAATAAGCATTAAATATTCATATCGTTTACAACGATAAGTTTAGCTAAATTTTCATAATATTTTTTTTCTTTACATAACGCATCTCCTATATTTTACAAGGTAGGCTTAGAGGACCTAGAGCCACTCTACTTGTTGATATTTCGTCCATTTTAGAGACATTAATTGGCTTAGAAAAGCTGTAGCTATAACCACACAAAGGAAATATATTAAAGCAAGGAGAGATTAATTATATAACAACCAATAAATATTCAATCGAGCGAAATCTGAAATGAATTCACAGTTTATTTAACATATCAAAATTAAACATAATTATGTTGTATAAAAATATCAATACGATACCGTTCTCATAGCGGGAGAGAGGCGAAGAAAAATACTTAAACATTTTATAATTTGTGCATTAAATCCGATAAAGTTCATTGATAACGATATATCATTATTCCGGCCGTTACATTAATGATCGTGCAAGCAATAAAGTTCAATTGCATTCCGACACAATAAAAACTAATAAAGACCCCGGGAGCTACTTTGTGTTTTACGATCATTGGACGCGGCTGTGACATGCTTTCGAAATTTTTTGGTTTTTTTATATATTCTATACGTATATTACATAAAATAATCGTTGTTACATAGTTGAAATAGTTTACCATTAATTACTGTAAGTCATATTCCACTGAGTCTGTACGTTTCTCACTTTCCACCTAATTTTCCATTTATTGCAACTAACGCAACTCAACGCGGTTTGTATTGTTACCAGAGTGGAAAAAATAATTTATTGACTCTAATGTCAAAGGAATCCGCAATCGTCGTGTTTTCAGTCAGACGCTGAGTCGCTGTGCCACGACGGCCTCAAAAAACAAATTAAATAATAAATAAATAAAAATAACCTATGGAAATACCTATAACGTAAAGTTGATTTTAATAGTACCTATCGTACAAAATCGAATAAAAACTATTCTTAAAGCAAAGATTGTATATATCATTATAAAAATATTAAGAGAACTTTACAATTCTTGAACAGAAAAAAACTCAAAATTATTGTGTATTGTTTATTTAATCTTCCTTTATACCTACTCCATACTATTACCGGCGTTGGTTGAGTAAAACTAGTGTTGTCACCTTCTTCTCCACTTACCATCTATTATTAAAAAAAATACCATTGACACGGAACACAACGCCGCAAACAAATAGAGACGTTCCCTCGAGTGGGAACCAAATCCACAACCATTATTTGTACAGTCTGTCTCTTACTAACTTTGCGATGTTGTCATAATTTTTTACTCACGTTAAATTTTTCCGCACAGTATATTTGGCAAGTGCAAATCATCATGGCCGCAACCTTGACAATCATTTTTTATGATAGATACACTGCGTATAACAAATGTTATCTACAATTGGAGCGTGGTTTTAAATTCGAACTAGGCCGCGATCTATATCTCGTCGATTATTATTATAAATACTCGGTCAGTAGTGTGTGCCTTGGAATAATAACAATATAAATATAACAGGTTTTGTGATAAAATTAGTTATTAGGTAATTTTAATTTTTAATTAAAAATATTTTTTTAGATGGCAACATCAAAGTCTGAAGTGTAAAATGTTAATAATTTATTATTAAAAACAGAACCTTCTTTTCCCAACCGTGTATAAAACATAAATAATAAAACTAAAATTAAACGTTCATTTAATAAATGTTTTGCAACAATATTTCATAAATTCGATCATATCTTAGGTGAATGTGCTGTAAATATAAACGATAACAGCACAAATAAAAAGCAATGACAAATAAATCTTATTTTGTCCCGATATTTTGAACTTAGATAATAACCACTGATATAATTAACGAATAATTTCGAAGTCTTGTCGCACTAACTACTTATTATATTATTATTGCATTATACGTTCAATATTGTAATATGGCCTTCGTGTAGAGTCCTGCTACTCAACACACAATATATCGTAAATTCCACGGAAAGTAGAGAACGAAGTGTCGTTACACCAGGTAGTATGAAAAAATGAAAATATCAAACCATGTGACCAAATCGAGAATAAAATCAGTAACATAATTTTGTTTTTTCTATTTTTTTTAAACACCTACCTACCGTTTCATTTAAACATTAAATTGGATAGATTTAGTAGGGAAAAATTATATTAAAAAACATAATCAAGACAATCATTAAAGTATATTAAATAATTTTTAACATAATTATAATAAAACAGAAAGCACGATACGAAAATATATATCAACAAACTTTTGTCAATGTTTTCCTTTTATATATGCATGCGAAATTCCAAGAAACTTTAATATTTTGGCGGTTCGCAAAATTACAGATAAAAAATATTCACACATAATAAAAAAAACGTAAATGATTATTAATTCTCTCTACATATGAAACAAAATATCCTGGAATATGAGTATTGAGAGCGTGTTCAGCATTCATTAAATTACGCAATTTTAATTATTATTTTTTTTATGTCGCAGACTTTTAATTAATGTTAATATGTAGTATCTGATTTTTAAAAAATACAGCGATACGATAACATTGCTGCAAATGGGAACAAATAAATGCAGCCTATCAATCAATCGCCTACCTTCTATCGATAATCTCTTAATAACATTTTTTTGTAATATTTTTTGATAAATTACTGTAACTGATCAATTTTTTATTATATTCAGTGAAATTCACTTCTCTCTCTACTAGAGAAATGTCACTACATATTTTTACAGCTTTACGACTTCGCCCGCGTATCATGTAGAGGAAGCCTAGTGTTAAGACACATCTTTCCCCTACGTACTTTTTTCGAACATAAGATTAATGATGTTAGGGAAGATAGTTTTCTGTCCTTGAGAAATTGCAAGCACTACGTGACTGCTAAACTTGCGGCCGTCGATTAGTCTGGGACTTGGGAAATTTATTTGCCCACCCCTTTTAGCAGAATTGATAACTGAAATATGATAATTTTCCTACAAACGTTTATAACTTTTAACTAAGCAAGTACTCAATAAGCGCGTGCATAATTTTTATTGTAATAACCTCAAGTTAACTTCACTTTAAACTCGACACGAACATCGATTGCTGTCTCGGTATTTCATTAGTTGTCATACCAACCGACACACATTCAGATGTACGACAAGGACACAGGGCGACAATAAGGCACATTGACACATTTATCCGATAGCCAGTTAAAATAACTATCTACTTTAGGCTGTATCTATGATATAAATAGTGATAAATAACTATTAAAGATGTCAATTCGTATATTAGGTTCGTGTATTTGAGGGCGCCTGGTTTTTTTATTAGTTTCAATATGGGTGGTCGATAAAAACCTCGTTTAAATTCCTAAAAAAGGGGCGATTTTTTCTAAGGGATTTTAGTGTTTCAGTGCTTAACACTTTAATAATAGTTATCTTAAAAACAATATAAAGTTATATTAAAAATTTAAAAAGCTATCTAAATGAAAGATGATTATTATATGTATGTTTTTCATATAAAAAAATATTATTTAATCACAGTACAAATTGAAAATCACATGAAATTAGATAAAGTTGATGAACTAAATTTCAAATACATACAAGTAAAGTCCCTCCATAACATGTTTAGAAATAATTACCTTACTTCAATTCATAGTCAAAGTAGCTTGCAAGTAACATTTAACTTTTAAATTACGTGATTGCCTTTTAGTTGCAAATAAACTGACTAACTAACTGAGCCAGTAGTTATGAATGCGACGGTTGTACAACCTGGTATTTAATACATTTAAAATACAATTTATAATTAATTTATTTGCAATTTGCATTGACGATAGTTATCTAGCTCTGGCATTATCTATACGTAACACCAGATTCGATTGATAACAATATCAATCATTTGGTATTAATACAATTTTACGTTTACTTACATAATAGAAATTATTCCTTATATAGCTACCATATTACATATATTCCTGATTTCTAGTTTCTGAGATATATTTTGTGAACATACAAACATGCATACAATATATATACACTTACGAAATTTAGCATACGTGCTTTGATAATATAATTAGATTATCAAAAATAATTTATAAGTTTTACGAGTGTTAAGTACACTGAATAAAGAGTTAGTGGATGATATATAAAGTTAGGTACTTCCATAAGTCTTTACCTACATAATGTGTCAAAAATATACAAAATGTATAATTTTCAAATACTTTTTAATGATATTATAAAACGATGGCTAAAAAAGAAGAATCAGCTAAATCTATATATATAAAATCGAAAGGTCACTCACTCATCACGAAATCTCAAAAACTACAAGTGCTAGGAATCTCAAATTTTGCATAGGAGTTACTTATAGGACGTAGGTGCTCGCTAAGACGGGAATTTGCAATATTCGATTTCTAAGGGGTTGTTTTTGGGGTCGAAAGTTTGTATGTAACTTCGTTACAACAAATGCTAGGAGTCTCAAATTTTGCATAAACGTCACTAGGACGTAGTCATGGAGACAGAAATTAATAATAACATAGTTCACGCGGGTGAAACCGCGAGCGGGCCGCTCGTATTTGATAAATGCATCCAACATTCTACCTACCAGTATATCCTTTTATTTAAACAATTTTACAAAGGCAAATTAAATTTTCATAAATAATCAGGTAAAACAAAAAAGACCAAAAAGCCACGCAGCAGTACATCCACGACTCTCAGTATAAATTAAAGATAAACAAAATAACGATCGCCATTACAACAAGAGAACGTGCATTGAATCAGGATCCAAAGTTAATAAGGCAAAAATAAAACAAGGAGTAAATAAAAGGAAACTTAACACGAACAATTGAGATCCAAAAAGCCGTAGTGGCGCAGTGGCACAGCATGTGATTGTAAAAATGACGGTTGTGGGTTCGATTATCACTAGGGGGATCAATTATTTATTTAACATTTCCATTTCCTCTCTCTGGTAATAAGAAAATTCGGCGGCGAGTGACAAACGGAGTGTCGTTAAGACTAGGTTCCCTCTGCCTACCCTGCTATATGCGGGATACAGCGTGAAACTAAAAAATAAGAAATAAACAAATAAATACAATTAAATTTAACACGAACAATTGAGGTCTGAGAGACGTTTGCATGAAACCAATCCCTCGAAGACTTGCACGCATAAAGCAAGTCTTGACAGCGGACACCCCGCGGCGCTATTTACTGATAAAGATATTATATACATTAAAGATTTAGGAATGAAGGTGACATTGGAACTGGTGATATAAATTTCCAAGTAAATAATTGCTTTTTGTTATATTTAAATATGTATGAATGGATTAAATTTTATTAATTGCGCTTGACTTAATGATAAAGTTGAAAGATATGAGTGGAAAGATCGAAGATGTTTGAAGCTAATGAGAACTGAAAGAAGTTTTCGACTTGTTTTCATAACATAATTTTATATGAACCTGGTTTTCTTTTTCTTTGTTTTTCCTTACACTACGATGTATCCCGTATATAGCAGGATAGGTTGGTCGCTCACTATAGGTTTCACGTAAAACGTGAATGGGAGAAAATGGAGAATGTAGACACCTATCATCTATTAGACAGAACCTCGCTTTTTAGCTACCATTTTAACTGTGGAAGATACGCAATAATAATAAAATAATATTTTTGATACTCTAACTAACCAAGTTTTCCTTAGACATATTCTCTTACGCAACGTGACATAACCAAGCCTTGACATTGTTGAACTCATACGTTTAACGCGTGCCAAAGCCATTCGTAGTACCTATAGCAGGTACAATGCTAATATATCTACGATGTAGCATTGTTCACCTGGTGGCGCTACTAATTAAACAATTCGTGATTTGCACCTACAGCCAATTAAAAATAACATAATTTAAATATATTTTTCATATGCAAGTAGTTTTTGCCAAAGCCCGGCGTTGAATTCCGCCACTCAACATGCAATACCTCATGAGTTCAGCGGAAAAGTTAGCACTAGGTTTCCTCTGCCTACCCTACTGTGTGCAGGATACAGCATGAAGCCGATTTAATTTGTAATCCAAATACTAAATCTAAGATAATAATCAGAAATATAACCTGCACAATTTACATATAACAATTCAATAATGGAAAATTACGCCGAAATAAGCCGAGCAAGGTCACCCCAACAAATCACTGGCTCTGCCAATTTGACACCACTCACCTCCACTTATTGGACAAAGTGGAACGTGTAAATGAAGAAACGATACGCGGCACCGCCACCGTTTAACTGGCATCGGTGGTGATGAAATACATGTCATATCTGAAGGTAATATTCATTAAAGTACTAACTATTGAATGGATCGCGCTTGGATTTTTACTTATACCATATCTCGTATTTACTGACGAAACTAATACGAATAGATATCGAAGTTTATGAGAGTGGCAAATTATTTTTTATCAGCGTGTTCCGTTGAATTGTTCCAAATGGAGCGTCACGTCGATGAAAGTGATAGCGTCATGAAAATCGGCTGATATGTGGATAGGGGCGGTGTCAATAATGTCAATATCAAAATAGTCCCGCTGAATTTCTTGCTGCGGTTCTTCTCAGATCCGAGGCATTGATTTTAGTGAACTGGTGGTAAATTGTTTGACGTTCAAAAAATTAAGCATGTAACTTCTTATTTTGAATAAAATTATTTGACTTTGACTCAGAAAAACGCCTTCGTACCGTCTCTTAGGCCCGGACACCACCAAAGAACCAATATAATTTCTAACAGAACTTCAATTTTTTTAAAAACCAATAGACTTTCATTAGTCACACATCTCGTCTCCAGTAGAGATCGCTGAGTTTGTCTTATAAGTCTCCGCTTTGGACTTCTCTGCACACCTCCGCTTTAGTGGAGTCGGGCCTAAGGATTTGCATACGTTCACCTGAATTCACATGGAGAAATCTCGCCTTACCACTTTTTAAGACTGCAAGGCATTGTGTGCTCAACAAAGCTGTTTCCATTTTCCATTTGAACAAACTGAACATTTTAGGGTCAACGTACTGATGCGGAGACCGAGTGTATCGATAACTGGTACTTGTCGTGATATTATTAAATTCTGGTACCTACTTCGTTGCGTTATAAATTATGTTCTAAAACGATGAGATTATTGATACAAGATGTACATTTACAATACATTATAGAGGAACGCCCTTAATTGCTATAAAACTGATATAAGTTGTATATAAACGTATATTTAAATCATTACTTCTCAAATTTAGTAATGATTATAATTAATAGCACTCATTAGAGTTGTATTCTGAAGTGAGATAGCAAAAAGCGTAGAAGACGGTTAATTAATAAGCAAAACACGCGCGGGCTGAATGAAGTGGGTGAGGGCCAATGGTAAGAGCCTCATTGAAAACAGATCCTCCACGAACGTATCATAAAAACCTTTTATATATATTTATATACTACTCGTATATGTGTGCTGATATATTTTTGACTGCAAGAGAACTTTGGTATATTTTTATAGCTTCACGCTATATCCCGCACATAGTAGGGTAGGCAGAGGGAACTTGGGAACCTTCCCATTAAAATATTTTTGTTCCCTACTTTCAGCAGAATTTTGAAGGCATTACATATTGAGTCAACTCTCTTTACCAGAGAAAGGAAATGAAAATATCAAATATTTAATTTCCTCGCTTACCAATCGAACCCACGCCCTGTCGCCTTTAGAGTAGCAGGTTTGTGCTCCTGCGCCACCACCGGCTCCTAGGTATAATTATATGAAACATAAATTAATTTTTTTAAGACAAAACACGTTAACTGATGTATTATTTAAATGTATTATTATAATGTTATATATTTTTTTAATCTACCTAAAATTCACCATGTTCGCATGGCTATAATTAAGATATACTTTTAATATATTTTTTTCAATTTTTACCTTCATTAAAATAGTTATTTTTTGTTTTATCTTTGTCTTATAACTAATCTTTACGTTTTGCAGGTATTACAGTGATTCTCTAAAATTTAAATTATCCTTATATGTAAAAAATAAGACATTAATTTAAGACATCATCATTCAACATAATAATATACACAGTAATACTATAGAAAGTACTAAATAGGTACGTATAATATAAAAAAAATAAACCTACTCCCTCATACATTAATAAAAAATTATAAACAACTTTCTCAAACTTCCGACACAAAACGTTAAATAAAAATAAAAAAGGAAACGACTTTGAAGTCCACTCAACACGTACCTAATGGAACGTAGCGAGTGTAAAGATAAACAACCTTAGCTCACCTTTATACAGGATACTGCTTAAACAATTTAAAGTTAGTTTTTAGGGTTCGTTATCTCAAAAAAACGGAGTCTCTATAGGTATGTTGGTCCGTCTGTCAACATCATTTTTCTCAAAGTAGCAGGAGGTATCAAGCTAAAATTATTATCAAATATCCAGGTTTATAGGCCATTGATGCACAGTAAAATTCAGCTTCTAAGTCAATACAATGAAAAGAGACGAGTAGAGAGTAAGAGCTTATGTATTGTTTTCGCGGCATTTTATAAAAATCTATAGGGTACTTCCGTGGACTAAAAATTATAAAATTTGACAAGAACTAAGAACTTGCGATACATACAAATAAATTAAGTAAATACTTACAGGAAAAAATTATTACAAACTTATAAATGTCCACTTTGAAGCCACATTTCATTTGATAATTATGAAATTGATACAGAACTGACGGTGGGCGATTACGACTCGCACTTGACCAGTTTTTTTAAATACACTTCTCTGTACACGTGTGTATAAAATGAAAACTGGTTTTTACATTCATGTTTTGTTTAACATTAAATTTGTAGTTTATAATTTTATTTATACTTAATTCATTATTATCAGTACATAAATTAAACTTATGGTTGTTTAAGATATATATTAAGAAATCGGTTATAATAAAAAAATATATAATATAGCTTTTGTGAAGCAAGAGTGAGTGGTAACTGGTAAGAGAGATATGATGTGGATGAAACTGAAGAAGTTTCACGTATAGTCCATGAGGCCTCCCCTTTGGTGGTTGATGACAGGGAACGAGGCGAAAGAGGGATGCAGAGACCGTAGCATTTGGCGTTTCGTTCATATTTAAAATGTAATGATTGTATATTTTAAATGTAATGAACTTATTCAGTTTAAGCTCTGATATAATATAAAGTTATAAAATACCTAATACATTTAAATCAAAATTAAATCAGCTTCACGATGTATCCTGCACACAGCAGAGTAGGCAGAGGGAACATAGTGTTAAGGCTTTGCGTGTTGAGTGGCAGAACTCAACAACGTGCTTTGCCTTGACAGCGAAGAAATGAAAACATAAACGTAAAAAAATATTTCACTTCCTCGAGTGGGGATCGAACCCACAACCATCGCGTTACAGTGACACCCTTGTGCCGCTGCGCCACGACGGCCTCATCTTTTTTTAATAAGTATTTAAATATCAATAAATATTAAATACCATATGACCGCATACATTCTCAACGTCTTTTATATAACATTGGAACAGCTATCTTATCTCATTCATATTTATCATAATTTATAAATATGGGCAAAGGAAAGCACAACTTTAATTAATTCACCAAGTAAACTTTCATTAATAAGTGGTTGTCGTACAAGCACGTAGATAAATAAGCATATTTTACTTTTATAGACCTAAGGCCGTAGTGGCGCAGTCGGATGAGGTGAAACTGTAAACGCGATGGCTGCCGGTTCGATTTTCACTCACTGGGGACATGAGGGGACATGAAATATATGTTAGACAAAATGAAATAAGCTATAAAACTAATTTCCTTTGTAGTACACTAAGCACGGCATTAGGTTTCACAACTATTAACGCAATGTTACGAAAAAGGCCAGAAAGAGAGGAAGGAGTTTATATCATCAGTCCCCGCTGCCTATTCTTCTATATGGAGAAGAACATGATGCTGCAAAATTATATATTTTATTAAGTAAAATTAAGTAAATGGAGCTGATGTCATATCAGACTTATATTAATTTTAAGGGATAGTGTCTTTAATTCAAAATACCGGCTTTATAGACAAGTTTTTCTGGTAAGCATCGTCACTGTTTAGCCGATGAAAAATTATGAGAATTAATAAGTAAAAAGTTAAATGAATTTTTTGTGGGTACTTAAGATATTAAAAGCCTATAGTCCCTAACCTACCCAAAGTTCAACTTTCTAAGTTCAGTAGCTTTGCACTGCACAGGCAAAATTTTTAAAGCAAGAGCAAAAAAGTATAAAAAATATGAAATTTCAAAGAAACATTGTACAACGCGCTATATCTGCTATAAATTGGACGATTATGCTAAGATAAAATTGATGTATTTCACATACATAAAAAACCATTGATATGTGTAAAGGGCACGGAAGCTATTTTAACTCTTATACTTGACTGAATTTACGATGACAAGAAATTACTGAATTTACATTGCTTTATTTTGAACATGCATCTGCGTTAAAGGTTATGTATACTTTATTTATTATGAGTTTAAACATATGACCAATTAAAACAACTACAATTAAATTTATAGGATTTATCATTATAGTTATTGGTCTTGACATATTCCGGCTATTATTAAATAAGAAAAAAATATTTAGATTCAAAAGCTTCAAATAAATATTTTTTATAGTAATATAAATAAAATAAATATTTTAAACAAAATAAATAATTTCATTGTCACACACATATATCAAGGCCTGAGATATGATATTTTTTTAAACCTCAATCATCAAATGCAAATTGAAAAAAAATTTTTTTTTCAAAAATACGTGTTTCTGTGATGTATAAGTAATCTTTGTTTCCCTTAAAAATAAAAAAGAAAAAAAAACTAACACTTAAATAACCTAACATCTCCAACATTACGCCGCCTACACCTGGCAACACTGAAGAAAAAAAAACCATCGACAGCCAAAACTCCATTGACCGTGAAGCATTGCCGGATGTTGAAAAAAAGACCGAATATCTGGTAGCTGTTACTCGACCCACATCCGTAACCTCGTTGTAACGAAATCGCAATGTAATTTTGCGACTCACATATTTCGGAACACTTTTACTTCGACCACGGTTTCGGTGATGACACGAATTTCTCTTTCAATAACTTTTAGTTACTGTAGCGTTCCCAATAAATTGAAGTGGGCCTATGGAGGTTGCTACCCACGTAAAGCTTAACTGTATATCGAATAAGTAGGTAAGTGTAACAATTCAGATGGTCCGCTGATGAAATCCTGTGTAATTTTTATTTGATTTTTGTTTTATAAGTTTTATTATTATAGAGTTTATTTTAAATGTTGTTTTGATTTATTAATAGATTATAAGTAAAGACTTAATAATCAGTAGTATTATAATATTTTAAAGTTTTATCAAAAGCATTTAATCGGTCCTCAAAATAGAAGTAATATTCAAGCAAAACATATAACTAATTTAATAATTTAGAAACATTAAAAGAAATATTAAAACGAGACTCAAACCCGCTCCTCATAGCGTTCCAACCGTTTGACATGTTCACTGCGGCTTGAGATCGAAATCAGCCTTAAATAGGTGTGGGTTATGTTACTGTAATGTATGAAATGTGAGGCCGAAAAGACCTCAACCGCACCAGCTGAAAGTTCTCAATAATAGGTCCCGCAGCCATACATTTTTATCGGGTTGCGTCGATTCCTGGTTACAAATAATTACTAAATTAAGCAACTGAAAATAATAGATATTATTATGTAATAAAAACCGACGCCGACTAAACTCCGATAAGACACCAAGATAAAAAACAAATATATTAATACAATAAACAACTTAGAGCAATCACCATAAGCATATAGAAACTGCATTTACCGATTTAAGTACTCGGTTAACCAAAATGTGCCCGTCGATAAATATTTTATTTCTTTTCGAGTTCCAAGTCAAGTATTCAAAGGGTAACTTTCTCCTATGTATATAGGTTTCGCACAGTTATTTCGCGAATATAAATGAATTTAAAGCAGTTCTCGTGTGACATAGTACGTGTTTATAATAAAAAAAATATTATCTTTAAATAAATTACCAATTTCAGATTTTTCTTTTAGCTCAATAACGGTACTTGTAGGTACCTACCAGATTGAAATAACCTGAATTTGAATCAAAAGAAAGGTACCTACTTTGTTTAACAACTGTCAATGAGGGAATCCCACTTGTTAGATAAAAACTGATATAAAATTTTATCTCCAAGAATATTTTATAGGTAGTTTTTTATAGATTTTCGTTATTATAGAGTACATAGATGCATTTAAATTTAGATATTTTTACAGTTTTGAGAATAGTGATATTATAATTTTAACCCAAAACAAAATTACCTATATACCTTTAAAAAATTAAATTCACAGTGTTTTATTCCAATAATCTAACATGTGTACATATATAATATAAGGAAAAATAGTTAGTAAGCAACAAATTCAAGTCCAGAGGCAGCTATCAGAGGAACTAGTCAAAGCGACCGAGAGCGAAACTAATACGAACCAGTAGAATGGTTTACTTTCATTCATTTAAGATGCCGAAAGTGAACTTTTACTTTCAAACTTGCAATATTTCTGGAATTCCAATATTAAAATGATAATAAATATAATTACGGGGTTACGATAAGTGAAAAACATTGGGAAAGAGTTCTAACTAAAATCATAGTAAAGTATTTTGTTGAACCGAGTGATTTCTATTGAAAGAATTATGTCTATTCATCTCCATTAGTATATCAAGAAAGGGAGAAAACCTAGTGTAAAGACACTCCCGTTCTTTGAATACCATATCCCGAAACTGCACTTTGTCTTGCTAAATATGTAGAATATGTAATTTGAATACATATAATTAACTTTAGCTAGTAGAGAATCGAACTCACAACCATCGGGTGTACACAAACACTGTCTCATCTCGCCAAGATGGCGTCACCGACATGATAACGGTAATAAAATATTATACACATAAAATATACGATATAAATAAAGTCGGGTTAAATGTCACTGTAAAGGTTAGTCATTGAAAGCGTGATTTTTTTTCTGTTAACACATCATTGACTTCGCGTTATCTACAAAAGTCGGATGGCTATCAGAATATTCAGAGCTAACACTTATACTTGCACAAATATTTGCATGGCTGACTGATGATAACTGAAATCGAAGCAAACAGAATGGCATTGCCCCTGTAAGCTACTTTTAAGAGGGGGGAAGTTCTTTCAAAGATTTAGTCGATATATCTATATTTTTTAAGAATAATGAAAATAAGAAGTTATTTTAGTAGTTGATATTGAGTTCATTTCTCTGACCACTAAGAAAATGAAGAAGATCTTTGTTATTTCCGGAACTAACTACAACTTTAGCTAGCTAACTATTTAAATTATAGACATTTAAAAGTCAATAAAAACCAACCAAAACCAATCTCACATTTCAATTGATTTTAAAACGTATCAGAAAAAGATTATATCCACATAATAATATAAAATGTATAAAATTCAACTATATAAGATAACATTAAAAGGCGCCGTTATATTCAACATGCATTTTCGATCGTAAAATTTTAAATTTTGCACCATTTAATGCGCGTAAACCACCTTTGCTGAGATGTTTTACTGACTAACCTGTATCAACTTGATACTATAAAGTAGGGTTGCCCACCAACCTATAAAACAGTCCCCGTAAGTTAAACATTGTCGATAATAATCTCGATTTTCACTTAAATGTATCTTATAATAAGAAATAGATAATTTTATAAATACAAAGAGACAATCAGTTCTTTATTTAGTTGATAAATAGAAAAAAATAATAATGCGTATTTATGTGCATTAAAACCCTCGATAAATGATATTTTAAAAGTCGTTTCATCGTATAAGGGTAACGTACTATGCTGGGGACAATAGCTTGAGATCGTAAGCCTCTACATAAAAATATTAAATGGAACATAAACGACAGGTTTTCTTGCAATATACCATATTTGAACCAAATACAGTTGATGGAAGAATTCCTAAGAAAAATTGTTCAATATAAAAAAAAAGTTAACTAAAAGAATCAAGAAAACCAACATGGCGATTTCAAAAATTAGAACACCTATATAACAATAGACTGTTAGCTTTATTAATAATAAATAATATAGTAATATCAACTGATATCGCATAGTAACAACATTAATAGACGAATTTATGTCAGAACAAGAAGCCCCGAGAACTGGTCGTACGAAAGCGAAACCTCTAATTACTTTCATCGCAACCTCGGACCAGAAGTCAACTGAGTTGACAGTTACGATAGAAATGGGAACTTTCTTATACTACACAATAGGCTAAGGTACAATTGCAGTCATTTAAAAATACGTTATGTTAAGATTAAAAGATGGAGATAATCAACAAACACTTAAAATTATAAGCATATCGAAATTATTTATCTACTTTGAATGGCCCGAGTTGTGCTTAAATCTATTTAAAAGTTATATAACACTTCATTACGTTTTAGTCTATTTTTTACCGACTTCTCTAAGAAAAGGAGGTTATCAATTCGACTGGATTTTAAAGTTTGAAAAAGTAAATGAAAAGGTTTTTGTAATTATTATAAAAATATAAAACCATATTTTAATAATTCATAACAATATTTTAATAATTGTAGTTTAAATATTAGATTTCGAGTACACAATCCTTTTTATTTAATTCTAATACTGTCTATAGCATATCCGCTGCTACAGACGCCAACAATCTTTATAATAGTTTTAGTCACGTTTTCAGACGGTTTTTAAAATCCGTAACCAATCTGTAGACTATTATCTAACAAAGCTAAAAAGTAAATGGTGAAATAAAAAACCAACCAAGAGTGAGTCAGACTTGCACATGAAAGGTTCTTCGTCAGTATGGTTATCTAAAACATATCAAGAAAATCGTGTTTGCTGTAGGGGCCTCATCACCTGTGAAAATTTCAACACTCTATCACGATTCATGAGTTCCAGCCTGGTAACAGACGAACGGAGGGACAGCTTAGTCTTAATATAGGGTCACGTTTTACTTCTGGTTACGGAACCCTAAAAAAAGTGGGGTGTGAGGATTAAATGCCAATTCAGATACTTTTGATTACAGATGCATTAATGTGTTGTAACGCCGGATTTTTATTTAACTAATTTGGGAATGCTATACCAAGACTGGCTTATGTTTAAGATTTTTGACAATAGGTGTTTTATTTAGGTATAGGCATACATAAGTACTAACCGTAGAAATTTAAAATTAAAAAATTAAACGAGTTATGTAACTTTAACTTTGTTTTTTCTTAGTTACAAACCGAGTAGCAAGTCGCGTGTGAACTGCGGTCAATATCCGATAACACAGTCGTGGGAGTTATCTTTTACGATACCGAGCACAAGGAGTTTAGTTACTTTACTATATAAAAATGATAACTTGGAACTTACGTGACATTGTTGTGTATTTTATATAAAACTCAATAAAAAATCAACTTCACGCCGTATCCCGCATACAGCAGGGTAGGCAGATTGCACCTCGTGTTAAGACAGTCCGTTAATTAGTTTCCATACAATTTTCGAGATATTGCGTACCTATTGAGTGGTGGGTTTCAACGCTGCGCTTAGATTATCAGAGCGTTAGAAATAGTTAGAAGTTTGTATAAAATCATTTCCTGAATCTTCATCAAGTATCAAAAGTACATATATATTTTTAGCTTCACTTTTTATCTGCATGTGCTATGTAGTATCCTGCATGTGCTAAGGTAGAATCAGGGGGAACCTAGTGTCAAGTTCTTCTCTTTCCGTCCGAATTTGAGACAACGCGTGTTGGGTGTCGGAACTCAACGCCGCACTTTATGAAAATAAATCATTTTTAAAGTTAGGATCAACTCTTAACTATTATTTATTTACCACATCATAATCAAGTTACAGCATTAACAAAATTATTCATTGATCGAAACGAACTTATTATATTTGTAAAACAAGAAAAGAAGGAAAAACGTAACGTTAAATTAATCAATAACGGTTATTCATAAACTGTGTCAAATTATTAATTATCCTGAAGTACTCAAACAAATTGACATAAAACTCTTCGTTTACCGATTACTTTCATTTTAATAATAATATAATAATTATTCATTTAAAAGATATGTTTAAAATATAATACTTTATAATAATCTATTCCGCATATGGCAGAATAGGTATCTAGTTTTAAAACATTCTGTTCCCATAAGGACACTTCTGTCCTTTAAAATTTTTTTTTAATATAATATATTACTTTTTAATGTTATAAATATAACAAAAAATAGCATTCGGATAATATGGATAACTTGTAAAATTTTGACTGGTTGGTTCATATAGCCATGTTTATTGCAAGTGCAAACAATAGTATGATTAAGTCCAGGAGGCGAGAAGGTCGACTGTCTGGAGGTCAAGGAAAAGGGCGGACTGGGAAACTACGTAAATAATTGAGACAGCAAAATATCAGATAAGTATACCAGGTTTTGTTCAATTGCAATATTAAAAAAACACTTTCAGTTAATATGAAATTTAATTTAAAATCACAATGAAAAGCGCATAATCTAATTGAAGCGTCTGTCTGTGATTCCAAAATAACTGGTTTTTTTAAGTACATAATATAGTTATTTACACGATATTTATTAAGACACACAACCATTTTTTAGTCTGTCTTTCTGTTTATCCGGGCTTTTCTGAACAATTGAACCGATTTTCATAAGACTAATAAACTACACTGAAAGACAGAGGATGTTAAGGAATATTCCAAAATTGAGAATTTCACCGTAAAAACCGTGATTGTCGTAATCACGTACCTACCGCCTACCTAGATGGACATGAAATAAAGAAACATTTTTCTGAAAGGGTCGCTATTATTTCCGAGCAAAATCAAATATAATTTACAAAATTTAATGATTTATTTAGTGTATAACATATAGCCATATTAAAATAATTAACATTTTTTTCTTAAATACATTTACGAAGCAGCACGGGGACCGCTAGAATATTTATAGGCATAAGCAAAAAAGTAACTAAAATGTACATATACGTCGACTTTTCCAATCTCTACTTTACACTTCAGGCCTAAGTACCAGTGACAGCAATAGTAAAAAAATTATAAGAATGTATAAACAAAACATATTTTTTTTGTCCCTACATCTAATCTATTCATTAATTTACATATGAAAAAGACCACACATGAATGTTTTTTTGTTATTCCCTACGTGCAACAGTGCATGGCATACGGCTGAAGTTTTTATAAACAGAAATAGGCTCGAGACGGTCGCGCCAGCCAAAATGTCGACTATACTCATACCTTCCCTTTGTACACTTTAAAAGTTATTTAAAGTACATAAAATGGTGATCGAAGAAGCAACTTATTAATAGCTATTCAAATTTAGTCCTTCAGCATATAGATATAGGGTAGTAAAAATATAGTTAGTTATAAACCTTAAAAGTCTTAGAGGCTTAATAAATTCCTAATGCTACATTATCGTCGCATACCGTAAACTATTTACTAGAAGGTTAGAATAATAAAAATAAGAATTGTAAAATACTTTATATTTGCCAAGAGTTAAGTAGGCATCTCGTGATCGACGACCCACATACTATATGGCATTAAATAGTTACATTTCAGTTATTTCAGTAACTGTTATCTCTTATCAGTCGACATGACGGCGAAATCAGCGAATGTAATCAAAATGCAATACTAAATAAATAATGATACCGATAATAATTATTTGTCTGTAAGGCATTGCTCCTTGCCGCGTATCCGCCCCCAAATTTTACGTCCTCTTCGATCCCTGCTACTGATATGTTAATTTTATTACAGAAACTTTAAACATCCCAACCGGTTGAGTTTCGAAATGAAACGCAAGTGACATAAAAATTACGACCTTCAGGTATAAACTGGTGTTTAATTCATTGGAATGTCATCAAAGACTGTTTAGTATTGATAAAATTCACCCAAAGAACAGTGCATTTTTTTTTTTGTTATAGTGCGCTCTATTTTTTTCTATAGAAACGCGAAACATAAAATAAAAAACCTTCGTAACTAATAAAAAAAATACAGTAATTACTAAGTGTCAGTAACAAAAAAATAATTAACCTATGTTTCAATACCATCATAAAATCAAACAATATAACTTTTAAATATTTAATAAAACTCTATAAATAACTAAAAAAAATAACTTACGCTAGTAAAACCAAAGATCCTTAGCACTCAACACGCACGCGACATATACGATTCGGCAGTCATATACCATATACCAAATATATATCTAAATAGAGAAATAGAGATGAATCTGTCCGAACACTCTTAATCACTTATTATCTGTCACAGAGCTGGTGCGTACTCGCGTGCAAGCCGGAGCGTTGTGCCGGCGTGCGGCGTCGGCTCTTGTAAACAAATAGTTGGTGGGGGGCCCGGTACAGAGCCTGGCCGAATCACGCCGCTCACTTACGTCACTCGATACGTGAACTAAGATCTACGGTGTATCTCCAATTGGGGAGAAGAATCTGGTGCTTTGGGTCATTTTAACTCTTAGGTCTAAATCATCATGTTTAGATAATATCGATAATAATTAATGAGGATCATCATCATAGCGAGGTAGAAGGAATCTAGACGCTTATTGTTAAGACACCCCTTTCCAGCTTTCCGCCGAATTCGGGACAACCTACCTCTAGAGGGAAGAAATTAAAACGCAAAATATTTCATTTCCTAGTTGGGAATTGAAGCCTCGTGCACCTGCACCACGACAGACCTCCATAAATACATTGAATAAAACATAAATAAAATAAAATAGGACACTATTAACGTTCGCAACACAAAAATTCCATATAAGTTATATAGAAAACCAAACACACATCTCCATTATCTTCTCATTAGGAAACAGGATCATATTATATTATTAGGTTACAAACGTACAAAAAGTCGCTCGATTTTTTTGTCCTAAATTTATTCACGGACAATTTTACATCTACCTACCTACCTGTGGTGAATCCGGTTTACTTAAAAAACTGATTTTTTTTATGACAACGAAAGAAAAAGTCCCAGCAAAATTTCTTAACGCGTTCCATCGAAAATCGTAAATGCGCATTTAGAAATAAAATGTGGCCGTTAACGAGTTAATATAATTGCCACTTGCCCAACCTACTTTTAAACACGTTGTCCTTAAACACATAATAACTAATATTGGATACGTTACGCGCATGACGCACACTACAGTGCGCGTTTAAAGCCTGTATCTAGTGTCTAGTAGTATTGGCCATAAATACTGTTGCAATTAAAAATAAACAAAATATTACTTTTGAATTACATAAAGTAGGTATGGAAGTAAATAGAATTTTTAAAAAACTTCTAAAATTAAAAGGTGATCAAAGCAGTTAGGCAAAGAATTAACAATTAGTCAGAGTCAGAGAACAACGTGATGGTCGAATCGACGGGTACATCAACAATATTCTTATAATAGAATATAATATGTTTATTTCACTTTGTGAAAAAATATGTAAAATGTAATAAAGTTAGTTTCATACATGTTTATATGAGGTATTAATGAATCACGCAGGCAGAAACAAGCCAAATTTAAGTATTAAAGCTTATTTCTTAGTTATCCAATATAGTGCGTTAACCTAAAGACCAGCATCACATCTCAATGCATAACATAAGTATAATTCTCCTTCGAGTCGTAGACTATTATATTTCGTAAACCCAAGATCAGAAGCACAATTGATAAAATTTTCTCATAAAAACTCTCCACTCCACTCCATTCGTCTCTAGTGAAAGAAACGCTCTATTTTTTTCAGCTTCACACTGTATCCGCTCCCAACTTTCCGCCCAATTCTTTTACTCGACAAAAGGGCGAAAAAATAAAAATATTTAATATTTAATTTCCGCGAGTGGGAATCGAACACAACCACTCGCGTTTGCAATAACTCGCTTGTGCCACAGCTCCACGACTGGCCTCTATAAATATAACAAAATAATAATGAAATAATTAAGTTTACATCCAAAAAATTATATAAATAAATATAAATATTACAGATCATGATGACAATATAAATGACATTTTATATACAACGAATTTGAAATGCTTAAATGGGACACATCGCCGCAGGTTCGCTCGTGACCGCAGTGGACGTAAATCTGACATAACGTCGAACCAAATATAGGATAATTGAAGTATTTGTGACACGCTTCTAGTATCGACTTGAAATACAAATTTCATAGTAATATTCATGTGAGAAATCTCTTAGCTAAAAATATAAATTGGCCTCTGTCTGTAAGCCTGATGGTTATGGGTTCAATTCCCACTAGGGGATGTATCATTTTTTATTTCCTCGCTCTGATAATAAGGCCAAACAAAGCGCCGATTCCAGCTTTTCCATTGAAGACGCAATGAAACTCAAGGTTCCTTTTGCCTACCCATACAGCTTTGAAAAAATTGACTTCATTTGGACAATAATAAATCACATAGAGTATTTAAAATCACACAAATCAGAAAATCTATATTTTTTATCGTCAACTTGCGCACCTGCTCCTGCATAGTATTTGCATTATATTAGTAACTGCATAGATTCCCACACAATCTCTCCTCAGAAGAACAAATCTTAATACCAAAGAGTAACGACAAGTGGATACCATAAAAAAAAACCATAATGAACTCATCATGGGCGATACTACAGCCATTTACGTGTTTTTGTCTGGCGAGATAAGCGCGTCTAAATAAGTTTTTAAATACTTTTATACAACACGACTAATTATTTGGCCTTGGTTTTTGAATGCAAGGTAATCAAAGTGTATATCATCTTAGCAACATATCTACTAATATACATTCCTGTTCATTTCCTGTTCACACCGACTATTTGGACGTAATCTTTTATATGAATGACTGATACAGTGTTGAGATATGCTTTTTTTATATTGCAATACAGTAAATATACACGCCATATCATTTATGGAGATAACGTGAATGTTCGAAATATCAAAGTACAGTGTCAACATAAAATTGCAGTTATCTTTCCTATAAAATAAGATTATCACGAGATTGGCGTTTTTTTTGAAACTCAAAACTACCTTAACGCCAACGTGGCGCTTAACGCTGCTTATAGATCCAAATCTCACTTGGGTAAATGTTTTATTCTGCCTGCTAAGATAAAAAAACATTTTACCTAATGAACAAAAAAAAGGAACAATAAGCCTGACATTTACGAATAGATAACTCAAGTGACATCATACAACCTAAATAACATAGCCATATTATGTACAAGTCTACTAGACCATACTTGATATCGTCGTGGCACAAGCGTGCCCGTGGCTATTAACGCGACGGTTGTGACTTCGATTCCCACTCGGGGAGATGAATAATTTTATATTTTCATTGTTTCGCTCTGGTAAATAGACAAAGCGCGGCGTTGAGTTCCGCCACTCAACACACAATGACTTGAAAACAATGGAAATTGACGGTGGAAATTTCGGGTTGGTATCTTAATGAGAACGGAGTGTCTTAACACTAGGTTCCTTCTACCTACCCTGCTATGTGCAGATTACAGCGGGAATCTAAAAGAACGTACATATACTATAAGGTGTGACGAAAAAGGAGAAAATTGAAAATACTTGCAAATAGGTGTTCAACCGTCGTCCGATGTAAAAGGACTTGGAAGTATTTACGACGGTAGCGTCTCAGAGTTATTGCCACCTAACCGCCGTATTAGACGAGTTATCTACAACTCTATACCACTTTTTGTCGAAGCTCGCCTCGAGTTGCAGTTTTTGTTTACCGTGGGACTGATTGCGATTGAAAATAAAATGTAAGAACGCATTTAGAGTTGGCTACGACCAGTCCAATGGATTATAAATCTATCGGAATATATAATAGAGAAGTAATTCTAGATGGGTTCGAGTGTAAATTCTATTATAAATACGTTATGTATATATATGTACTTAGACGTGAATATAGAATAAGCACTTTTTATGTTCGACGTGTTCGTCTAAAACTGGCTGTGAAGATTGAATGAATTTTGATCAATGTTGCAGTAATCATTTGCAAAAATACCTTTAGATTGTAGAGTATAGACGGTATGCGAGGCGCTTCTTTCATTATTATTTGATAGTTTTTTTAAAGAAACATTTCATGATCAGTTACTTATATATATATGTATCAATATAATTATATAGCTTTAACTAAGCTATCATTATATTCTACGACTTACATAGGTATCTCGTGCAACAATATGTTTTATAATATAATAATTTCCTATGCGTCCTATACCTATTTACGTTTCCCTCAAAATAAAATAAATAAATAAAATTCTATTAACCACTGAAAGTCAAGAATAAATGAAATATGTATCTGGTACTCCATAACGGTATAATATTGAAGCTTGGTAAAATTCCATCTTTAAAAAACCACCTCAGTCTCCTTGAACTTAAAACATCGATTTAGAAATTTAAAACAGACATACATACATATTCTAATACAAACATATCGAATTCACATTAGGGATTTGTCAATAGCAGAACACAAACAATATTTGAATTCTGTGACATGGTAGTATATCGTAGGTAAAGATGTCATGGCCAAGAGGTATAATTATTTACTGTCAACGGAATTTCAACAGAAAAAACATGTCTTAGCTTAAAAAAATCTGTTAATATGCAAAATACAAGACATTTGTCGCCATCATGGTCCAGACACTGCACGTAGGAGATGGTTTCAAATCCTAATCGAGGGAATATTTTTTCCAGCACCATATTATATCCCACATATAGCAAAGTAAGAGGAAACACCTTGGTTTTAAGAAATTCCGTCCTTCGCTTTCTGAAACAACCCTTGGCCTCAAATATGGATACATATGTCTCTACTAAAGACTCGAAAGGTAACAATCCACAACCAAACACACATGCTCTGTAAATACCCGTAAAATTAAGGATCTCGTGGAAATAGTGTCATGAAACTATTCCCTAGAAATTAACTTCACAAATACATATGCAATAATGCCACTACAGTTTATTATGTAGAGCTAAATAAAGTTGCATTATTTAATTATCTTTTTCATGTCACGAAAAAGATAACTAAAACCATAGTCGAATGTTATATACATTTTATTAATCCTAGTTTGTAACATAAAAAAAAAACAATTAAATTGATATAAAAGAAACATAAACATCATCCCAATGAATCTTAATTTGAAAGCCAATCTCAAAGTGGCGCACTGCTTGCGCAAGAGATCAGATACAGGACGGTATATAATCTAAAACAAACACTTACCCAGACCATATCTCAGTCTAACTATTACATAATGTCAATTTAAATAGGTGTAGGCAGCTCTATCCACATTTAACTAATTAATTCAAATGTAACATTTTCATAGTATAAAATAAATTTTAAACGCGAACATGAAATTCAAAGCGTGTACCTATTTCTGCGATTCAAATATAAAGCAGTGACGCGGTGTGCAACGTTAATATGTATGTTGAATATAAAGAAGTGGAGACTCATCAGCATACGTTGGAGATGTGACGATATCTGATCTTGGGATTATCGATAAAATTTGTTTTTGAATATTTTCTTTTTAGATATGCAATGTTTGTAGGTTCGATCCTTGTTTGGGGTAATGTAAAATTTAAAAAGTTGTGTCATGGACTCGCAAACATTATGTTGTACCTCTACAATATGACAGTCAGAAAACGCACAGACAGAACTACTGCATTGGCACGCTCGGAACGCCAGATTTAAAGAACCATACCATACCATACCAACTACTGCATTTAGCAAATCGAAATTTAGCATGCATAATGATGTACTACTAAATTGAAAAATCTTGTTGAAATTGAGATGGGAAAACACGACGAAAACGGGCGCAAGAAAAACGAGATTTTTCATTTTACATATTAAAATCGCAGCAAACAAAGTTGTGAACGACGACTAGTATGAAATATAAGGTTACGCTATATCCTTTTACTATGTAGACAAAATTTCACGCTTTTATATACAAAAATAAAAAAAATAATACGCAACATACAAATTCCATACAACTTTAAAACACATAAATGCGCAATAAACTGATAACCTACTATTGCCGATCGTTGAGAAGTAAACAAAATGTACTAGTAAAGTAGTTTTTGCTTGATATTTCAAGTTTCATACACTGAGGCATTCATTATATGTAGTTGGTTAATGTTATTGGAATGAGCATAATGTATTCAAACCTAAATTAATTATACGCCCAGCTCAGCTGACCCATCACGTACTTGGGAAAAAAGACGACCGAGCAAGCTGTGGACTGAAATAATCACTTATATATGTATATCTTATATACGTATATAAATAGAATTCGAGTATAATTTTGCTTTACTCATCTTAGTTGGTTAACAATTGTATTAAGTTAAAACACATTGTCGTTCATACCCACAAGTAAATAACAAAAGGTTTTACCTGGATTCTACTTCTTTATATACTAAATTTTTACAGTTTTACTCAAATATTTGTAAGGAAAAACAATAAAGTAGAAAAACACAACTAATGTATAACAAATATATTATAATTAATAATGTAAGTTTTTTTCTGAACCATCTTCATTGACATCTTTCAACAATTGGGATATTTAGGGATGTAGATGAAATTGAAAACTTTAAATTTAAAGTTTATATATCCCAATTTATATTAAGGGATAACAATGAATTAACGTTTTTCTAGAGGAAATTCAAATCAAAAGAGTTATGTAAACATCTTAATTAAAGCCACATATTGTATGCATCAAAGAAAACACTTGTAATTGAAACAGATTGACATTAAATAAATTGTAAATGACAAATTGATCATGGCGTCCTTTCGGGAAAAGTATTGTGCCATATTGATACTGATTGATGTAAGTGGTTTTTTGTTAAGTCATTTGGGAGGACGAAGCAAAGTTAATATGGTACAACCTTCGCGAACGTGATTGTTTCTTATTATGACAACAAACAGATTCTTCAGCTTTTTATTATCAGTATAGATAGATATAGCGGTAAAAGGGGTAAGGGGAGAGCTCGGTTGACCTTCTAAATACAGTAACGATGATACTGGAGGAAACTTACGTAAAATGCATGAAAGTCTTCATTTATTACTTCAAGAATAGGCTGTGCTTTATACGAGGAAATTAAGCTCTGGTAACGAGGTAAAGTACGGCGTTGAGTTCCGCCTTTCAACACACAATGCCACCTGAATTCGGCGAAAAGTGGAGAATAGAATTCTCTTAACACTATATTCCCTCTGTCTACTCTGTTACATGCGGAATACAGCGTGAAGCTGAAAAAAAATATAACTTTTTCAATGGTACCTATGATGACTTCCACATGTGTGTATGAACACATGTACATGTGGATGGCGGCTTTGCCTACGAGGCCAAATGGAAACAAAACCTAGATATTGAAACTTTTCTCGGAGCTAAAAACTAGTGAAGGATGTTCAGCTCTTTGTCTGCTCTAGGCTCAGGCTTTGTAAATGAAATTACTGTAGAACTATGGAAATGAGCGAATTTTACTCTTGACCTTAAATCATCTTCCATATTTGTTAAAAAAATACCATTTGTCTAATACAATCAGAAAACATATCTCGAAACTGAACAATAATTTGAGAAGCAATATAAGAAAGTAATAATCACCTACCTACCTTACCTAAGTGAAAGAGTTTGTTCTGAACGAAAGACAATGTGAAGCCCTTTAATGAGTAAAAAAAGACAAAAACAAAAGACTGCGCTCGTGAGAATAATGGAATACACAATTATGAATATGAAACATAAAAATGAAACGCATATTTACGCATAATTACATGTCATTTGACTGTGAAAAAATAAACCGCGAGGAGAAATACTTTAAATCATGTTTGATTGAAGGAATTAATTAAGACTCGTGACAGGGGGCGTTTATTTTAAATCTTTTAATCGTTTATCTCTATATTATATTATATTTTTAATAACTTCATAATTCTTGCGTTGTATAACTGTATACGCCTGTACATATTAATTATTAGTTTGCTTATAGCTTAAACTTGAAATATTTGTCAAAATTATTCTCATGTAATGTTATACATTAGATTATACTATACTGTTTATACTATAACTATAAGTAAGATAATTACTAGATTTTAATTATTAGATTTTTATCTTTAAAATAATGCCAAGAAATATTTATACAATTTTTTATAAGTTATAATGAATCGAAATCGATGTTTTAACTTAAAAATCGATTGAATGGTAATCTGATCTTATCAAATTATCATACAGACACTATTAAAATGTATGAACACTGCCGCAATATACTTATCTATTGCATAGAACGTAAAATCAGTATTTAATTTTAAACAAAAAATACATACTTAAATAAATATTTTCAATGTCAAATAAATAAAAAAATCTTAATATTTTAAGTGTTATTCACATTTATATTAAAAATACATTTAAAATCTATTTAAAATGTTGATATGTATTTTTTATACCAAATGCCAATTATGCAAATACTTATTTACGTACCTATACTATATAATTTTCTATTAATAATTTTTGCTTATTTTTGAGACATCACTAGTTAAATGGCGGAATCAATTTCCGCGATTCGTCTGATCGAGCCGAAGATGAAATTAAACTAATCTATATAATTATCTAATTATTTATACTAATATTATAAAGCTAAAGAGTTTGTTTGGTTGTACGCGCTAATCACAGGAACAACTGACTGGAATTGAAAAAAAAAGTTGTTTTGGATATTACGTTTATCGAGGAAGTCTATAGGCTATATTACAGTCATTACGTTAATTTCATGTATTGATACAAATTCCTTATTAAATGTACTAGTTATTCCTAATAGACTATTTTCACAAGTATTTTATGTGAAACCAAGAAAAGCCAATTTGATCCTGACCTTCCAGTGTCTGATTGAGTAGATGTTTAGATTACGACTTCAGTTGTTATAAAAATGATTTCATACAATCAATTTTGTGGTTAATACAGAGAGACCGACGCAACAAAATTGCGTATTACGAATTTTTGCGCACAACTCACCTATATATGGATATCAAATGAAAGGGCTTTTCATTTCATTCCCTGGAGTATAAACATAGTCAAACATTCCTACCAAGTCTCAACCTAATACTTTATATTAAGATAAGTACAAAGCAAAATCGCGGCATTGAGTTCCACCACTCAACACGCAATTCTTCCAGAATTGACCTGAAAATGACGAACGGTAGTGTCTTAATGGGAATGGAGTGTCTTGATAGTAGATTCTCAGGTTTCCTCAGCCTGTGCTATGTGCATACAATGCGTGAAGCTAAAAAAAGTATTCTATGTTCAACAATTACTAATATACTTTTTTTTCACCTTCAAGGCTTATCAGTCATGTTGTCACTCTGCGGACACTCTGTTAACCCTTTTTCACGTTACTTTAAGACATGTAATGTTTTCAATTAATAATAAATATTATAACGTAAAGAAGACTAAAAATTATTTTATTACTTCGTTTCTATGTTGACATAAATAGTAATAATGGTTCTTCTTTATATCTTGAGCAACTCAAGTATACAACATATTTTTTTAAGACTTTTTTGACCGAAAAATAAAGTGAGAAGGAAGGAAATTAAATTTTTATTTTATCTTCATATTAGTTGCAAATCTATAAATAAAACAATAGACAACAAACAAATATTATTGATGAACAAACATGCTCTCTTAATCGCTTATCACATCAACCTTGTGTAAACAATTATGAATCGCATAACTTTTACAATCAAAATACACTTTCAAAAAAAATTCAAAATTAACACAGTGGGCAAGGTACGGTGGGGAGTTACGCACTCAAAACACAACAATGAGTAAAAGAACAAAATTGTATAAACATTAGATTATCTCAGCCCACTGTTCTATATGAATAATCTACAGGACTTATTGATGAAGCCTTAGACTCACTTATACTTTACGCTTTCTGCTTAAGAAAGTGAAAATACTTGAATGAGGTAATGTGGGTGCTGTGGCTAAGCTAGCTCAGGCATCTAGCTCCACTCACTTTCGTTTGAGTTTATCTAACAAGTCTAATTTATCTGTTTAAACATGAATTACTTGATTTCAAGTTGTAATTTAATATATACGTAAATTGAGTTAATGATTTATATATTATGTTAAAGGAGAATGGGGTGATGTGTCAATAGGTTCATGGTGCCTTTGTAATTTGGCTTATAATTTGACTTATAAATATATCACAAAGTTCACTATATATAATTTTTCTTAATATTTCCAATTAAAATCCAAAAAATATCTAATACTAAATACTTTTTTCAGTTTAACATTTTTCCCACATAGCAGAGTAAACAGAGCAAACTTAACAATATGACAGTCCGTCCCACCCAACTTTTGTAATATCTATCAGGTTTATAGTCACATTTTGTATCACAGCACCACAATAGCACCTGACAAACTTTGACCTATATTATCTCAAATGAAATATATATCAGCAATATTGATAAGTAAGATAAAGATTCAAATAATATGAAAGAAATGTATTTTATTTGAATTTTGATAACATGAAAAAAACAAGATAAAGAAGAAAGAAAAGAAACAAATTATTTCAGTATGAAACATGATTGAGTAAAATAAAAAAAAATATTAAATCCTTTGTGGCACAGTTAATGGCAATATGTAAACTTTTAATAGCAATTCCAAATATGTATATTTAAAAAGCCAAATAGATAAAATAAGAGCTATCATTTTTTTTATACTAACATAATGTAAACTTCAATATCAAGTTTATAATATGAAATTACACCTTTTAACAGAGCTTTTATTAGAGTCTAAATCAATACTTAAATCAACTTTTACACTATTTATGTCTAAAAATATTAATGAGCAAATAAAATAAAAACTACAGCATATTAGAGAAATCAACAAAAAAACGAAATTAATTGTACAAACCTTTTTCAGCGGGAGTTCACTGGTGTGAAGCTAACACTCTCATTACTTTTACTTTCTTGAAGGCGTAGGATAAAATGAATATTTAGCACCGATACTGCGAGTTAACACGAATATTATAGCACTAACTACAATTAAAAATAAGGAAACAATTGTAGATTTATTTACAGAACACAATAAATTAGCTAAATATGTTACATTACTTGATACTACTTCACTTATTGCCGAATTGAAAACTACTTCGTTGCCACAACAAGAAGTCATCACAAATAACGTTACAACAAAAAACTTCTAACGTATAATATGTAAATAAGTATATATCTAAATATATTTAGTTATAAATAATTTCCTAATAATTTAATTATAATTTTGACCTAAATAATACGATCGGCATGTAAACACCTGAGAATGACAAAATAATACTTTGACAGCTGTTCGGGGCTGCCACATGCAGCAGTTGTGCTATTAATTAAGGTAATCATTTTTTTTAAAAGTATATTTTGATTTTAATTAGAATCGAATTAACGAAAATAAAATATGATAACATATTATATCAGCTGCACAGTAATGATTGTAAAATTTTCAAAATTTTCGGCAGAGAAATATAAAGTGTAAGGCAACACTTTAAAAATCTAATCAATATAAGCAATTTTAGCGCCATTAACTTTATACTGACAACACTGCCATTATGTTTTGCAATCTCAATTTTCGTAACGTACCCACATTTTGAAATAAAAAGTATTTCACGAAAATAAAAAAAATACACTAAAGTCAAATAAAATGTACACTTAAAAATTAAAACTATTGAAGATTTTCATATTTTTAAATAAATATAAATAACTTTGCATATCCTGCCATGTATGGGATACCGCGTCAAGCTACAATATATATAATTCAATAAATGTAAATAAAATTGGGGTGTCCCGTCTACTTGCCATGTTATAAGTTAACTTACATATACATTAACATATTAGACACGCACCTATAGTAAATAATAACAAAATAATAAACATGTACAAAAGACATCATGGCGGAACGGAACAAAGTCACTCAGCGTAAGCGTGATAGTATGGATTCAATTACCATTGAGAATTAATAATTTTTAAAATCTTAAACTGGTTAGATAAAGCATTGACTTCATCATTCAACACATATACGTCGGAATGTCTCAACAATATCTCTCTGCCTTCCCTGCTATAAGCAGGATTCATTAGAAAAAAAGTAAAAAATAATAAAGCAAAAATAAATAGTGTAAGAAAAACAAGACACTGATGGCATGGTCCAGAGAGACAGTATCTCAGTGTAAGCATAATAGTTGTGGATTTATTTACCACTTGAGGAAATAAATTATTTACATTTTCTCAATCTGGTAAAATAAAGTGTGATGTTGTGCTCCATCACTTAACACACTATTTCTCGAATGCAGTTATAAAGTGGAGAAAGAAATTACATAACTATAGGTTCCCTCTGCCTGCTATATGGGATACATTGTGAAGCTAAAAAATAGAAGTAAAAGTAGAAAAATAGAAGTAATATACATGTTTATTACATACAATTTACACAATTATAAAACTATGTTACATTAAATTGTGAATAATACTAAAAATTAAAGACACAAAATGAGAAACATAAGAATATAATAATTTTGAATATTTTCAAAATATACTCTATTTTATTTTTATATTCGACTTATTATATTACAATTAGAAAATAATTACATTTATTGTTATTAAATATTTTATAAACATTTTAATATAAATGCTTTAGGAATTTGGTGACCTAGTTTTGGAAATCATCTTTAATTTAAAAGGATATTCAAACATATTTCATTTATTTAAAGCTTAAATTACTAACATTATGCAAACAATTGTGAGAAAACGCATCAAGTGTCATTTAGAGACTTAATTTAATAAGTAACCACTTTTCAGATAGTATAAGTATATAATGCATCAATCGACTATTCAGCAATAACTAAAAACACCAATATCAAATTTCTTATAAATAGGTACAATATAATTCAAAAACAAACAATATTACAATAGAAGGTATTATTCATACATAATGTATTATATACACTTGCGAGTCATTTATTTATCAAAAACAACTATTTAGCATACAAAAGAAGTTATAAATTTAATAGCCTTATAAATTTGATAGCCAGTATAATATGTTTGTATTATTTTTGTAATAAAAAAAATAATACAAAAATATTATACTGTACAATGTATTTGGATATTTTTTAAGCCACTGGGATCATTTAATAATCAACATTTCTAATGTTTTTAATTTACGAAAATAACCTTTGTTAACATTTTTAATTATTTCTTTTAATAATAAAGCCATGTTATACACATTACCTGTCCAATGGGTGTCCTAATAATATGAATATTACTAAGCAATAAATAAAATATAAGTTTCATTATCCCTTTCACTGCCATATGTCAATTCAAATGTTACTTTTATGTTTATTATACAATTCAAAAGTTGTATCAAACATCTTTTTGAATAAATAATATTTTAAGTCAAAACATTTTTATTAAAAAAAAAATAAGCAGCAATAGCAATATTGTAACCTAAAGAAAATCATATATTACCGTTTACCATATAACTTAAGAAGTTGCCATCTTAATTGTAAATTAAAAATATATCAAAATCTAACTAAGCATACATTAGTAAAGTGCACGAAACATTAAAAATTAAAATGTGTGACATCAATTATTAACCTAATAATTTGACACAATCATATTATTATGTAAATCTATATAACATTATTGATTAGAAACAAAATTAACAGTTACACAGATTTGTGATTATCCATCCTACCAACAATGAAAAATTATAATTTAATTTCGTATTAACTTTTAAAATATATATCAAAGAATTAGGTCAGGGTTTCTTAAACTATGGGTCGCGACCCCAAAAGGGGTCGCGTAGCAAAATTCTGGGGTCGCGAGAGATTTTAATGTCAAATATTTATATATACCATTTTATAACATCACTAGAGTTGGCGGAATACAGTGGACTTGCAGCGTCTAGACACGCGCATTTGTCGAAGGTTTTGAGTTATTTACTTCACTTTTATTTTTGAAACTATAATAAATAAAATTTTATAATTTTTTTGTGCAATTTTTAATTTTAGATTTTTGTATGTTTCAAAACGAATTCTAAAACTATATATTTTCATATGTATATGTATATTGTTACCTAATAAATAAATAATCAAAAAATATTAATTTATTTTTCTTTTATATTTGTATGGGGGGGTCGTTAAGAAACTCGCAATCATAAATGGGGTAGTGAATGACAAAAGTTTAAGAAGCCCTGAATTAGGTGATTACTATTGTGAACCATTATTGAGATATTAACAAAGTTCGAGGCCCTTTAGGATATGTGATAGCAATGGGTTTGATTATTTCTTGCGATTCATTTTTCATTTCCTTGCTTTGTTTAGAACAAAATCCAAAATATTTACAATTATGTAGTAGTCTAACAATATTTAAATTTTATTATATCTTTTTACAGCTTTAAATAAATGTTCACAAAAAATATTATGGTGCAATTTAACTTAATTTATAACAAAACTTTTGTTTATAATTTAGTGGACTGTGCATACATAATTAATAATTATATAGATATATTAATCATAAATAAGTCTCTAAACTTTTTAGTACTCTTTAATAAGAGATTAATAAAAATCACATGTTTCGTCTGTTCAGGAAATAAATAAATATTTCTTTCAGCTATTCACCCTATAACAGACCTATTTAGTCATAGATTTTTTTAGTTTCACATTGTGTCCCGCACACGGCAGGGTAGGCAGAAGGAACCTAGGAATATAGTCATAAAACACTCCATTCCTATTTAGTTACTTCCGTTCCCCACTTTCCACCATGAAGCCAAAAAAAATTATATTAAAATTAAAAATTAATTTACAATACATACTTAAAGTCTAATATTTGGTACAATTTTTATTGGAGTACCAGTTAGAGGTTTCTTTGGACTTAGCTTAGTCGGTGACTGCATTACAACATCGACAGCCTTTCTGAGGATTTGATGTTCACTTTTCTTATATTCTTCAGTTATTTGAGATAAATCTAAATCTGCGTCAATCATTAATACCTGGAAAATGATAAAAATAACATTGTTTTCACTTATTGTAATTGTAAAGCATTACACCATTGTATCGAAAATTGGGTAATGCACAGAGAATAAAATGTGAAATAAAAAAACAATACTAAACAACTTTTACATAGTATAATTATGTCTAGTGCATGAATAAATCCATGTTTATGTGACATTTTATCTTAATTGTTCATGCACTCAACTATGTATGTCATCATATTAATATAGCAAATTTAAATAAATGAACAGCTACAATGATAGTTTTGTATGATAAACCAGATAGTTTATTTTTATGGCCCTCTAGAAAATGATTCATCTGTGCATCTAATACAAGATGACTAATAATCTTTAAATTACTGCAGCTTCATATCTCTGAAAGTCCATATTTATTCATTTATATATTTCCTTTCATTTCAATAAAATATTATTATAACTATAATTTTATATTTTAGTAGTAGATTGTTACAAAGTAATTACAAATTTTTATAATACTTTACTAAATTAAATAAAAAAACTACAATATTTTTATACTAACAGGTGCTGGACACTCCCCAAATGTCCTGTTAACAAGCCAGTCTTCGTGTAATTGGTGTAATTCTTCAATATATGATAACGGAACACATTGCTCTTCAGATCTTGCCCTTTTCTTTATCCTATCATGAACTACTGAGGGTGTTGTTTTAAGATATACTGTAAAGATTGTTTAAATATTCAGCCATTTATGTAATATTAGCATTAAAAGTTATAAAAGAGAATAAAAACATTAAATTTATACAGTACTTGTTTTTATTTGCCTCTATTGATAAATATGTTACCTAGGTAAAAGCTCAGTAACAATATAGAATACATAAATTTATTTACTAATATGAATATTATTATAACCATAATAGAACCCATAAGTAGGTTGTAATAGTCTTACCTATGAGATCAGCTTCAATAGGTATTTCCCTTTGAATAAACCTAAACCATTCGTCAAGTACCGCAAACTGAGCAGGATGTAAGGTTCCACTTCTCATCATGAGTTCCACAAAACAATATCTAGCACTAAATAATGAGCGCTCCATTAATTTCACTGGAGTAGCAGTGGGCCGACGGTGCATATCCAACATTGTCATCGAAACGTACGCTTGAAAGGTCATTGCCCATTTTGATGGATCTTTGTACATTAAATCCTATAAAATAATAAAATTATAAACATTAGATAGATTAATAACAGTAACTTCTAAAGTGATTTTGAAATGCATCTTACCAGTAGATTCCAACCCCTCAGGTTGCGCCATTCCTCAACAGGTTCAGTAAACAATGTGATATCTTCAAATTTATTGAAATGTTCTAAAAATGTTGTTTTCCCACTTCCTATATTACCCTCAACGAGAACAGTAAACGGTTTAGCGTTAGCGCCCATTTTGTGAAAAAGTCTGTCGACTGTAAGAAGACAATAATATTAGTAAAGATAGAACTAGAATTAATATTAAAATTGGCTAAGGGAGTCTAAAATAGTAAAAACTTAAACGCCTGGCGTCTAACCATTAATGAATGAATTCCCGCCGAAAAAGTGCTGCCTAAATTTATAAAAGGCAAATGAACTTGTCAAAATCAAAGTAAACACACGAACCTTTATAACAAAAATTGAAAACTTTCCGACTTAACATAGTATATGTACGTAATACACTTGCTATAAATGTTAATATATTTTATACACATTAAGTTATGTCCATTTAGTGAGCATATTTTACAAATTATTGTGAAATATTTATATGCCGACATATAAGAGGAAATACAGCACTTCGCTGATAATAGTGTTATCAGTTGTCACGTTCAAGTTAATGTGTTCTGTGGTCACGTTGTGCTAGCAGATGCAGTGGCCAGTATTAAGTGAAGTGGAATATAAATTCCACATTCTTGTAAAGTTAGAATCAAATCACAAGAAATGATATCAAAGTTTATTGTTATTTACGTAAATAAATTGATTATTACATTTAACTAATGTAATGTGTCATTTGCTATACTATATTTTAAATTGCTAATGTTAGATAATAGTGAAACGGGGTGAATAGACATTACAGGGTCAAGAGGTATATTTTATTTATTTATTTATTAATATTTTATTTACAAAGCCAATACAAATTACATTAGGACTATTTTATTTTTTATTTTTTTCACCAAGAAAATCGCTTGAATGTCCTGACATTTGCACCTTGGGTGTCTCACTAGGATTCCCTGTGCGGAGATATCCAAGGATTGCCGTGCGGATCTATTATTGGATTTTAGTTATAACAAGTGCTTATAAGTTATATAAAGATAATATAAATTTTAAATGCAATAAGTATGATATAATATATTAAAATTATAGGAATATGTATATAAATGACATATAAAATATAAGTAAATATAGTAACATATAAAATATAAATAAATATTAGTAAGTAGGGGGGATAAAATAATACTGCAAAAATATATATACATATTATTATATTTATTAATATGCTAAAGATATTAAAATAAATCACCTTTTATTTTATTTATTTGTTTGTTTATTTATTTATTTTTTTTGTTACTCTGTCACCTTCATAATATCTTCTATTTCATCATAGTCTAGCGTGTGTAACCATTCGTTTATTGTTTTCTTTGTTTTATAATAATTAAGTTTATGAAGGTTTAGCTTTTTATTGATTTTATTTGCAACGTACGGGCCTAAGAATGAAGAAAATCTTTGAGTAAATCTTTTCTTAGTTAACGGTACTATACCTAATGGGTTAGTCCGTTTTTGGATAGTTTTATTATTATTAATTTTCTTGCTTGATTTCCAATAATTTAGTAAAAGTTGGAGCAGGAAAATTTTGCGAACCGAATGCACTCTGCTATAATTATATAACTCGGTCGTAGGAAATCGGTAATTTTTAAAATGGATAATTTTTAAAATCATACGTTGAGCCTTTTCCACCATAAGTACTACTGTCTTTGATGCACCACCCCAAGAGGTAATACAATATCTAATTAACGACTCACAAAGAGCTTTATATATTATAGTTATAAAGTCAAAAGAACCCAAGTGTCGCAGGGTCTTAAAAATCCGTGCTAAAGCTCTAATTCGAGATGCTAAGACACTTGCGTAAGCATCCCACCTTAGATGCTGATCCACAATCACACCAAGATATTTAATTTGATATACTTTTTCAATTGTTTTACACTCACAACCATTATAGTTGGGTAGATTAAAGTTTTGACATGAGTGCGATTGAATTTGGAAAGATGAGGTTGGTTGGGAGGATAATTTGGTGCTAAATGTAATGTATCTTGTTTTATTTAGGTTAAGCGTTAGTAAATTATTATCAAGCCAATTCATAACTCTACACAGACCGCGTTCTGTAATATCTTTAACACTCTCCCAGTCGTCACCTTCAAATAAGAGCACGGTGTCATCTGCGTAAGATATTATTTTACAATTTTGGATTTGCAAAGAACAAAGGTCATTTATGTATATACTAAAAAGAGATGGACCCAGTATACTCCCCTGTGGAATACCGAAACGGAGACGTCTCTCACAACTACTCTCAGAGCCTATTTTTACACGTTGTGATCTGCTAGTAAGGTAGTCAGCAAATAATTTATGGCAGACACCTCTCATTCCCAGCTTGGATAGCTTGGCTAGAAGGATGGGAACGGAGACAGTATCAAATGCCTTAGCCAAGTCGAGAAACAGTCCAATACACTTTTTACGATTGTCTAAGGCACCCGACACATTATCAATTAGGTCGTTTAAAGCGTCTTCGGTAGACCTATTTGATCTGAAACCGTATTGATTTAACGAAAGCACTTTGTTTCTTTCCAAATAACTTTTTAAACGATCGTTAAGAATATGTTCGAGTATCTTTGACACAATCGGTAGCAACGATATTGGTCGATAATTACAAACCCTGTCTCTGTCACCATCCTTGTAAATTGGGCGCACCACGGCACATTTGAAGTGACTAGGATATATTCCTTGCTCAATTGATAAATTACAAATATGAGTGATAGGTTTTACGAGAATTTGAATATTTTGTTTAAGAACGGTAGGTGTAATGTTGTCGTGACCTGGAGCACTGTTCGGCTTAAGACGTAATATTATACGCTTTATCTCATCCTCGTCTGTAGGCAGTAAGGCAAACGAGTTTAAGGAGTTGAGGTTAAGAGTAGAATTACAAGCAAGATAATCCTCGGTGCAATTAAGCCTATTTATGATTTTAGCTGCAAGTTCCTGCCCCAAATTTGAGAAATAATCGTTTACAGAATCGATAGGATTGTATGAAGATATTTTATTTCTTAGTAGTTCTATTGCCTCAGTCCTAGGTTTATTCATGTTGCAAATAGATTTTACAGATTTCCACAAACATTTTGGGTTATTTTTATTCTTGTCTAAAAGCGCCTTATTATGTAATATTTTTAGTTTCTTAGTTATATTGTTACAGATGTTACGGTAGATCTTGTAATGTGCCTTAATTATTAAATTGTCTGGGTACTGTGAAGTCTTTTTGTGAAGTCTGTCACGCTTACGAATACAGCGAAGGAGCCCTGGTGTTATCCAGGGCTTCAAGGTTAGTCTACTGTGTGGAATATGTTTTATAGATGTATTTTTTTCAATTATTAAAGATATTTTATTTGCTAATAATTCCGTTGCAGTGTTTGGGTTAATATTTGATGTGACAATATCCCAATTTGTTACACGCAAATCATGTTTAATTTGATTATAGTCAAGACAAGTATACATAGATGAGCTGGGCGTCGTAGGTTGCAAGGTAGGGAATTGTAGAAAGCTAGGGTAATGGTCCGTTACGGGAGACTCAATGACAGCTGCATAAGTAGTCGATTTAGTTTTAATAAATATATGGTCAATACAGTTGTGACCCCTTGTCGGGTAGGTATAACTAGGTAGAAGGCCATAAGATGCACAAATATTCAAATAATTTTGTGCATATAAGGATAAATTACTTCCGTTTATTGCTATATTGATATCCCCAGTTAAAATAATATTATTAAATGAGCTAAACTGCTCTAAAATATAATTAAGATTTTTTAAAAAATATTCTAAATTGGAAGATGGAGGCCTGTAGATAGCAATAATTATTGTGTTAGAATTACATGTAATAGCCAAGCAATTTACTTCTGGAAAAATAGGTTCTTCAATACAGATATTCATATTAGAATTGCAATACACAACAACTCCGTCGTTTTGATTGAGACTCCGTTTAGTACTAAAGACATTGTAACCCCGTAACAACGGTAGATTATCGCAGTTTTCTTTGAGCCAGCATTCAGTTAATACAATTATATCTATAGAAATATCTATTCTATGTAATAAAACTTGTAAATCATCCATATTACATAAAATGCTACGGATATTTTGATTTAATAATGTAAAATAACCCGTCCTATGTAACTTTATTTTATATTTTAATTCCTCTGGTAAGCAAAAGAAAGAAATTGCGTCAAAGCAATCGTTTATACTATTTAGATTGAATTATATAACATAAGTATGAAAACCCTTTTAAATGTACATACTGTGTTACTTGTTTAAAAGCAGTGTAATTAAATGTCTTAGGTTTAGAGTAACGAAGGGAGTTAACATAAGAAATATTGTAACAATCGTTATTAGTTACTAAATTTATCAAAAACGGTCGGGTAGTATTATAAAACATGACACCGAGTAATGAGGTCAGCCGACGCAACGTAATAATGATGTTAAGAGATATGGTATTAGTTATATGCATTTTACTTTTATTTGGGTATTTAAATATAAATAGTGCAATATTATTATATAATAAACTATAAACATGTTTTTTAGAATGTATATGGTTAAAAATTAGGTTACTTAAGTATATAATTTTAAATGTTATATAAATAAATAATATATTATGGATGAAAATATGAGATACATAAAGGTCGATAAAACAGACATGATATTTTTTATTGAATCGTAAAAGAATGCAGTTCTTTAATATGGTTTTCGCTACGTAATAAAATGTGTGGCTCACCTTCAGATTTTCGAATAAACACTCTGCCATTAGATATCCAACAAAATTTATAATTTTGAGCTTTTTTAAGTTCTCGAGCAAGAAAAAACATTTTTTTTACTTTATCAGAATAATGTTCGGATATAAATATTGGAGAACTAGATCCAGGCATACCTATAACGTTAGTATTTCCTTTATTACTTGCGTTATAAGATTTAAATGATTTAATTAAGATATTCTTCGTTAGTGAGTTATTAAATTCCACAATTATAGGCTTGATATGATCGTGCTTCCCCGGTTGGCGGTGGATTTCTCTGACGGCGTCTTCGGTGATACCACTATTGAGCTTGTTGGAAATGTTGAAGAAGATCTTTTTCAAATTTTCGTTTTCAGACCTTGGAATATTTCGAATTTCAAGACAGTTAGTTCTCATTTTTGTTTGAAGATTATTCAGCTGCATGCTTATTTCTTCTACTGTCTTCGTCAAATTCTCCTTATCCTTTTCTAGTGTTGTAATTTTTTTCTTTAGATCTTCTTGTTCTTCGTGCAGAAATTCAGTGGTTTTTGTGAAGTCTTTATTATATTGTTTTAATTCGCCAATATCTCGTTTTATTGATTTTATTTCGGAAAATAATGTTCCGGTAATATCGGTTTTCCAATCAATTAACATTTGTTTAATATCGTCTTTAAAGGTTTTTAAGTTATTATTAACTTCTTCCAGTGCAGCATTTTTTCTTCTCGAAACAGTACTCCTTAGTTTGTCTCCCTCGGTTTCCATATCGGTTGTATCTTGTTTATTCATTTACTTGCCGTTAAATGATGATGCAATATCTCGGTACAGTTGCACTATGCGGTTGAATGTAGAAACCGGTTGAGAATACGTTCTGCTTGCACACGTCTGCGTTCGACGGAATCCGAACAGCGAATCCACCATCATAACATAAAATGACTTTCGATCGTAAATCTACTATTTTATTTGTTTTTTGTTAAAGGATTTATTATTATATAGATTTTATATATTGGAAAATACGTTTGAGTCACAGATTACATTTAATACCAGACTATTTTGGGGTGGACACGGTCCACCTGGCGCTCTTTCTTACTAAGCCCATGCCTACACTCGGTGCGTGTGCGTGTAGCAGCGTGTTGTGACTCACCCTCACCCTCACAGAAGAATAAAAAGTGAACTGATCGAGTGATCAGCACCAAATCACCAAATGACTTTGGATTTGGATGGTGACGAAGAGAATGTTCGACAGATCTGATAAATTATATTATTTGTCATATATATTTTTTGCTGTGACATTTACTGAATGACAACAACTGACAATCTGGGTGTATTGCAATGTAATATACATGTTTTTGTTCTAAAATACAGTTTTAGAGTAGACGACCTCTACATTATTAATTGCTGTACCAGACACAATTCTATCCACGACTATTAAAATTCAAAAATAGATAAATTTGGCATACTATGTTCTAAAATTTTATATGTATATTTTACTTACTTATTTTAAATATCGTAGTATAAAATGGTTTCCATATGTATTACGAAAATCATGATGCTTAAAAATATATGATATATTTAATTATTTTCTTTAAAAAACATGTAATAATACTAAATTTAAAGTAGATAATAAAAAATAACATTGTAAAGTAACATTTAAACTTCAATAGCGGCAAACTTAAACCAGCCAATAAAGAAAATCCACGAAATCCATTGACAATTGCGTTATCTTGTCCATGATATTTTGGCAAAAGATTGACGTGTTTGTTTCTTATTTTACTTCATTGTTCGTGAAGTTTTCGAGAAGATTAAACGTGAAAGATCTGATATTTACCATTTAGTTATACAGTTTAATTATAAGACTCTATTGTTTGTTTTAAAATGCTGAGTTCACGCTTATTAGGTAAGTTTGAAAATATATAAAACGCGCGTGAAATTTCACTCGGTGTACTTATGCCGGTGTTTTTAATATTATATTTTTATTTGTTTTAGGCGTTATTTTATTAGTATCGGGCACGTATGCCCTTTACGACTCGTCGTCTGATGTTGTTCAATTGACACCAAATAATTTTGATAAATTAGTTTCAAATTCCGACGAAGTATGGATCGTAGAGTTCTTTGCCCCTTGGTGCGGGCACTGTAAGAACCTTGTTCCAGAATATAAGAAAGCTGCTCGCGCTCTTAAGGTAAGAAACTTTTTAATTACTATATTATAAAAAGGAGTTCTTTTAATTATTTGCTTAATTTTTTAGGTCACTTATAAAATAAAAGCTACAAACTTTTTTTCGTAGGCGGAAAGTTTCCCGTAACTTGTTATTGTGCAATTACTACAATGCTTACCTCTAGTTAGAAATTTAATAATTATTCATTGTTTTTTAATTCAATTATTCTTACAGGGCATTGCCAAAGTAGGAGCAGTAGATGCTGACCAATATAAAGAACTTGGTCAGAAATATGGAGTATCTGGATTCCCTACTATTAAAATATTCATTGGCAGCAAACACTCTCCTTATCAAGGCCAAAGAACAGCTGAGTCATTTGTTGATGCTGCACTTAAAGCAGCCAAAGAAAAAGCATATGAGAATCTTGGAAAGAAATCATCTGGATCTTCTGGAAAGGTAAATTTTATTTATCAAAACCTAAATAAGATTCTCAATAATTATAATATGGGTTCAAAAGTATGTAATATTAAAAAGACAAAATATTTAAAACAATTTTATCGAAACTAATTTACATAAGCACAAATAAATGACATTGAAATGTAATTGAATTTAAAATTAATTGACAATACAGATATATATTTATTTATTAGAATAAAGTGTATGGGCATTTCATATCATGGAGAATGAAAAATCAATCAAGGGATACTAATATAAGGAAGCAAATTGATGAGCCTCACATAACTTTATCTTTAAAGAGAATAAGATTTAATGCTCTACAAGCTAAATTGTTTCACGGGGAATTGTACAATGTTAAACCTAAAGTTGTGCACTCTAATATATCAAAATTAAAATTGATGAAACAACAATAAACTATTTTTAGATTATCATATATAATTTATTTAAAAAAAAAAAAGTTAATCAATGTATGAAGGATGAGTTGTGGCTGTCCAGAAGTTAGGTTTAATGAACTTTTATGCATTGTTTACTTGGGAACAAAATAATCATAAGTAAGAAAAAAATTATAAAATCAAGTTGTCAACCTTTTACTGCTAATTTAAGTCAAGTCTACAACTCGTTGACCATACAGTATTTAATATTTTAATAATATTTAAACATTAATAAATGAAATATTTATTTATATTTCTATTTCTTTGCTCTGGTCTTGAGACAATTCAGTATAAAACTAAAAAATACATAGTTGTATGTGAATAAGTTCAACTACTATATAATATAATAACATCAATATACCAAAATAAATATACCAGATTCTTAGGTAATACAGTTTGCTTACTATTTTTATTCTTTATAATTAAGAAATTTATTTTTAAATTGTAGAGATATTAATTAAATTTTAGTTATAAATGTCATTCTTATTTAGAGTTTACTAAATGTGTTTAAAAGACCATCTTTTGTTTGCTTATAAGGAGTGATGACATGTTATCTAAAATGTGTACATGCTGCATTCCTTACTAAGTTATTATAAATTTTGTTAAAAAAAACATTTTTAAAGCTTTCTACATAGCCGACCAATTTCTGAGAGGTTGTACTTTGTCTACCACAGAAATTCGATCCCCACTCGAGGAAATGAAATATATTTCCATTTCTTCACTCTGGTGTCGAGGCGAAGCGTTGAGTTCTGCCACTCAACATGCAACTCCTCCAAAATTCGACAAAAAGTGGGGAATAGGGTGTCTTAACACTAGGTCCCCTTTGCCTACCTTGCTGTTTGCGTGAAGCTGATTTTTATTAATTTTATATTTATAACTAGCGGACGCGCGCAGCTTCGCTTGCGTATTTAGGAGTGAATTCTAATAACCCATGAAACATGTGTTCAATGAAATATTTTTAAGAGTCTAAATTTCAAATTTTATAAAAATCGGTGGCGACGTAAAGATTTTTCTATACAAACTTTCAACCCCTTATTTGCACCTTTAGGGGAAGAATTCTAGAAAACGATGAAATACGTGTTCAATTAAATACTTTTAAAAATCTAAATTTCAAATTTTATAAAAATCGGTGCCGATTTAAATTTTTTTCCATACAAACTTTGAACCCCTATTTCACCCCTTTAGGGTTTAAATTTTTCAAAATCCCTTCTTAGTGGATGTCCAGATTACGAAAGTAAATATCTGTCCAAATTTCACGTTTCTATCATTAGCGGTTACGGCTGTGCGTGCGTCTTACCTTAGTCAGTGAGGACAAGTCCTTTTATATATATAGATAATCATTCCTCTGAGTGGGAATCGAATTCACAACCATTGCATTTACAGTCAGGTGTTTTCTCATTACAATTATGAAGTATTGACATTATTAAACCAAAACATATATTACAATTTGTTTACATCGTTTGAATATGGTAAGAAGCTATTTTTGAAAAAGTTTATACACTTTGTTCTAAACAAACACTTTGTCTTTAAAAACAACAAAGCTTTATTTAGTATCAAAACAAAATAGTTTATACAAAGTTTCTTGCCAACTTAGTCACAATCTTTTGTTAGTTCTTAAATAGTCCAAAGACATAAAATTATAGTAATATTCACTCTTCACTCACTTCAAAAAAGAAGGTAGCTTTAGTAATATTTTTAGAGGGTATCTAGGCTGTGGATAGGTACTTGAATCAATCAATCAATCAATCAAAAACACTTTATTGCACAAAGTAAATACAATTGAAGATTCTAATTTAGATACAGTGCATAGGCTTGAAATCGATTTAATTAATTTAAATTACCCAACCATACTTTTTAGAAAACGTAAATTTGAACCCGGGCTTCTTTGACGGTTTCCAAGAGGAGCGGGTTCGAATCCCGCTATGTTAATATAATTCAAACCATGTGGTATAGAAGCTTCGAGAAAAAAAACGTGCAATAACAAATATTACGAATTAAAGTTCGAAAGCAATGTCGCCCACAATACCTCCTACGCGTCTAATCTCTTTCGTCACAGTTTTCATACAAAATGGACACGTCAGTGTGACCTTTTAGTTTAAGTGTATGCTTTATTTTCTATTTAACCATATTTGGTGGCGCCAATTTTGACTTTTAGTTATTATGAATAATGCTTGCTTTATTAAGATCGAGAATAATTATAATATTTCGAGAATAATATTTTTTTTCAGGATTTTATATATTTTAGGGAAATTTATTATACTTGGACATGATCCATATTGACAGTGTCAGGTTATCCTTTTGGAGAAATTAAATCCGAGGCAATCGAATAAAAACTATACTTTTAAGAAATTGAACAATAATATTGCTTCAACCCATTTTATGTTTCAAATTATTTTGATAAAGCTAAAGTACCTACCTACTTCGTTTTTAAAATGCATACATATACTACTGATCCATTCTTAATTTTGTCCGGCACTACGGCTATTTCGTTATTTTATGTTTTAGCGAATGCGCCATCATATTACAACTTAACTCTAATATTATATACACGTACTGTACATATAAACTGTCCTCTGAAATCACTCTGTCTATTAGTGAAAACTGCATTAAAATCCGGTGTATTGATAAAAAGATTAAAGCTTAGCTTATAAAGCGTACTCCTTTAACAATTGATATTGTTTTATACTAAAAGCTTCAGAACGCAAATCCTGTAAAACAATATCGACCTCTATAGCAATTGATATTATATAATATAAAAAAATAATTTATTTTCTTTCTAGTCGGACGTGATCGAGCTAACGGACAGCAACTTCAAGGAACTGGTTCTGGACAGCGAGGACCTGTGGTTGGTCGAGTTCTTCGCGCCGTGGTGCGGTCACTGCAAGAACCTCGAACCGCATTGGGCCAAGGCTGCCACTGAGCTTAAGGGCAAAGTGAGTATTAGATTTATATGTATTTATAACACATCATATGTTTGTATGTATTGTAAATATTTAATAAAATTTGCAGTTTCTTTTTTTTCCAAAAGTATGTAATAAGTGATAAGGTCTAAATATGTATATTTTTTATAAAAATAATACTTTAATGTCATGTGGTGGTGTGTTTGAAAAGTGTCAGCGACGGTTATGAGTTCGATCTCGACTTAAGAAAATACTATAACTCTTTTTATATTAAGTGTCGAGTTGCGGAACTTCTTCTTACCAGGGCGAGGAAATGCAAATATCAAATTATTTATTCCCTCGAGTGGGAATAGAACTCACAACCTTTAAGTTTATAATCCACTTGCTGTGTCAGTGTGTCAATATGACGTCAATTTTATTAATTTAAATGAATAACTGATAATCTTAATATGAAAAACATTATTGATAAATATATTTTTCTTATCTTCATGCATGTTGCGTACGTCTGTCGAGACAGGCGTGAACATAAAATGTTTAATTTATTTTATAAATATATATAATTATATATACAGCCAGTAGTTCCTACTAAACTATACTATAACTTCCGCTTTATAATATTAATATAGATAATTAATTTATCCTTAAAATTATTAAAAATAGTTTTACTTACAAAAACTTTATTTTCACTAAATATGTTATACAAGTTGGTACAAGCATTTCAGTAGACTTTCAAGCATTCACGTATTATCGGTGCAATTTCTATTGTTTGGACCATAAAATATATATTATGACTTTAAAGTAATATAATGTGTATTTACATGTATGTACTTGAAATAAAACGATATGACGTTAATCTTGGCCCTCTTGTTTAGATTGAAAAATAATAAAAAAAATATATAAAAGTAGTTTTGTATATACCATTTTTTTTAATGTTGATTCTAAATTATAAAGAATTACTTATTGCTTTTTTGCATTCTAATACATTTTAATTTGAACACCATCTTGGCGCGCAATTCTATGGTATATGTTAGTAAAGTATTTTTACATAATAATTATTTGGTAGTTATTATACCTAGGTTTTTTTTTATAAAAAAACTTAATAAACACATATGTACATACATATTGGGGCTGCTCTAGCTCCACGGGGCCCATGTGCAATGTAACCCCCTCCTAGGCCTGAAATCGTAATTTGGCCGGCTTAACTACGTGTTTTAACGCTATCTCCATTCCTTCTGCATACTTTGCTAGAGCGGGATGCAGCGTGAAACTAAAATTAAAAAATATATTATAATAAATTATAAAAGGTAATTTTTACTTAATTTTTATAAATTTTCAGGTAAAACTCGGCGCCGTAGACGCGACTGTACACAATGTAATGGCGTCCCGCTACCAAGTGCAAGGTTACCCCACTATCAAAATGTTCCCCGCCGGCAAGAAGACCAGCGACTCGGTGGAAGATTACAATGGAGGAAGGACTTCCAGCGATATCGTCAACTGGGCCCTGGATAAAGTGGCTGAGAATGTACCGGCTCCGGAAATCATACAGGTTTATTTTTTTTATATTTTAAAGTGTAATAAACGTCGAAGCCATGTTAAGCTTTTTTTATAAATGCTATATAAGCATTTTGTAAGCAATGTATGTACATTGTAGGCTTATGTGTTATTATATTATCTTATACTATATTGCTGTTAAGTTTCATCTATGTATATTCAATAGTTTTTGCGTGAAAGTGAAAAAACATCCATCTGTCCTCTCTATAATATTTTAACTTAGCGGGACTCGAAGCGCCTCTTGGAAATCCCCGTGTAATAAGATCAACTTAGTGCCATAGAACGTATGGCTTATGGTCAGATTTCGGACAGACTGTTTGTCTTTCAACAATTCAGAATTATACTAAAAACACCATCATGTAAACTTAGACATTAGATATAAATTTCACACTTATACATTTCACTAAAAACTAATTTGCCTTCTTCACCTTTCTTTTTCACAATCTTTTTAAAAACATCGACAGGAGTAACGGAACTTTTGGAGGTGTTCCTGTAGTCCCTTATTGTTTGTAAAATTTGAGAAAATAAATCACTTAAAATAAATTAATAAAAGAAAAAAAAGACACAAATTAATGAATGGTGATATAAACAGGTCATATAAAATTTAGATTAATCCGTTTAAAATACCTTCTATTTAAAAGACAAGTAATTTTATTCTCTTTACTTCGCAGGTAGTGAATGAAGAAACGATGAAGGCGTGTAGTGACAAACCTCTATGCGTAGTGTCCATTTTGCCTCACATATTGGACTGCGATGCGGCGTGCCGTAATGGTTATATAGCGGTTTTAGCCCGTTTAGGAGAGAAATATAAGGCCAAGATGTGGGGGTAAGTAGTTTTATATACAATTTTTAAATTCTTTATAATCTCTTATTTTTTAACTTCACGCTGTAAACCGCATATAATAGGGTAGGCAGGGGCGTAGTACTGTGAAACTCCGTTCTAAAATCAGTAAAATCTTGTTACAAAGCGATAAAATGAAATAATTAATTATCCTGAGTGGAAATCGACCCCACAACCGTCGCGGTTTTACGGTCATACTGTAGCAGTTTTTTATTTACAATAGTTTTATTTTAAATATAATGTGATGTGCTGCGTGGCGGAACACGATGCCGAATATTTAGATCAGGTAAATTAGAATGACAGTGAAGTTAAGATATATATTATATATTTTTTTTATTATACAAATATTTTTTTGTTATTATAATTAATTTGTTGTTTTCATTATAGATGGATTTGGTCGGAGGCCGGCACTCAGCCCTCTTTAGAAGAGTCGCTGGAACTCGGCGGGTTCGGTTACCCCGCGATGGCGGTCGTTAACGCTAAGAAATTAAAGTTCTCGACGCTTAGAGGATCTTTCTCTGAGAGCGGAATTAATGAGTTTTTGAGGTTAGTTTAACCTTTTTTTTATTTTGTAGTAAAATAGGTGAAATTTCATTTGGTATTTATTTCTTAAATTAGGTAGACGGAGGGACGTACGTAGGTAACCTCGTCCAAGTTTCAACACATTGCGTTGAGTAGCTGAACTTAATGCCACGCTTTGTCTTGTTACCAGAGCGAGTAAACGAAAATGACTTTTGCCTTCAAGTTTGAATACAACCCAAACGTCGCGTTTACAATCAGACGCTGTGCCACCACGCCACGACGGCTTTTCATTTATTTTACCTTTTATCATGCACGTAGCGGTAGGCGAAGGGAACCTAGTGTAACACACTCCGTTCCCGTTATGGTAATTTTGTTGAAAAAAATATAATGCATTATATATCAAGAAAAAATATTGTATTTGTAACATATTTTCTTTTTTTGTATGTACCAAAACATTGATGTGTGAAAACATTTTATCACAGAGATAAAATGCAACACTTTAAATAACAAAAGTACTTAGTAGCATAATTGTTGTAAGATATGAAACACAGGAATATTAATTTTAAAGAATATTTTTTTGATTATGAAAGTTTTCTTTGTATGTAAAAGGAAAGATTTTACCACAACTGGAATCAGACCCATAATTAACATGTAAATTATGGGTCTGATTCCAGTATATGAAATATTGTGTATTTAATATAAATATCAAACTCAACTTTTGGACTAAACATAAATTTGGCGCTTTCACATACTTTCTAAAATTATCATTTTTATTCATTTACTACTTTCTAAAAATGTATTTTTTAAATTCTAAAACAGTGCATTTTAATTTATTATTATAAAATCATAATACAATCACCGTGTTATTTGAATGTTCATAAAGCTGAAAATTAACATATATTAATATATATTAAACTTTTACAGAGACCTTTCCTTCGGTCGCGGACAAACGGCGCCCGTACGAGGAGCAGAAATGCCCAAGATACAATCGACCGAGCCCTGGGATGGCAAAGACGGTGAACTGCCCCAAGAAGAAGACATTGACCTCTCTGACATAGACTTGGAGAAAGATGAACTCTAAACTAGTGATGTGAAAGTGTTATGAAACTTTTTTTCCTTTGAAAAAGCTGTCTAAGGTCGCAATGCTATGTATGATGTGGGTTTTTAATGTGTTTTGTAATTGGTAGATCTTTTTTAATGTATTTACATATTTTTTGTGATGCCTATATATATTTTTACTCAATATCTCAACTGTGCATATCCAAAACTATCACATAGCTTATCAATAGTTTTCCTTACACTTTACAATTATACTCAAGAACGTTAATTACCGTTTAATCGTCATTGAACTTACAAGAATAAATATAGATTTGTACTTATTTAAAAATGAATTGTTACTTCTTAATGTTTCTGAATTAAAATAAGAAATGTATACATATTTTTATTGCCATACATTAAAATTATTTTAAAATCATCAACAATTAGTTATATTTTTTTATGTTCAATAAATATTTTGTTTCTTAAAGACTGTTTTTAAAATAAAAAATAGCTTTTTTAGTGTTTTTAGTAATAATTTGTCAGTCGGAATAATCTATCTGTGTTATATTTTATTATATATCCATTATGTATGAATAGTTTAGTTAACAGTTACATAATTTGGATATTGTAATTATAGAAAACATTGTTTGCCGCATATCTTCCATAATAATAATAATATTTTGAGGCATTTATTGTAGTCACTGACATTTTTAAGATAAATAAATTTCTAATAATATATTTTTGTTTTTTTAGTACACAAGTTCACAGTTACAATACCTAATACATTTTTCTTTAAAAAAGATATTTTATCAATATTTGTTACTATTTCACAAATAGTAAAGGACCACATTTAGTGATTCCAGCCTTTATAGAGGAAGACTGAAAGTGAGAGATTCAATTACTGTACTGTGTTAAGTTATATACATTTATTCTAAATATGAATGACTGACATCTATTTAAGTATGATTTGATACGTAAATTATAAGATAAGTGCCAAAAATAAACAAAAATAGTAAAATAATTTCAATTGCAAATAACACACTTTCTTTCTTAAATAAAAGACCATAATTTTTTAAAAAATGTTTATAATTGAGCATTCTGTTAAGTATAATTGTGAAGTCATCTTACATAATACATTTAAAAACTTGAGGTAATATTGAATAAATCACCTTATTTCAAAGTAAGGCAAGCAAATTAACAATACTGACATACCAGTATGTTTTTCAATTTAATATTATAAAAAGCATTTATCAAAATATACACATTAAGTAATCCATTTCTTATAATAATACTGGGCCTTTAGTAAAGGATTTTATAGTATAATTGACATATTTATTAATAAAATATATAAAATAAGTTATAAATTCTGATTTGTTGTTGTTAGTATAGAAACTGACTTAAAACAAAATGTGTCTAATCTAATTTATTCCATTCCTTTCAGACTTGTACATCTTATTACTAAATACCCATATTTTTTTTCTGTCTATGTTGTAATTAATCATTTATTACAATATTCGAGACAAGAAACTGAGTATATAAAATGAAATAGAAAAATAAAAACATATAATTTGTCTTTAGTTTTAAATTATAAGTAAAATTTAACTCATGATATTTGTAGGATATGGTTTTTTCTAATATATTTTTTTCAACCAATGTACCATTAAAATTCTAACATACTATGAAAATTAAACATTTTGAATGAAAATGTTTGTGGGAGATCCTATAAAATATATTATCTAGGACTATTATACATTTTACAAAATGATGGTAAGTATAAATTACTTATTCCTTGTTTGGATTCTCAAGATACAATTATTCTTTTAATTTTATATTTAACATAAAAGGCACCAATTTCAGAACTTCCTGTCATAAAATACAATATCTTAAACCTAATAAAATATTTATTGTTAAATTTTATGAACTAAGAAATAATATTAAGACAAATTATATCAAAAAACTACAATTTAAATAATCACTGGTTTTACTTATATAAGTACATACAAAATTATTTTTTTAAAAAATATTGATAATTAAAATAAATTAAACATTCAAAATTGAAAATGGTTACCATTATAATATTATAGGTTTAGAAGTATCTGCAAATTTTTATGTAATAAAAAAATTCCAGTACCCTTTTAATGCAAAAAGTAAGGTAAATAATAAGGACTGAAACCATATATGCTTTATGGCACCTGCTGATCTATATTTTAAGTTATCAAATTTATAAAATTTTTAATATTCTAAGAAATAATACTATATAAAGTATAAAAATTGGTCCACACCAGTCTTTCAAATATTAAATTTACTCCACATTTGATAAAAAATGTTGTTTATAGAAATTGAAACAAGAAGATACAACCATTAATATCTCTACACATTAAATGTAAGCCATCATAAAGATTAACTGGCTTACTTTATCTCACCTGAATTATATCAGATATGCATTTGATATTCAAAAAAATATAAAAAATGAGTATTTTAAGCTACAGATGTCAAGCCTATCATGTCATATTTTTTGTTTTTCTGGCAAATTATTGGGTAGCAAATAGAAAAATAGTATAAGCCTGCAACTGCTAATATGAGTGATATAATAACAGTTATAATACCCCAAGCCGAGATCCCTAGGCCTCTTCTGGAAGATCCAGGATTTGGTAAAGCCGGGGGAGTGCCGACAGGATTAGTTTTAGAACTTTCTTTATATCCTTTTCTTTGTTTCGTGTTATATCCTCGGTTTCCATATGCCTCACATGAATTAATAGCCATGTTTATAACTGAAACAAAAAAATATTAGTCACTTACTGTTATGAAACTAATTTGTTTTAAAACAAAGAAATTACATACCCAGTAATATAATGCTTAGACGAACAAATAATTTAAGCATTTTGATAGTTTTATATGTCCCTTTGCTTTTATAATAATATTTTAATTTAAATAGCACGTTATAATAAAATGTGTTTAAATACTGGGTATAATCACATTTCACAATTCGCAGGTAGAAAAGTAGTATTTTTCTTTTCGTCCCAACTTAGTGAAAAAAGTAAAACAATTAACAAATGCATTAATGCAGCTATGAGTTATGACATTTTATGATTTTAATGTCAGTGTTGCCATGGTAATTTATAATTTTTACATTGTTAATTATTTATACCTTATTTATGTACAGTACGGTATGCTTATATTACATTTCTTATTATTATAATAATATTGTTCAATTTTATACTTTAATTTTACTTATAAGGTTTATTTAAATAATATATTGAAGCTTTATATGTGTACATCGTATTTAATAAGTTAAATTGAACAATAATAACATATAGAGCATTATATAAAAAATAACCAATAAAAATGTCACCCTTTTAAAGAACAATAAACAAACTTAATTTCTAGGATGATAATTTAATGACGTATCTGATCGCTATTTCCTGTTTTATATAGAATATCAATTAATCTGTGGCTTAATGCTGGCGTGTACTTCCGCTGAGTGCGTTACACTTCGTTTCGTTGTCAAATGTCAGAGTGATTCTACCGGCGATGGCTAAAATAAAGTTTTGCTTATTATTTGTGTTATATATCGCCATACAGTGTTATGGTGTAAATGTTGACACCGTTTCAAGTAGTATAAGAATAAAAAATGTAGAAAGGTCCATTGACCTTTCATCGCAACTCGTTAAAATTTCATCTAAACTTACGCTGGAAAACACTGGAAAAGTGCCGGTGAAGAATTTCCTTTTAGCTATTGAAGATGCAGCTAAAAGTAATTTAGCTTATTTGGTGGCTAAAGACATCAACAATAAAGATCTTCACTTAGTGGAAACCTCTGTGAAAGGTTATGACAAAGTTAAATTTTGGCGTGTTGAACTAAAGGACAGCATCAATGCCGCCGCTACAGCGATGTTTACTGTCGATTCAGTCTACACCAAAGCGTTGTTGCCATATCCAACAGCTATTACCCAGCAAGAAGATCAACTAGTCAAATACATTGGTAACTTATACTTCTTTTCTCCATACGAGGTTTTGTCACAAAGAACAAATGTCCTTCTTAACACAAAATCCATTGAATCGTACACGAAAGTGAAACCATTTTCACAGCCAGATGTATCTATTTTATATGGGCCATATCCCAACATTGCTCCATTCACAGAGAAAGAATTAAACATTCACTATAAGAACAACTCTCCATTCTTAACTGTGACACGCCTAGAACGTCTTATTGAAGTTTCCCACTGGGGTAATATAGCCATTGAGGAGGTAATTGAAGTCGAGCATACAGGTGCCAAGTTAAAGGGACCATTTTCAAGATATGATTATCAACAAGACCATCACAGTGGACCTGCTAGTGTACGCAACTACAAGACACTGCTACCAGCCTCTGCCTCTGATGTGTACTACCGTGACAGCAATGGCAATATCTCAACATCTAACATGAGGGTGAAGAAAGACTTAGTTGAATTAGACTTAAGACCTCGCTACCCATTGTTTGGAGGCTGGAGATCACATTACACCCTAGGATATAATGTTCCAAGTTATGAATACTTGTACCACTCCGGCAATGAATATTTACTTAAAATGAGAGCAATTGATCATGTATTCGATGATATGCAAGTTGATGAACTAGTCACAAAAATCATCTTGCCTGAAGGATCAACAAACATCAAAGTAAATTTCCCATTTGCAGTGACGAGGCTGCCTGACAATCTCCATTACACTTATTTAGATACTAAAGGCCGTCCTGTAATATCTTTTACCAAAAGAAATATTGTGGAGAATCATATTCAAGATTTCCAAATTCGTTACACATTCCCTCGCCTTTTGATGTTGCAAGAACCTTTGTTGGTTGTAGGCTTCTTATACATGTTATTTTTGTGTGTTATTGTTTATGTACGATTAGACTTCTCTATTCATAAGCCAGAACACCACAAAGAGTAATATATATTAGTCCCTACTGTATTGTAATTTTAAAAAGTTTTTAACATAAAAGAATTGAGTTTTTATTTAAGTATGAGCAGTTGCAATAAAGTATGGGATATGCACATATTGTGTCTTAAATTATGTTGCGAATAAATAATAAAATATATATATTGCTTGGTTTTTGAATACCTTCATTTTTCACTTAAAAGTAAAAGATTTTTAATAAAAAGATTTGTATTTGATGTCAAAAGAGATAAATTACAGGAGGAACATGACACTGAACGGCTAATTTATCAGTTATCTTGAGCCATTTGTTTTTTTTTTTCTTGACAAACTTTATTCATCATGAAATTGACAAATTACCATTAACTTCATAAAAATGTATATCTGTGTTTTGATTAAATTAACTGCAGTGCGTGCATTAAGCATGGTACTGAATTCTGCCATTCAACATGCAATGCCTTGAGAATTTGGTGTAAAATGGGAAATGGAGTATCATAACACGAGCATCCCAGGTTCTTTCTACCTACCCTGCTGCGTGTGCGATGCAGGTGAAGCTAGTGATTGGTTTTTGCTAGCATACAATATCTATATACCTTAGAACTTTTATATAATAAACATTTAACTGATTACTGCCTGTACTTGGAAGACATATGACAAAAACTATTATTTAGGTGCATTTATCAATGTTAAAGGATTCAAAACAATGACTTGTAAAATTTTTGTGTCTATCTGTGCCTTAGTGCACCCTAATCTCAGGAACAGGTTCATAAATAAAAATATACCTACCTACCTAAGTAAATGATGATATATCATCATTTACTTTTCCAAGCATGTGAAGTAGCAGGCATATATATAAATATGTACGTATATTTTAATACAATATTATTATTAAATAAAGTAAAGGAAAAAAAAACATTCTTATAATTTAATTAAAATCAACAAAAGTTTAAATTAAAAAATTTTAGTGGGCATTGTGAGTAAAATTAATACAATAAAATGAAACTACATGTAGTAATCTATATAATATAAAGAATATTTAAATTGTTATATATTCTTTTTTAAACTATAGGCAATGAAAACCTAGTGCCAAGAGATTCATTTCTCTGTCATTGTGCTGATCTCCCAAGTCACAACCATGAACATAAAAATATTTTATATAACCAGAACGATTGCAGACATTGCACTGAATTGTAAATATTCAAACAACAGTAATTTCCATTGAAGTTAATTAAAATATTAATTTCGGATTATTAATGAATATTCTGATAGCCCATACAATATTATTAAAGGAAATATCGATAGCTCATTTACAACGACTGGCACTAAGCGTACATTTGGTTCAATAGTAACTTTGAAATCCAAACTGTTTTTAAATTTTAAAGTATTGTTTTTTATTTAAACATAGATTTTTTTATCAGCTTCAAGCTGTATTCCGCACACAACAAGGTAGACATAGGGAGCCTAGTGTTAAGACACTCCGTCCTCCACTTTCCGCCGAATTCTGGGGACATTGCGTTTTGAGTGGTGGAACTCAACGGCACGCTTTGCCTTGACACCAGAGCGAAGAAATGGAAATATAATTTACTCACACCATTGTGCCGCTGCGCCACGACGGCCTCTACATTTTTATAAAACATAAAAGTACAAAATTTATTAAAACACAGTTTTCAAGTGCTTCTTGCGACCTTTAGGTATATTATACAATTAAAGGAAGCTCATTGACAATTGTCACTGGCGTACGTTGGATTTGTAAGGTTTGAAATCGAAAAAATGTTTACATTTTTATATTACAAATTGTACTGAGACGTTGACTCATTACAATTTATCCATAATGTTTCAAAGGTTGTCTGGTAGAGATTGCTTAAAGCAATAAGACCACATTTGCATACGTGTTTTTCTTTTACTTTTATTTATATTGTTCTTTCTATATATTTCTTTTATGTGTGTAATAAAGTATATTCTATTCTATATTCTATTCTAAATAATTGTACAAAATGCTATTAAATTCAATGTATTTATTTAAATCCAAAGTTTTATAGGGCATATTCGGACATTTTGTATCGCACCACTACAGGCGCGCTGGTACAAGGCAAGACTGCCAGTTCAGTAACAACGGCCGTTACCAAGGAAGGCGGTGTTACATCGTAAGTTAAATTAAGCAATGATAAGTTGGGGTTCGATTTCCAGTCCTTTAGAGGCGAGTTGTCATCTGTTTTGTCTATCAAGTCGTCTGGATCACCTGAAATATTTTTTTATATTATGAAAATAAATAAAACAGCTTCACCCTGTATCCCGCACACAGCAAGGTAGGCAGACAGAACCTAGTGCTAAGAAACTCCTTTCCTCAGTTTTCGCCTAATTCTGGAGGCATTACGTGTTGACTAGCGGAACTCAACGCCGCGCTTTGCCTCGATACCAGAGCGAAGAAATGGATATATAAATTTAAATAATGATATTTCAGGCTCTTTGTAAATATATTACATCTACATTCGTTTCTATAATTTTTGAGTTAGAATAGATAACACGCAACGTAACACTACACCATCCAAAAAAAAACATTAAAAAAAGCTAAAGAAAAGTAAACAAACCAATCTCATTATAAACGAAAGCATCAGTTTGCACATTATCCGCAAACTTGTGGGTTTCGCACGCAACCAACAACGGTACGTTGTGGGCTCGAGCTGATAACGCGGCTGATAACGTGCCAGCAGGAGCTAGTACCGCACCGTTGATAAGGAGGGACGCACAACCAACTATTACTTTGTTCATCTGTGGAAAAAAATGTTAGGAATCAATAATCAAGATATAAAAAAATGTTAATAAGTTTTTGAACGTCGAATAAGTTACCAACGCTTCACTAAAGCGCCTCAGACCTGAGAAGAAGTCTTCTTTCTTTATAATCTCTCAATAAGAAACATGAGCACTCAAGTGATTCAACGTGTGAACTTGCTAGCCTCACTTTTCACCACTATTAGTCCTCACTTAGATATACCTATGCACATTCAAGAAAGATATATTTTATAACGCTATATTGCCACATCCAATATTAAAAAGTCACGGCACATGAGCGCGCTGTCCAGTAAATTATATGACCACATTATACCCTACACACACATTCAACACAAAGTAAAAAAAAAACAAACAAAAGAGTTCTAATATTCGACATACACCCTATATAATTTCTCCTTAGCCATAGACAACACAAAAACAAAAACCAACATGTCGCATGAGCGCGCTGAGCGCGGAGATGTCTGCGTAGAGGGCGCAGACGCCGCGCGCGCGTAGACGGCGCAACAGTTCCGCGGCGCCGCCGCCCACGCGCGCGCCCACCACCACTGCGCGGAAACGCACGCCCGCCACGTGCGCCGATACCAGGATACGCTCCACTAGGGATGAGCTGGGGAAGAGACAATCATGATATATTACTTTTTAGAAATCGTATAAACGGCTACATTTGAATTATATATTTTCTAAAAAATATTCTTCTTTCCTAATAATTCCTGTGGAATAATATTTTAAAATGTTAAAAATTATATATTAGTTATTTTTTTATAACTTCACGCTGTATCCCGCATGTAGAAGTGGGGGCAAAGTGAACCTAGTGTGTAAGACACTGTTCCTCAGGCAGAGAAATAAAAATATTCTCAGAGATAGATTTTTAACATACTACCTGGTATAATTTAATTAAAAAAAAAATAATATTTATGTTATCAAAGCTGCATTATTTCTGCGTACTCCGAAGTATTGTAAGAAAAAATAGTATTAGATTCTAAATAAATACCATCCATAAGTGAGTATGTTATCCCCATCGCATATCTTCTTGCGTACCGCAATACTGATGGCCTCGCCCGCCATTTCTATTTGCTCGTGTATGTAGCGATCAATTTCTTCTTGTAGACGTTTCTTTGCCTGTGTGTATTTAAATGGGTTTAAATTTAAGAAAATATGTTTATGAAGAACTAATATGAAACATGAAGTATATTATTTTCAAAAACTTATATAACATGTACATGTATAGAGGCCTGTCATCTCCCCCTAGGCTTGTAAGGTTCTAGAAAAGTAGTAAGTAGGGATTTAGGAAAATTGTCAAGTAAAGCAAAAAAGCAAGTCAGGTAAAGCAAAGCCTAAAGCTAGGTTTAGATACAATAGAATCTCGATCACGGATTCCCGATTATTCGGACAACCAACGGCAACCAATTATATTAAAAACTCGATAAGCGCGAGTTGGGCTGCCCACCGAGGGTTCCGTGCAAAAATTGGAGATCTCGAGCTTTTACTCTACTTTACGAGGCTCAGCTTAGACAGAGCTCTCTTCATCTGATATCTCACTTGAAGCAGCGGCTCTACTACCAAAATTTGGCCCCCTTTTAAGTCTATTATTTTTTAGTATTTAATTACAAAAGTACATAAATAAATGTATGTTACATTGTAATATAAAAAAATTATCTTTTAATAATTTCACGACAAATATTAATTAAAGTTTAGATATATGCACTAAACCAGTTTTTCTCATACATTTATCGATTATCCCAGTACCTGACCACAACAATTAATCTGACTAATCAAGTTTCTACCATACATACATACTTGTACATAGATTGACAAACCTAAGTACAATTACACTATGTAAAAATACTAACATCAAATTCATCCACATCACTGGGAAGCTGCGTTATATGATGTCTCAAATGTTTGAGAGCGTTAACTTGAGCAGCAGACGGAGGCCTCATAGCCCACAGGAATGAGGCACAATCGGCCACAGCCGCCTCTAGCCCACGGGAAAGTTCTGTACGCGCTGGTAATGTATAATCTCGTATCATCTGAAATAAAAAAAAACAAGTTCACGCGGTATCCCGCACACAGCAGGGTAGGCAGAGGGAACCTAGTGTTAAGACACTCAGTTCTCCACTTTCTTATTTGAAAATTATTTTTACTTTAAGATAAATATGAGGCCGCTGTGACGCAGAACATAAGCGTGTGACTGTAAGCGCAATAGTTGTGGGATTCCCGTTCCGGAAGATGAAATAGCTTAAATTTTTTATTTTATCGTGTTGGTTATAAAGAGTTGCCGCAAGCAGCAAGTGAGAGGCATGCACACAGTAGTCTCCGCAGATTCCCAGGTTCGCTCTGCTATGTGTCGGAAAGTGTAAGCTGAAAAAAAATTAAAAAAAGAAAAAATTACAATAACCTTCTTCAAAGCATCTAATAATGCAATACATCTCGCATTAGATCCAGTGACGACATGATTCGCTAATTGAACACCCAACTTTTTGACTGCTGGATGTAAACTGAAAATTATTATAAAAAATACACTAAATGTAATAAAAAAAAACAAGTTTGTAACGCTATGTTTAAAATTGTATTATGTTAATATTAGCGATCTAAATGCGGCTTCGGCCGCTTAAGCTGACTGTTATATAACAGTCAAATGCCGTGCAGCGAAATTATACAAAATGTTTATATAAATTGTAGCTTATATGTTATTTTAAGTCTTGTAACTGTAAAGTTACATCTAAATTCGTTCAGCAGTCTTTGCGTGAAAGTGTTACAAAGGTTCACAATTAATATTAGAAGGATATTTTCCAATTATGTTAATATATCTCTGACTGACTGAGACAAATGAGAGAATTCTTCTTTATTGTATTCATTATTTCCAGAAAAAAGTGTATGTCATACGGTTGTGGGTTCGATCACCGCTCGAGGAAGTGAAATATTTATTTACGTTTATATTTCTGCCACTCAACACGCAATGCCTCCAGAATTTGGCAGAAAGTGTCTTAACACTAGGTTCCCTCTACCCTGCTGTGTGTGGGATACAACTTAAAGCTGAAAAAAAAACATTTAAAAAAAATATAATATTATTACTTTATATTAATTGCCATTTGCTTCAACGACTCCTTATCGTGCTCCGTATGGAGGTGTTGGAACCAATTCATCTTTTGCATACTTTGAGATTTTGGCTTTGACTTTTCTACAGATTTTGGTTTGGACTTTTCCTATAAAATTCATAAAACAGTGTCATAACTAAAAAGTACATTTGCAATAAAAATTGTGTAAAAACAATTATGAGAATATTTTTGCCAGTTGTGGTGCAGGGGCGCAAACAAGCTTGTGACTGTAAATGTGACAGGTTGTTGGTTGGATTCCCACTTGAGGAACTTTAACATTTTTCATTTCCATTTTCCTCCATGCTTTTAATTATTGTGAAATGACACAATCACTACAAAGTTTTCATTCAATTATATGCACATTTAAAAGTATTATTAAGTTAAATAAATTCATAATATATAATCATGCATCAAATAAGATTCAATCAATGAAGCATTTCAAAATTCAAATCAACTTAACTGAATTATCAGATTTTGATTAAACTTTTTCTTGCAATTTTTAGTATAAAAGTTATTTAATGTAATATTTTTCATTAAATATTATCTAGTTAACTCACTTCTTTAGGTACACTAGGAGACTTATTAGTTTCTACTTTAGTTTCTGCCTTTTGTTTAGTAGTTTGTGCGGATTGTTTTGCTGCCCTTTGAGCTTCTTGCTTGGCACGTCTTTCTGCTCTAAGTTCAGCCTTACTTTTTTCGGGTTCGTCTTTAGTCTGTAAGAAAATATACATATCAATATAAATATAAACAACAAATAAAAATATAAAATTGACTGGAAGCATTTATTAACATAACCCAAAACAGTGATTTTTTAAATTTGTCATTGTGTCTGTGTTTTTGTGCATGCTAATTTAAATGCAGTTTTCACTATAAAAGTGATAATTTTATTAAAACATAAAAGTAATTCACATTTTTTACATAAATAAGAAAACTTTTTTTAAATACTTATAAGTAAAATTGATACTTACTTTCCGAAGTCCCAAGTCTATAGCAATAACTTTGTCTGTAACAGCTTGAACATCCTTTGCAACATTAACTATATCCTTCAGTGTATCGTAAACTTCCTTAACTGTTAAATCATTAACAGGTTTGTCATTATCAGATTTATTGTTGCCACATTTATCATTAACTTGGCAATCATATTTTGGTTTATCATCAACCAATTTATTATTATCATTAGTTTTCTTTTTAGCTTGTTTCGCTGCTTTTTTTGCAGCCCTTTCGGATTTGATAGTTTCTTTAGATATTTCAGTATCTTTTGCAATATTCTCTGTAACAACTGCTGCTCTGTCGACTTCATCTTTACTTTTAGAGGATTCAGCAATTATTTTTGATTCTTCATGTTTATTTTCTTCTATATTTACTGAGATCTCACTTTTTGGCTTACTCCCACTTGGCTTAGTGGATGGATTTACATTTTCTTTTGTAGAAGTAATGTTACTATCTTTTAGTTTTGCTTTTTGTTTTGCTAATTTTTTAGCTTCTCTTGCAGCTTTGACTTCTTCTCTTGATTTCTCGAGTTCATTATTTAACATTTTTGTTTCTTTTATATTGTTTGGTTCTGCTTCTATAATACACATTAATCAATTATAATATTATGTAAATATTAAGTAAAATGAAGTTCACAAACTATTATTTTTCTTTCCAGAATTTAGAAGCAAATTAAAAAAAACTTTTCTAATCCAATCCACTGTCTATGTTTTTTTAAAATAGAACATTCCATTAACAAAAAGCTATAAAAATAAAACTTTTTAGCTAGAATCAGTTAGTACTGTATTTCATACTTAAATTTCTTGCCTGTTGTAACTTCTTTCTTCTTAATCTTCTTTTTTTAGCTGTGGTAATTGTTGTGCAAATAAAACCCTCTTCAACTAAAGGATCACTCTGAAGATGTAAAAAATATACTTTATTATCATTCATAGTTTTTTTTGCTTCCTACTATATTTGAAATATAGCAGAGTAAGTAGAGAATATTATTTTAGTGTTTAGACATCTTTTCTCACAACCACCCTATTTTGGAGACTATACATTTTAAGTGGCAAACCTAGCTTTGCGCTTTGTCTTCTTATCTGATATCTGATATTGATATGAAAATAATTCATTTGTCTTACTGCCACTGCTACAGCCTTAAATTGCTTTTAAATGATCTTTATCGTCTTATTCTGTTGTATTATACACTAATGATTTGTGAAATAAAATGAATTTATCAAAATGGTTTTCATGATAAATGTAAAAAATAGCCCATGTATACTTTACATAAATGATTATTTTTACTTCAAGTATCATTTTTATAAGATAACCTAAAAATGTGACAATCTTAATAATAAAAAATACCTTAAGTAAACCCATTGCTGGTTATCCTTAGTAAGCTATGAAATAAATGAATAAGAAAAATATTAGGAAAATTACATGTAAAATCGAGATTTCAATTATTTACATTTAAGTTTACTTACCTAACGACTTATTGAACTTAGTTTTTAGTAGAGAGCTACAGAAAACAAATTATAATAAATCCAACTGACAAAATGTACATCTAAACATTACATACATAATAAAACGTGTAACCTTAATGGTTTTATAAATTTTGTTAGCCAAATATAGAAATTTACGTGACGTCTTACGTCATTAGACAACACGTATTTATGTTTATGATTTTATTTTGACAACTTGACGTTGACAAATAGCTTTTTTTTTGTCAGGACTTCAGGAGTCAGGACAAGGAACATGTACCTTCTATATACGTGACACTGGCGAAGTGATTAGTGCTGAATTGGCACGCTCGGAACGCCTTAAATAAAGAGCAACAACATACCTTCTATATAGAATCGAAGTCAATTTGACGAATTTGAATTTTCTTTTTACATATAATTACGTAAATTTTTATAGATATGTACGTGTGTTACGGTACTAAATTGTACTATACCCATACAATAATCGAAAAAAAAGACTGGACTAGATATGACATGTAAGAATATTTTTTGTTAAAAAAATCGGAAAGTGAGCCCGTGAGCCCCGGGCGCTACTCCCACAGGAGCGCTAAATGGTGGCCGCAAAACTATTTAAATATATATACTTTGCGCCGATTTCTAGTTATAAGGAAAATAAACATATTTCATTTCCCGAGTGAAAATCATGGGTTCAATTTCGCGTTTACAGTTCACTTAAACATTTTAAAATAAAACAAACAAAATCTCAAGATATCAGAACAAAAAACAAGTTTTGTTATATTTATTACATAATAATTTTAAAATGCGATTGTAATTCTAAATTCTCTCACACAATATCTTATTTTTAAAATAAACTATTTCAAATATAAAAAAATAATAAATTACGAAAAATACACATATGACTATCATTAGTGGTGGTAAAACAAATTTTTCTACGTACATTTTAACATAATAATAAATAATTATTATTCATTTATTTACATAAATAACTGCGCCATAGTTAGGACTAGTTGCGAATACGTACGATTTGGCGGAAGTTTTGTCAATATTACAATGTTTTATATAAAATTCATTTATTAACATTTCAATATAATCGTTAATCTTATCATTTGGACACAGCGCTACTATACATCCGCCCCACCCGGCACCAGTTAGCCGTGAATGGATGCTCATTTGTTTAGACATATCTACTAGAATATCTAGATTTTCATGAGAACATTCGTATAACGTTTTTAAACTTTGATGGCTGTCGGACATTAACTCTCCTAATTTAGTTAAGGTATCGTTGATATCTCCACATTTATTTAAATTACCATTTCCATTAAACGCACCGTTCAATTCACCGTTTTTTACGGAATTTGTACAAATACTACGAAATGCATCGACTCTCAAAGCTTCCTCGTAAACGTGCAAAGCTCTCTGTTTAAGCTTGAACTCCTTCAAATGTATCGTGTTTTGAGTTAAGTAAAAATTACTCATTTCATCTTCAGTAATTTTTAAAATAGAACAGACTTCCTCCTTGGAATATATTTCCTTTGGTAATTTTTCATATACTAGTGTGATCATCTGTTCTAAATTTTTATTTAGTAATTTTTGTACTTGGCTTAATGTAATAATGTTATGATCATTCACCCCATCTGTGGACGAAGCTAATATTTTTGCTGCGAGTCTGCATTCTATAACACGTCGATTATAGTCATTAGTTGCAGCTTTATTTAATTCAGATAAGCTATGAGCTACAACAAAAGAAGCGTTTTCAGGTAAAATAACTTTTGTAGCTTTCAGAGGATTCCAAGTAATATATTGAGCACAGTATTTTTCTGCCAGAAATGCTATAGCCTGATCCATTCCACCCCCTTGAGTACCTATGTACCTTTCACTTCGAGCACAAAGTGATGCTATATCTTTTTTGTTCAAAGACCCATTTTGAGCATACAAAAATGCCAAACAAGCTGCGCTGACTAATGCTGAAGAACTAGATAAACCCGACGCTGGCGGAATATTTCCATCAATACAAAGTTGAAGACCTCTCGACACTTCGTTATTTAAATATTCCAAAGCTCCTTTGACACCGCAAAGTACGTAATTATACCAAAACGGCTTTCCATTTAAATCCGCTTCAATGTTAATATCGTCATAATTTTTAATATCGAAATCTTTACTCTTATACGCACAATTCTTGTTACGTACGCAAATTTTATAGTCGTCTATTATTTTTCCCGCCACTAGTATATCCTGTTCCAACGCCATTGGCAACACCGGATAGCCGCAATAATCAATATGTTCGCCGATTATATTTACGCGGCCGGGAACACGAGCAATGAAATCTGGTTCACATTCAAATTCATTAAGAAAATGATCTTTTAGGCCCTGGATGCGTGAATCTGATGGCATATTTAATATAGGTACCGAGTCGTGTCCGTCCATTTTTTGCTAGCCACTGTTTGTAAACAAACAAGTACAGGTACAAAGGAATGTTATCACGCCGGCAGCAAAACTACAACTGGAAATGTTTTGTTCAATCACTTTGTTATCAGTTACCGAGAATACAATGTATATTTATGAAATGATCGTGTATGCACTGTTAGAGAAGCAAAAGTATATTTCCTACGTTATCACGATATTACACGATTAATTTATAATTAATTATTAGAAAATATTATATTTGTACATATTTTTTACGTATATACACGTTAAATCTTTTTTCACACAATTTATAGTAACAAAATTGTAACTCAACGATAATAATAAATACACAAAATTAATTATTTTATCTAGTCTAACCTAAAAGACCTAAATCCAATCAGCGACGCGGCACGCGACGCACTAGCGAACAATAAACTTGACATTTAATTTTAATATTTAATGCGTAATCGTGCCGAATGCCGATGTACCGTTAGAATTTATTTGTTTCTAACAGGTTTACAAAAATGCTTATCACGTTATTTACAAAGCACCTTTAACTTTTCTTTTCTTTAAACACCTTTAACTTTAAGCATTTATAAGTCTTACTTTAAATTGTTATGAAAACAAGCAATATGGAACAATGTATTTAAGGCAGGCAATTTTAATAGAAGATAAAATGAGAATATTTTATTCTTACTATGTATATTTCTATTATTTGTAGAAAAAAATATATTCATAAATATAATATTGTTAACAAAATGTGTACAGATTTCCGGACGCCGGAAAATTGCACTGAATTTTAATTTTATTAATATATATTCCATGTCACCTAATAAATGCTCTTTGATATTCTTATCACTAATGAAGTAAAGCGTCCTTATCATATAGGTAACATAATAAATTATTTCAAAACATTTCATTTAAGTATCCACTTAATGTTCAATGACATTCTAATTTCAATTTAATTATATCTTTAATCTTTCGTGCACTACGCAAACAATTACTGTTTATCGGTGATTTTACAATAATTCAAGAGCTTTCAGGGATAACCTTATTTCTATATCAGCTCGATTGTTTTTTTTTAAAAAGTCCAAGATCCCAGAGCCGTCAGACCTACGTCATAGTCTAATATGTAGTTAAGACGGTATGCTTACTCACTAACTTAAGGTACCCATCCAGCTACGTTAAAGTAGAAACGCTCGTTTTTAAATATGTTTTAAGAATAATGTAAAATATGGATATTTATTATTACCAGACACTTTATGTGGGCCTTTTCCCCTGTCAGACATTCTTAAGGTTGTTTTAAATTAAGGCAAATGACGTTAAACTATCAAGCTTTCATTTTAAATATATTATTTACGGACTATTTCAAGACCTTCATAAGACTAATCCGATGGCTCAATCATTTTCCCATTCAGGGGTATACCGTTATTTGGCGCTACCTCTGAAAGGTCCCCACTTTCAAGTTAGAGAGTATGCATACAGTCTTAACTACAAATTAGACTATTAATCCTCAAAATTGATAATCTGGGGCCTTGTGATCTCAGTATATTGAGTTAATATCAAAGATTGTATAAAAATAGTCATAAATATTATAGAGGGGTGAGGACTTGAGCGGGTTATATGGAACTCATGGACCGATAGAGATAGATATCTTTAAGACGCTCCGTTCTCTACTTTCCGCCCTAATTTACAACTAAATGTTGAGTAGCGGAATCAAAATCTGCAAAACACAAATTTGTTACTCTTCGGACTGGGATTGAACCTGCAACCATTGTACTTAAAGTACTTAAAGCTAGGCCTATGGCCTTAATAAATAAATTTTAGTAAATTCAAAATAAATGATAGAATTGTAGTAAATTTCTATTTTCTCTGTATTGAATATATATATCAAAATTCTCTATAAAACATCTATGTTATTGATATATAATTTTTCAACAAGCAGGCATAACTTCTTTTGTCGCTAAAACAACTTGCAATTAGTTTCATGTTTTCGGCTTTCTAATATGCTATAAAAGAAAAGACAGAAAAGATTTATGTTAAAAAATATTGAAAGTTTGTCAACTTAATGTGAATATCTTGTTACATTGTCTTGTCTTTACATTTTTTCTTAATATAAAAGTATCTGAGGAATTTTATCAAAAAATATAGCGATTTTATTTTGGCAACACCAGGGACAGTGTTTTTATTTTAGTGTAAGTGCCAAATTTTTATCTGCAACTATAAACTATATTTATGGTCTGTACCATATTGTTTGTATGATTGATTGATAAATTCTTTACTTATTTGTTGTAAATAATCAATGAGTTTGTAAATACCTTTCTCTGATAAGTAATAATGGCGCACCTATTGGACTTTAATAAGATTTGTCGGGCTTGTTTGTCTGATACGGGCCCTTTAAAAGATTTATTTACATCTTGTTCTGCTGGTGTATTTAAGTATTGCACTTCCGTTGAGGTAAATATGACTATAAAGTGATATTATACATTAGTTTGTTTAATATTTAATGATGAAATATTAAGTTATTCTTCTCTCGAACATTGAAGTTTATCATATTTATACATTGATCAAATATTTATTGTTCTTATTTACGGTTCTTCTATTGATTTTCTTTGTTCTGTATATATTATGAGTAAAATATAAATTTATGGAAACTTTGATTTGCTAAAGTATTTCTAATGTAGTAAAAGCACATTTCTTTTTTGGTATCATCATATCTACTATACTGTTTATTAACTTATAATCATTTACAGGTTTCAGATTCAGATGCTCTTCCAAAACTTATTTGTCAAACATGTCTGGATTTGTTGAACAAGTTATATTATTTCAAACAAGTAGTAGTAAGGTCCAATGTTATATTGAAACAGCAGTGCAAGTTACAGGTATGTTAATAATAATTATTAATGGTGATAATTTTAAATTCACTTTTATAAATTGTTGTTTTTTTAGAATTTACAAACAAAAAATGATCAGTCTACAAATGATGGAAATGACATTGTAGAAGTAAATATAACAGAACTTGGTGATGAAGTTAAAATGCATGAAAATACTATGGCCATGGAAAATATAGACAATTCAGATAAAACAGAGAAACCCTCTGCAGATGCTATTCTTATCAGGTAAAAAGGTATAGCTTTATGTTAAAATATCACATCTGTGTGTCATATCACGTGAGTTTTTCGTTTCTATAACAAGCTAAAGTTCCGGGTAGAAAGTGTAAAAAGGAGAGTGCAATTCTCACTGCCTACTCTGCTGTTTGAAGCTGAATAAAATTACTGAGATATAATCCAACTGAGAACCATTTATTATTTATTTTTTTAGCTTTACACTATATCCTTCTCACATTTTGCTGGTTGAGGTCAGTAGGGCTCAGGGGCATGTGCATACAACTGTAATGGTAACAAGTCACAGGTTCAATTCTTTTTACATCTTCCACGCTCGGGTGGTTTCATGTTAGGCCTCATAAGCCAAGCATGCTCCTGAGATTGGAAGTGTCTTATTGGAAACTTTCTCTTTTTTAAAGTAATTACCATACAAAAATATTTTTAAAAAGTAATCAATTTTCATAGTATCGACATTTTTTAAAAATATGTTTACTGTACAACATCTTACAATTTAAACCTTCTGTTTAGTTTCTTATTTTTACATTTCCAGCATGCCAGTTGATCTCAATTTACTTCGTAACATAAAGTTATATGAGGAATAAAATTATTCTTTTACATACTGTATCTTGCTCTCATAGGAATAGGCAAATGGAAACTACTGTTAAGATGGATTGTCTTAACAGTAGTACTTATCTTTTGTTGAATGGCAGAACTAAACGCCGCTCTTATTATTGAAATTGAACCCACAACTGTAGTATTTATACAGTCACTTGCTTATACAACCCCACACACAACAATGTCAACATAAATGAGTTAATTATATTATAAACAAATAAATCTTTCAGTCAGATATTGCAAAGACGAAGGAGACGAGGTCCCGGAAGACCCCCGAAAGACCCTGATGGTCCGAAGCGAAGACGGGAAAGGATGAAATGTATGAAATGTGGCAAGAGCTTCCAAAAGTATGAGAACTTTGAAGCTCATATGCGAGGACATTTTGGGAAGAAGGTATTATTTTATATTTGAATTTTTGTTTAATTGAAATATCTACTGTTAGCAAACTCGTGTAAAAGAGGGTGGATATGGGAGAAAAGGACTATAAAAGAAATGGAATTGTCAATAGAGGCAGATGAGAGAGATTTCTACATAATTGATTGCAATTATTGCACGATTTATCTCACATTTTGTCTCACTTTACAAAACAAGAAAATATTTATAATTTCCAGCCGGACATAAAGTGCAAGCAGTGCGACAAGACGTTCCTGTCGCTGCGCAGCCTCAGCTCGCACGCGCGCATCCACTCCGCGGTACGCAAGTATCAATGCCCGGCGTGCGGCAAGAGCTTCGCCTACCTCAACGTGCTCAAGAACCACGAGCTGATACACGCCGGTGTAAAACGTCACCACTGCAACATATGCGATGCGAAGTTCGTCCAGCCCTACAATTTGAAGGTTAGAATTTGGTTGGGTCTGTTTTTGGAGTGGATTGAGGGATTTTTTTCGTTCTTTTTTTAGGTCTAGTTTTTAACTTGTTGTGTATTTATTCTTCTTATTTGAAGGTTAGATTTTGTGGATTTTTTGGTAAAGCGTGGATGGGGGTTTTTTTTTGTAAAAAGATTTAGGTGTAATTCTTTCAAATTTATTTTTGACTCAGAATCAGCTTGAAAAAATTTTGGTTGTTTAGTACATGCTGTTCTAGAAAGAAAGTCTTAATTTATTTTGTTATTAACAATATGCTTAAAAGATTGCTTGCAATTTGATCTACCTAATTAACAAGTCTTGAAAATATTCCATAATTTATGATTCCATAATTAAGGTGAAATGTCAAGGCAAACAAACATATTGACAAGATTTTCTGGTCTTTTCTGGTTCTTGATATAATATAATTTTGTAATAAGTTTCATATAGTACAACTTTAGGTTTTCTTGTTTTTAACCTGTCCAGTATTTATATATTGCTTTTGCTAGCTGCGCTTCTAAGTTGTAGGCTTAGGACGGCGTTGTATACTTTCAAGTTTTTTTGTGTATCATTTACAAGCATCTTCTAATGAATTAATGGTTCATTTATACCACGCAACCTTAAATAGAGCTGTTGGCATATATCACATATTTTTTGAATGCCTGTCTTCTATGTGAATGCAAATCTCAATTTATGTTATTGTCTTTTGGGATTTCGCCATTTTTAGTATTATTTTTGGTCATGTTTCTTTTCTGAATGTAAAAATAACATGAGTAAATAATAACTTTTGATTAACATGAATTATGCATATATTTTTAAAATATTTTTCTAATTTTTCAATATGTATTTGTAAATGTTCTGATGCAGTTGCAGGATTTTCGTGAATGGATAATAGAAATATGCGGATTACATGTTTTATAAATCGAATGTCTTTTTTTTGTATAAAAATATGTAACCGCGTTAAATATTTTAAATAAAATAAGTTTGGGATTAACCTTTACCCTTTTATTAAAAGGATTTACCTTTTATTTTCAATTACTTGACAAAGACTCTCAATCCACTCCTCTATTTTAAAGGACATTCAATTCTATTGAATGAAGTCTGCAATTTGAAGTTCAGTATTAAATGCAGCTGTCACACAAACTTCATATAGTCCAAGGTTTGTCATAAAGATACATGGTGGGTAGAAGTAAAAAATATAAATAAATATTTATTTCACAAATAATATGTGTGTAGTCTAAAAATAAATATGACAAAATAAAAACAATTGTCTTTTCTAACTGTATCTGACTTCAATTGTCATTTTATGTACCTCATAAACTTTAAAATTTTGAAATGCTGGAAGTATGTACTTCTACACACCATAGTATAGGATATATGACTATTGATTATTCTTTATATCAATCCGTTGATTGAAAAATTAAATTGTAAATTTAATTTTAAGATATACAAAAATAGTCCTGTATCTTAATAGTATTATTAATAAGTCAATAGAAGATGTTGTCTAAAGGCGAGGTTTGGGGTGATCTTCAGTTCAGGTATTGTTTTTATTATTCCGTATGCTGGTTCAATAAGTTTCATAAAGATTTTAAAGGTAAGTGACTTTTATATTTTTTTTACTGTGTTGGTGGTGAATCGTTTATTTTTTTACGTAATATAAAGTAGAATATCCTAATTAATATTCTTTTTTTTTCGTTGATCTTATTATTATTAATGGTATCATTTGAAAATATAAAAAATAAAACAGTAACATATTTTATTAATATTATAATTTATATAACCAAGATCTTATTTCTGCTTTGCAAAACCAAGTAACTAAACGATCAAAACAAGAACCTTAAATATATGCAAAAATAGTAGGATTTCCAAAATCGAATCCGCAACCACCCGCCTATAACTTGCAACTCTTATACAGATGCATCTAGAAACGCACAACAACCAGAAGAACTACAGCTGTTCCCAATGCGGGAAGAAGTTCGCGCAACCCGGCAACCTCAAGATACATCTAATACGACACACCGGGATCAAGAACTACGCGTGCACTATGTGTGATATGAGGTTTTATATAAAGGTATATTGTTTTTTTTTTAGCTTCACGCCGTATCCAGGGTGGAGTGAGAACTTTGTGTTCTAACCCACCGTTTCTCACTCTACCGAATTTTCGAGGCATTGCATGTTGAGTTCAACGGAGTTGAGTTCGGCGTTGAGAGAGTCAAAAGTTTTGATAATTATATCAAAAGTTTTGATAATTGTAAATAATAAAATATAGCAGAAGATAAAGAGAACCTACATTTAAAATCACTCCTGTCTCGTTGATGTTTCTTACTAAGCATGAGAAACAAAATTATTAAAACGTAATGGTTTCCCTGTCGTTCTCTGATGGCGTCGAGAGGGCGGAAAATGAAGGATTATGAACAAGATGGTCCTACAGCTACATTTTTTTTAAATTTCACACTGTATTTTGCATGAAGAAGGGTATTAATTGCAGCAATTCGTTCCCTGCTGTCCGCCCAATTTTTCAGACATTGTGTGTTGAGTGGCGGAACTAAATGCCGTGTTTTGTTTGTACCATAGCAGGGAGATTTTATATTAATCTATTTATATTTACTTGTAGGCAGATCTAGTGAAGCACATGAGGTCACATTCCGCTGAAAAGCCCTTCTCGTGTCAACTCTGTGATAAAACATTTAAAAGTAGAAGTTTCCAGGCAATACATATGCGGACGCACACTGGTCAGTATTTTTTTAGGTTCATATTGTATATCTCGCATATAGTAGGGTAGGCACAGGCTACCTAGTGTTAAGACACCCTGTTCCCCACTGCGTGTTGAGTGGCGGAATTCAACGCCGCGTTTTGTGTTGTTGCCAGATTGGGATATAAGAAAATAATTCGCACTTGGGGTGGGCACCCCGAGTGGGAATCGAACCTACAACTGTCGTGTTTGCAGTCATACGCTGTGCCGATGCGCCAAAGTTGCCCCAAGTATATTTCTGTAATTGTATAAAATTTTTCTTAAATGTTCTGATGTATGTAATGGTCTAACCCTATATTTACACAGATGTGTTTATTTGTATTATTAAAAGCAGTCTGATACAAAGTTAAATAAATTGAAAAAGATTGGTTCGTTAGATACTATCGTCTTAGATATGGCTAGCAAAAAAAAAGGTTTTTAAAATTAACTGACCAAAGATGTTTAAATTTTTATATTATAGGTATATTTAATATATTGCATACATCTATCATGTTTATATCATATTTATTCTCATATTTCAGGCGAACGACCGTACGCCTGTGATCTGTGCCCTAAGAAATTCATGGCAAGAAAAGACTTGAGGAACCACAGAATGATACACACTGGAGAGAAACCGCATAAATGTCAACTTTGTAACCAAGCCTTTATTCAAAAGTGTGCTTTGAACAGACATATGAAAGGGCACGGGAAAACTAATGAAGATCAAAATCTTATAAGAGCTCCTTTACCTTTAAATAACACTCCGCCTTTACCTGTTGCGTATGCGCAGTGGCATAATTGAAAGGACCTTAAATTTATTAATTGAATTAATTAATAATTGAGGCCGACACAAGTGTGTGGCTGTAAACATGACGATTTTGGGTTCGATTCCCACTCGAGAGAACTAATTACTTTATAATTTCATTTCCTCGCTCTGCTAATCAGGCAAAGTACGACGTTTAGTTCCGTCCCTCAACACGCAATGCCTACAAAATGAGGTGGAAAGTGAGGGATGGAAGTGTCTTAACACTAGGTTCCCTCTGCCTACCCTACTAAGTGCGGGATACAGCATTAAGATAAAAAAATCTGGAGTGGATATGGCCGTCTCAAAGCCGTAATTTGTTTTACCACTGCAATATCATATTGGAAAGTTAAAATATATTATTATTCCTCCAAGTGGTTGATGAATACACAACCATTCAATGATGTCAGACTTTGGTACAATTGAACCATGGCGTAGTATTAAATATATTTTTTATTAATATAGCGTTTATTAATATTATTGTTCATTATTTTAATATCATATATCGTTATTGGTATTGAATATGTTAAAGTTTTTACATTTGCGAGACTTGAAATCATAAGTAGTAAAATTGACTTTTCTATTGCTTTGTAAATTTTTTTATGAATAAAAATATTGTATGTAATATTAGATACTGTTTAAGTATCACTGTAAAGTAAATAGTACAGATAAATAAAAAAAAATCAATCCAAATAATTTATAATAATAAAGAAATATACAATATCAGGAAAATAGATCACTGTATTTATTTTTTACAAAGTCACTTTATATTTTTACGTAATTTATAAAAATAATGAACGGCAGCTTTTTTGTAGATGAAATAATCAGTTTTCTTTCCTGTTTAATATACATTTTTTTACAAAAAAAAAGGAATCATAAAATCATATGTTGTAGTCATTGAAGTTTAAAAAAAATATATAAATTTTATTTACTTTATTTCGAATAATATATGTGTATAGTTCTATAAAAGAAATAAATCATCCATTTTCACTCATGTAGTACATATTGTTAGTAAAGTTATTAAACATATTGTACAAACGTTAAATAATATATAAATTGATTATCTCTTTGTATGTAAAAAGCTATATTTCTTTAACTTTTAGTTTCTTTTATAGTATGGTGGATTTTGTGGCCCCCCTTAAATTAGGCCTTCTGAATTTTGCGCATTGTTAATTCGGGAAGAAAATTTTGAAAGGAAAGAAGAAAACCTAAAATTACATCTACAGTTAGGTTCTCAGGATGGTCATGACTCATAATAGTATATATAAGTAGAAGAAGTAGAGAAGTAACGAAATCTTAAATAAATAAAACAAACACTAAAGAAGTATAGCTTTATTTACATACATGTTAACTAATTAAAATGTCCGTCTGTCTCTATCAGTACAATTCTTACTGGTTCAAAATGTAAAATAAAGCCTACTATTAATATTATGTATATTTTATTTACCTTCACGCACATAGCAACATTGCCAGAGAACCTGGGAACCTAGTGTGAAAATACCTCGTTCCTATTATATCACTATAGTTCCCAACTTTCCACTGAAATTTAGACGTTGCGTGTTTCAAGAACTCAACACCGCGCTTTGTCACTTCATCGGAGCGTGGAAATGCAAATATTAAATATTTCAATCCCGCAAGTGGGAATCAAACCCACAACCGTCGCGTTTACAATCGAAGAATTTATATAAGTCTATTTAATACAATAGTTAATATAAAATTAACGCTGTTAATCATAAATAATTCATAGTAATGCTAATGATTCAAACAATAAGCTTAAGCGTTTAAATAAAAACACATTTATTATTATTTGCATATTTTTTTATTTATCAATTGAACTTCTCGTAATTAAAACTTTCACACAGTCCTATCAAAAGGCTTATTAGGCTATATTTTTTTGTTTTTAAATTTATTCATGTAGGTACTAAAAACTAACCAATAAAGGGATTGGCAAAAGGAACCCTTAACCTAGTGTTAGAGCACTGCCTCTCAACCCCTTGGGCCTCAGTACCAGAGTCAATATTAAATATTTCATTTCCTTGAGTGGAAACCGAACCCACAACCCATCGCGTTTAGTCACACGCTTTCGGCACAATACTGCGCCACAACTGGCCTCAAAACAATAAATAATAATCTCAACTGAGTAATGCCGGCGCTCTGTCATGGACCTTCATATGTCTAGTCAAAGTCCCGCGTTGAGCAAAACTATGTTCACAAATTGAACATTTATGCGGTTTCTCCCCCGTGTGGATCCTAAGATGGTCATTTAAACGCCTTTTAGATATAAAACTTTTAGAACAAAAATTACACATATAAGGCCTTTCACCCGAATGAATCCTTTGATGTTCAACAAACGAAGATCGAGTTGAAAATGATTTATCACAAATGTCACACTTAAAAAACTTTTTCCCCTCGTGATTCAACAAATGTTTGGCCAAATTATATTTATCTGTAAACGGGTAGCTGCATATTTGACAAATGAATCGTCTATCGGTGTGACATCGTGTCACGTGTGACATTAGTATTTTTTTTGTGTAGAACTTTTTGCCACAGTGTTCGCATGTGTACGTTCGTTCTCGGTTTTCTTTGTGTGTTTCCAGATGGGCCTGGAATTAAATTAATTTATGAATTACCCTGTTATTTTTGTGATCTTAATACATTATGTTTCGGATTGTGGAATTCAAAGCCGCGAAATATAACTTTAAAATTAGTTTCATTTCAAAAAAAGCATTTAAAAACTTACTTTCAATATACAGCTGGTAGAACATCCCTTCCCACATACATTACATATAAACTGATGTCTCTCGACATGCAATTTCTCGTGAACTTTCAATGTTTCCCTACTTTTAACTATTTTCCCACAAGTGCGGCATTTAACCACGCTGAGCCTGATCCGAGTGTGCCAACTTGCATGATGTCTCCGAAAACCACTTAGTGTAACAAATGTTTTGTTACATGGTATGCATTTGAGTGATGTCTAAAATATAAATTATTTTATAATGGAAGTGCTATTATAATAATTAAAGTACTATTATAATATCAACTACAAGAATAGAAAGATGTTTTAGAACACTTTAGAACAAGACTTAAACTATGTCGAAAACTGTAATATTTCTTTTTTTATGTTTTACTTTTATCGTAATTAGAAATAAGTAAGTTTAACTTAATTAGTTAAATCACCTACAACAAATTTTCAGTTTTTGAGATTATAAAATTTTTGCAGTGTTACAAATGTCAGGTTTCCAAAAATGTACAATACTAAAATATAAGCAATTGATCTGGTTAAAGAATTTATTTTAAAACTAAAGAATATAATATACGATGTCATTATATAAATTCATAAATTAGACATACTCCTTTACTTTGGTGTATTAACTTGTGAACTTCAAATCTTTCCTTCGATACAAATCCTTTATTGCATAATTCACATGTGATTTTTTTCTTCCTTTTAGTACTTTTTTCTTTTAATCTGAAAGGTAAAGATTTATATATTTTTTTACTTTATTCCTTAGTATGTCTATATAATGTAGCAGAAGAATTTAAGTGGTGGAGCTAAAGATCACAGTGCTTTGTATTACTTTGCATACAGTAAAATTGTTTACTATTATTCAATGGCACATTGGGACACAATTGTTAAAGAAAAAAATATCTGAATAATATATGTATGTTAGAAATTAAAATATACTACAGAAGTTCATAACTAGGCAAAAAAAATACCTTGTGCCAATTTTCTTTCTCTTAACTATTGCCGGCAGTTCATCTACAAATGTTGGACTGTGCAAGCCTGAAATATAATTTATTGTTAAATTATCTATTTATAAGGTATTTCAATCAGTGGTTTAACTATAGGATAGTATAGTTAAACCACTCATTGAAATACCTGGATAGGTAGGATCATTCAACAGAACAAAGAAAGCAATACTTGTAGGTTCAATTAATAAATTATTTTCATCTGCTGACAAAAAAAGCATGGAATTGAGTTTTGCCACATAACACACAATGTCTTGAAAGTATGGTGGTCCCTGCAGAACAGAGTGTCTTAATATTAGCTTCGCTCAGCTTAACCTGCTCTATTTGGTATACAGCATGCATGCATGCAGCAGCATTAAAGCATAAAATAATTTTATTCCATATTCAGACAGTAACCCTGATTGACTATAAAAAACACAGGATCTAGATATACTTTATATATCACAGATCCCCAAATTGGATGTATGAAGAAGTTGATGATAGTGGACAAGGAAAAGAAGAAAGAGACTGAGAGCTGTATCATGTGGCTTGTCTTTAGTTGATTGTTTTGAATTAGTACTTAATTATTTATTAAAATTATTCTTATCTTACACAATCATAATATTTACCATTGTTATAATTATCTTCATTTTCTTCTTTTACACCTACATGATGAATATCTTTGGAGTCATAAGAAAAATCATGTTGTGCACTGCTAAATGACCAGTCTTTCAAGTTGTGATTATTTGATGAAATATCTTGCGTTACTATCTTTTCATTTTCCGATTTAATATTGTGGTTCATTAGTGTTTTATGTGATTGAAGACATGTTCTTTTAAAATCCGATAGTTTAAAAAGTAAATCATAGCAACTATTGCATAGTGCTAGTGGTAATAACTCGTCTTTTACTATCTGAAATTAATTTTATTAATATTTTTTCATATCAAAAATATCTTTAGTAAATCATTTCTTATAATTGAAAAAGCCGCTACCTCTATAGAAGTGCAAAACCAGTACACGTCCGGCGAAACGTTTTCAAATAAAATATATTTGAGCGAATCAATTGTACTTAGACAGGCTCGACATAAATTATTAAATTCTGTCATATTAAATATTTATATTGAAGATTTTATCACAAACAACGAGGGGAGTAAATATTTAGATTCTTGTTTACATAAAATACGATCGCATTATTTTTGTTTTGACAAAGCGGAAACCACAGAGTGCCATCACAGAACACATTTACTGAGTGCCAAAGACTATTAAGTAAAGATTTATACTTGTCGAAAATAAATTTCTACCACTAGTAACACCCTAGTTGGAACTAGTAACCGTAAAATAGGATGGATAGAAACGTTTCTATACTTTACGTTTTATTTTTACATTGCTACCGGCTTTAAATGTATAAATAATGTATATAAAAATACGAGTTAATACTGGTTTTATATTTATACAATGGTAAAATCAACTTCACGGTGTATCCCGCACAACGCAGGGTAGGCAGAAGGAACCTAGTGTGAAGACACTCCGTTGCCCACTTTCCGCCGAATTCTGGAGGCATTGTATGTTGAGTGGCGGAACTCAAAGCCACTGTTTTGAAACCAGAGCGATGAAATGGAAATATAAATTTTAAAAAATATTTTGTTTCTTCGAGTGGGAATCGACCCCACAACCGGTCTGGGCAGGGCTTTACAGTCACAATTTGTGCCCCCGCGCCACGACTGACCTCTGGACACGATGGTAAAATATGTTTTATAATAATAATATATTAATAAATACAAAATATAAATAATTTCATTACGCCATATTGGGTGACTATTTAGGTGGTTGGCTTCGTCGGAGTATTTTTTTTTCAAATAATACAAAATTGCACATATACTTCTTAATTATTTTTTTTATCACTAATTCGTTCGACGTGCCCAAACCAACCGAGCACGTTCTTCTTCAGTCTCACAAATGCCACAAATTTCGAAAGTATCTCCACAGCCTTATGTTAAATACATACTATTTCTGTAAATTCAGAAGAAGAAAATATAGTAAAAAAAATAAAATGTAATTTATGGAGGATTAAATCTTGAGATGTAGCGTTTATTAAAAACCATTACAAAAAATTTTAATCAATTTAGAACTTATTTAACATGCATTTTAAGGTAGACACATAGATATATATTTAACACACATTGGAATAATGAAACAACTTTTAACAATATCGAAATTTTATTTCAATGTAAATATATTATAATATTGTAATAAACCAATCTCATTTTTATTAAAATATTTAAGAGAACAATTAAAATACTGCTCATTCTTTAGTTACACTTGGAATGTATCATCACCACCACCCATAAAATATAAAAAAATATATTTAAATTGTCAATTATTTATAAAAATAAAAAATATGATTTTTAAATCTTCATCTCAGTTCAAATGGTTAATATATAAGTGACAGTGTCAAACAAAGTATTGCACGTATTAAGTAGGTATACAACATACATATAAAAATGATTTAATAAAAAAAAAGCATAATGTTCTTGATTAATATTGTAAGCAACTGTATTTTTTTTAACATTTCAAAGTAATTATTCATTCATATATTTATTAAAATGTAATTTAACAACTTAAAAAGGAATTGTTCTTTTTTTAATAAATTATTTATTTTGTACAATCTCAAATTGCGTGAATACTTTAAAAAGAAGAACACTTTAAAAATATAATATTCCTTATATCATATTATAAAAATAAAACGAATTATCCTTAACATTCATTACTTATGTCACTATCAACGTCAAAGACCTAAGGGCTAAGGCACCATCCAAATAGGGGTTATATTATAAAAAAAATAAAAATATAGATAAAAAATAACATTTTTTACAATTTTCCACGCATCAAAGGTTTTAAATAGCTGTGGAAGCTTTTATTAACTGGTTCGGCATTAAGAGGACTTTTCATTGCTTCCTCCATTAGACGCTCGTATGCGTTACCGTCATAGGCACCTAATGTTGAATTTAAAATCTGTAACAAAATTAATAATCTACATACAGGATGGAAGAGGCAGCACTCCTTTTACTGAAACTACATATAGGGTAAAATATTTCAAACCCAGAACTAAAAAAAATAATCAAGGTACCTCAACAATTTGGACGTAGGATTTTTTTTCCATTTCACGATTTTTATCCATACCTGTATTTCGTGTGACGCACACATACGTATGCGACGTTGCCGGTTTGACAGGTAAGTGTGTGCGTGCCTATGTTATACTTTACAAATGGCGTTTTATTTTAAAACGATATTTTTATTATTTATTTTGTTGGAAAAAATAACTTTTCCATTTATGGGAATTATTTTTTTTCTGATTTATATTAAGCTTTTATAGAGTAGTTAAAACTGTGGTTTCATTTAAAGTGGTGCTGACAATTTCACCCTGTATATAAAAGGACTTGTCCTCACTGACTGAGGTAAGACGCACGCACAGCCGTAACCGCTGTGCGTAGAAACGTGAAATTTGGACAGATGTTTACTTTCGTAATCTGGACATCCATTAAGAAGGGATTTTGAAAAATTTTTACCCTAAAGGGGTGAAATAGGGGTTGAAAGTTTGTATGGAAAAAAAATTAAATCGGCACCGATTTTTATAAAATTTGAAATATAGATTTTTAAAAGTATTTAATTGAACACGTGTTTCGTCGTTTTCTAGAATTCTCCCCCTAAGGGTGCAAATAAGGGGTTAAAGTTTGTATGGAAAAATCTTTAAATCGCCACCGATTTTTATAAAATTTGAAATTTAGACTCTTAAAAATATAACACATGTTTCGTGGTTTATTAGAATTCATCCCTAATTACGCAAGCGAAGCTGCGCGCGTCCGCTAGTAATAATATACATACTTAAAAAATGCAATTCTTTTTTTTTGGGTTTCACGCTATATAGCTGGTAGGCAGAGTGAACGTCGGCGCCTAGTGTTGAGACATTCCGTTCTCCATTTTTCGCTGAATTGTTGAAATATTGCGTAGTGAGCGACGGAGCTCAACGCCGCGATTTGTTTCGTTAGCAGAGCCAAGAAATGAAAATATATATTAAATATTTTATTCCCGCGAGTGGCAATCGAACCCACAATCGTCGCGTTTACAGTCACATGCTTGTTCCCCTGCGCTACGACAGCCTCAATTTTGTTTATTTAATATGATAATAAAAAATGATTTACCTCATCTCTAATGTCAAAAGCGTCGACTAAACCGACTGCATTTGGTCTTAGCTTTATCATTAAATCTTCATACCATCCTTGCAATTGTTCTATGTTTTTTTCAGATATTGATGTGAACTGGTACAAAAAAAAAATACAGTTACATAAAATAATTTTAAATATTTTGTAGTAAAAATATTAATAAGTGTAAGTCTGTATATGACAACAACTTCGTTTCTAATATATCTGAATATATATTATATAGATACAAAAGGCCAGTTTAGAGGTTTTTGAACTCGTGGCAACTATATATAAATAATACTTACTCTCAGCAAATCCCCAATATATTGTAAAGCCCAGTATACAATGTATAAATCAACTAATTGTAATAAAACGGTGCGTAGTTCTTGCGAAACATTTTTGATCTGGTTCTCAGTTTCTTTGTAGTACGACGAAAGTAGAATAGCACGACAGTGGGCCTGGAAAAGAGAATATAATTTAAGTTATATTTAATGTTAATCCAGAATTTGGCGGAATGTGGGGAACGGAGTGTCTTAACACTAGGTTCCCTCTGCCTACCCAGCTGTGTGTGTGTTTATTTAGTTATGTTGTTAGCATCTGTTGGTATTTCTTTATAAGTTTCCGCTGCCCAAATATGTTTGTTTATTATTATTGTTGTTTGGCAAGAAAGAATTACTATTTATTAAATATTTAACTTTTACCGTTAATCTCGGAGACATTACGTATTGAATCTAATATCAAACAAGTGGAGAAATTAAAAGAAGAAAACAAAATAATTTAATAAGAGTTCTTTCAGTCCTACACTTTCCACCCAAAAAGAGGCTGCTTATTGAGTGTTAATATGGCCGTTTATAAAATAAAATATCTGGTTAAATAAGTGTTTTTTTTTCTAAATGAAGAAATCAAACAAAATTGAGAAAATAATAATTTTTTTTAAATAAAAATATTATGTATAATAATAAATACCTTACTTTAATTAGTCCGATTACATTGTCAAATGAATAAACATGCAAATTAAACAAATTACTTGAATATATCTTATCATTACATTTTAAATGTGTAAATGAATTGTATTTAATTACAATAAATAAATACAAATTATAAATTAGATTACAGAAACCACCGTGTAGCAGCGGGACAGCTACAAACTGTAACCGCGACGCGAATGTAAAGTGCAGCGTTAAGTTCCGCCACTCACCACACAATGTCTCGAAGTTGTGCGTAAAGAGGAGAACGGAGGGTCTTGGACACTAGATTTTCTCTATCCATCTTGCTATGCAGGAAAAACGTATACCCGTATAAATATGAAATTACCTCAGACGCGGATGCTAGTTGTACTGAAGTCATGTTCCACGCGTCCTCATACGACAAGCCGTTGTTTTGACGTTTCTCTATTTGAGCGACGCACAGGCCGATTTTTCTACAAAGTATAAAATCAAATATTAATAAAAAAACCTTTTCAAAACAAACTTTCCAAACGTAACAAAAAAACCATTTCAAAACAAACTTTCTAGATGTTTTTCATTGTGTATTGTATTTTAGAAATGAAGCCCTTAAACAGCGGAGTTCATTTTGGATTAGCAACAACATTGATTATATGTTGTCATTGTCATCAGAGCTGAAGTCGTAATCCAAATTTCAGCTCAATCGGACCCCGGGAATTGCATCAAACTGAGTTTGGAGTATTTCATAATATATACTATCACACATACAAACACTACAAGTCAAATAAAAGCTTTTTATAGTAGCATATAGGCTGAATGGATTTTTCTTTTTTTCCTCGAGTGGGGATCGAACTCACGACCGTCGCGTTGCAGTCACACCTTCGGCCTCTGGCTTCTCTCTCTACATATATTAATGTAAATTGCAAGTTCAAGTATTCAATGGTATAAATAACAGTGATGATGACATCTAATTGTTAGAGAAAAAAATATAATTATTTCAGAACAGAAAACGAGTATTTTAAATGGTATATCTACAGATCTGCGTAATGTCAAGGTTCACCTATTGTAAAATTAGAATCAACTCTATTAAGTCTGACGTCAAGAGACAACGACAAGAGAGAATGCAATCGTAGATTCAATTTACACTCAAAGAAATGTTCAAATTTAAAATATTTTCGTTATCCTGGGCCTTATACACAAAACTTAGCTTCGCCCGCTTAATTTACTTCACCCAAAAATCATATAAAAATAAATGGTTGGCTATGAGTTATTTTTTATGTATAATCACTAAGATACTTATCCACTTAGATTCTATATTTTTTTTGTTGTAGTTATTTTAATTTATATTTCCATTTCTTCGTTTTGGTGTCGAGACACAGCGCGGCGTTGAGTTCCGCCTTTCAACACGCCATGCCTCTGGAATTCGGCGGAAAGTGGGGAACGGAGGGTCTTAACACTAGGTTCTGGAGCAGGGTAGGAATGAAGGCTGTGTGCGGAATCGAGCGTGAAGCTGATTTCATTAATATGTATAATATAAAGATAATAATCAAGTATTATTATTATTAGGGCAGATCGCTTCACCCGAACCGCGTGCAAAGTAGGCCCGCGACTCAAGGGGACGACCTGTACCCCTCAAAAATACGTTCGCCCTAGTTTAGGACATTGCCCAGTATTAAGTGGGCCCAATAATTTCCTTACTCAATAGATTGAGGCACGATTTGTTTAACGGCGGTTTTTTTTAATATGAAATTGTATGAACGGAACGATAGCGCGATTCAGAAACGTATAACGCCATCTCTTGGTGACGTTTGAAAGGTTTACTTGAAATTATAATTTGTTTTTTTTTTTTCAATATATTACATAATTAAAGGGCGATTACAATACTAGTGCACTACTTGTAGGTTGGAAATTTTTCCTTTAACTATAATTAAATAATTATCATTTGTTAATATAACTATTTCATGATCATATTTACGGTAGAAATTTGAAAAAAAATCGAAAGAAGAAAAGAGTATTTTTATTAAACGCAAAACGTGTTTCTATATAGATACAAAATTGTTAAATAAAAATAAACTTAAACGTTAAAAAAATACCTTCTATTGTTTGAAAAATTAACATTGCAGCGGCTTGTACGATATCTGTGTGGAATCTTAGCTTCGACAATAAACAATGTTATTAATTAACATATTGCAGATATTTAAAAGAATGAGTTATTTCGACCCTAATTTGTTTCAATATAATAAATATAATAAAATCCCGTTTAAAATTTAGCAAAATTTTTACTGCTTTCTTTTACAATTAATATAAAATGTAACAAGAACAATAAAATAAATAAAAGAAAACTATTTAAAATCATGGCGTTCACACCGTAGCAACTCTCTGGTGGCTCATTACTATACCTTCACTAGTGTTGTCGGCCACCTTACCTGAGTACAGCACTAGTAATAGGTACATGTGACAATAAATAAAAAATCAATAATCACCCAGCAGCCACTCTCTGGAAGCCCATGACTATGCCCTCGATAGTGTTGTCCCACGGCGGGGAGCGCCGCCCAGCGCCCACCTCGCCCAGGTACTGCACGGTGGGTGTCAGCGGGTTACCTGCGGCGGCTTGTTGCCACGCCTTCACTAGATACCTGTTCAAAATATATTATTATAATATTTTTATATATTGACATATTTTGTATGCTTTGGCGTACGTAGTGACATACCTCTCTTTTCTTTATTTTTTTTAACACTATGTTTATTCTTACTCTGATAAAAACGATAAGCTTTCCCTGGCTACCCTAGTACAAACGGCATACAGACCTGGCAGTCTGTAGCAGCATGACGGTATTCTCCCCCTCGTAGGTGCAGGCGGCGGTGACCAGCCCATACGTGAGCGGCAGGTTGGAGGACAGCATGTACCCGTGCCCGCCGCACGCCAGCCGCGCGCGCTCCACGCACTGCGCCGCGTCCGACGTGCTCACCGCCTTCAGGCAGCACGATAGCGCGTGGAGCTACGGCACATGTTTCATAAGTTAGCGACCCAACCCCAAAGACCGATGCTGGTTTTGACATGGGTAAATTTAACGTAACGTAAGTGGCTTTGGCGGCAAAACAGAAAACGACACCACGAGTATGTATGGCCAGGAGGTATAGCCAGTTTTTGTGAAAAGAATACATGCATATCAATGAGAATTTTTCATTAATTCAGAAGTTTATCATCTCTTTACCCGTGAGAAATAATGCAGTATTTGTTTTATAGTTATGCAGTTATATAATGAAGATTTTAATTTCGTTGAAAATTTTATTGAGTATCTAACTCAACTCCGCGCCTGGTCGTGTTATCAGAGCAAGGAAATAATAATATCTGATATTTCATTTCCCCGAATGCGAATGGAACGAGAGCGAGACTCTAAGAAATACATAAAACATATACAACATTAATTACCTCAGGCAATCTCTCCATATCGCCGGCCTCTAATTCAGCAGTAACATTGTTATACATCAACCAGAGCCAGTTAGCGCTCATGCGGAACGCGTGTACCGACGCTATGCCGATCAGCAGTTTGTCCTGCTGAGTGAGATAGTCCAGGATTTGAGGTTCTGGTTCACTATATGGATATATAATAATATAAATTAATTATTAGAGAAAGGCGTATTGCTGCCGAACATGCTGTTAATTAACAGATCCTTATCTGCATTTATGAAGTGTCAACATAGCAGCACGCAGTAGGTGCACAATGCTGTGCTAAGACTGATGCTGTTATACGACAGCGAGGGAAGTGGGCTGTGGAGGTGCGATCCGTTAAACACAGATAAAATATAAAAAAACTTACTTAGGCTTAGGCTGCGACTGTCTCCTTATGGCAGAATATCTAGTCGCTATCGTGACAGCTTTTGCCATATAATTGCACATGTCGTTGACCAACATCACGCGTACGAACATCATTGTGCCGTACGCCAGTTTAGAACTTGGTGCGTTTACGTATGTGCCGTCCTATTGGAGAATTAATATTAAGTTAGTAATAAGGCACAGTTGTATTGCCAAAACTACTTCTAGTCAACTATATCATGTAGGGCACTGCGCGTAGAGCAGTGTTAATATACGTAGGTATTGGACCACTTTAACAGATTACTGTTAAAACTTGAGACTATTAGTCTCAAGTTTTATCCTGAGCTGAGGTCCTACAATAATTAGTCAGGTAAAAATTGGGCTATTCTATATTGTAATTTGAATGGTAAATGTTTCTTAAAATGAGCTTTCACTTATTTCAGATATTTATAAGAAAGAATTATATTTATATTTTTAATTGCAGTTGTAAGAGTGTAGTAATGGGTCTCAAATTTGCTGTGTTTACTTTTCATGCAAAGGTTCAATAATTATACAATTCTTAGTATGTTAACATTTTTTGATAATTTACAAAACTCACCTCCAACACTTTGGAATTCTTCATCAACATATAATCTCTTGGTATCCTAACTTTGTCGAAGCCCAGGAAACCATTATTTGTGCCGTTCATGCCAAGCTTGGCCCCTATTTCACCAACTTTGATGCCAGGGAGTGGCATATGAGTTTCTTCATCACGAAGTTGTACGATGAAGGGGTGAATGCCATGGCATTTCCCTTTTGTATATAGTTGTGCCATGATGATACAGTAATTTGCAGTATGGGCCACTATTGAGAAAAAAATATTTTATGCAATATCTTATTAGCAAATGACTAAATGTATTATTACCTAAACTTATCCTATGATTAATCAGTCGTTTTATTGGCAAAAAATTCGAATTAGTTCTCAATGTTATTTATTAAAAAAAATATTTTGAGAATATTTTGTAATTCTAGAAAAAGAAAAGAAACGATATTAAGCCAATCTAGTAAAACTAATTAGTCTTTGCTTCAGACACTGACAGACAAAAAAGGCAAACTAACAATTAGGATTAACCTGATACATAAAATGTTGTTTTCCTTATATTAGACATTAAAATTTTGAGTTATGAATAATACAAAATGATGTATAGATGTTATTTTTAATTGCTAAATATATACCTACAGCCATATTATACGTTTTGATCAAAGTCCAGAGATAGAACTATTAACTACAGGCGAAGTATGCGATTTAAAACAAGACAAACTATTTAAAAGATAAACACTATTATTATTATTATTGTAAAAACTATTATTACTGTAGCCATTGTGACGGCATAGACTGTGTAATCGTCGTACTATAAACGCGATAGTAGTTTTTTCGATTCTTAATCGAAGACAAAGAGCGGTGTTAAGTTTCGCCGCTTAACAACGTCTCTCAAATTTGGGTGGAAATTAAATATTTAGTTTTAATTATATGACTTATTATAAAGAAATAATAATAAGAATATGATATTTTGCGAAAATTTAAACAAAACAACTTAAAAATTAAAGTTTTTGTTAAATTATCAAAATATAAAGTGTGGCAAAAAGTCTGCATCAAGTATGTTGCAAATTATATGGAACATAAACATTTATACGTCACTTGCTATCTCAGTGATGACCTGCAAGCCCCCTTTGATGTCATTCCCTTTTATTTATGTATCATAACACGTTCAGAATCAAATGAAATAATTGCTTTCAATTAGGTTACTTTGATAATGTGGCGCAGAAGCACAAAGTGTGAGTCTAAACGCGACTGGTTGTGGGTTCAATCCCCACTCGAAGAAATGAAATATTCATTTTAATTTATATTTTCATTTCTTCGCTCTGGTGTCAAGGCAAAACGCGGCGTTGAGCTACGCCACTCAACAAGTAATGCCTCCAGAATTCGGCGGAAAGTGGGGAACGGAGAGTCTTAACTCTAGGTGAACGAGTGTAGGCAGAGTGAACCGGGAAACTTAGTGTTAAGACATTCCATTGCCATTACGACACCTCTCTTTCCCACATTCTGCCTAATTCTCGACGCATCGCGAGTTGAGCAACTTGCCTTGTTACCAGAGCGAGAAAAATTAAATATTACATGTTAATTATTTAAAATGAAATGAAAATATGAGTTATTTAATTAGTATTTAAGAAAAAAAAAAGAGAGACTAGAACGGCCTGTACAATTCTATTTAATTGTCAAGGATAATTGTAATTATTATTTAATTTTGTATTGTAGGTGCTTTAATTAATTGATATTTTCTTTTTAATAGTATTCTTATCTAAATAGTGAATGTTAATGCGTTGTGACACCATTTCCTTTTGTGCGATATCTGTAATACATAGTTTGTTGAAAAATAAAAACACGGGCAAAGTGTAGAATTTAAGAAAATATATTATAAGAGCACGCTATGAATATGTTAAAACCCATAAAAAACATTTGTTTAAATTAAACAAGCTCCAAAATATTTGTTTAAATTAAACATTATCAACATATCTTAGTTTGATCGTCTAATCTTAATTATAAAAACCTAGCATTAAGGCCCGTATTTATAAATTGCTGAACAAAATAATTACGATTAAAACAGCATCTCAAGATCGTTCTCACAGATGAGAGTGGTGTATAAATACGGAATTAAATGCTTAGTGAATGTGAAAGTTTACGTTAGTTAACTTTCACGTCATCACATATTCCGTCTTTCGCATATTATCTCAGGCAGTCTTAGCTCAGTGACACAAGCTTGTAATTGTAACCACGATGGCTGTGGCCTGTGGGTTCGATTTCCACTCGGAGAAACGAAATATTTAATATTTACATTTTCTCGCTCTAGAAATTAAGCACATTGCGGCGTTGAGTTCTGCCACTAAACATGCAATGCCTAAAAAAATTGGCGAAAATAGGGAAACGGAGATTCTTAACACTAAGTTTTCTTTGCCAATGCTGCTATGATACAATGCGAAATCAAAAAAAATATATATGTGGAATGCCAACGAGACAATTTTCAGTTTTGCCAAACAAAATTGATTGATATTTTTATATAATCATTGATTAAATCGGCTTTAGAACCTCAATCCATTGTAAATATTGTGTAATGCCAATTAAGAAAAGATCGCCATAATGATTCATAATAATTCAACCTTTGAATGATATACCGCTCGGCAGCAATTACACTAATGCTACGTTTTATTTAAGTGCTAAACACAGCGTAATTACGATCATTCAAGATTTTTTTTAACTATTCCTTGATATAAACTAAAACGGTGGAACCCATGTTGTATCGACCTGGAAACACTACCACAGATAGGCGTAGAAAGAATTTCTTACAGAATCTCACAGCAGTGGAGTGCCATACAAATATCCATTACCAAATCAGACGAGATTTTTTTTTGAAATATAACCATCTCCCTCGAATATACAAAATAAACTAGAACAAAGTCGCGAAATATGTAAGTTTATTAAGTATAATATCTAGAAAAACTTCACATTTATACAAAATTCGTTTCGGTTGTAAATTTTCGAATTTAAGTGTAATTTAAATTTTTATTAAAAATTACTTTAATTTTAAAATTAAATTTTTTTGCGAAAACTTGAACTAAAAACATTGTAAGCTTATATTTTCAAGCATCTCACGTATCTTGCGAGAATTCCGTTAACCTTTGAACGGCCATGACAGTCGACTTTGCTGTAAGTAGTTAGAAACAATGTAAATATTCTCTATTGTTCATACATGCGAGTCATATTCATATAATATTTTATTATTTTTGAGTGTGAGTGTAAGTGTAACGTGTCCCGTTAAGTGCGGCGAATCTTTTGCTTAATTTAAACCTATTTATACAGCTTTTGGACAAATGGCTTACACTTCTTATATTGATAGTAGCGTCATATTTATAATTCTGCATCTTTTATTTTTATGTTCGACTTAAAAAATATTAAGATAAAATTAGCACGATCTCTATACAATTTCGAAAAAATATATGTGACTGACTGACCAGTAAATCAGAAAAATAATAATGCTGAATATAAAGCTGTTCTCGATGATACAACAGAACGATTATAGTATAATCAAAAAATAATCTAATAATAATAGAAAAATAGTATTGATTTGTTTTGCTCTATAATAGTTTTATCTACATTTTATCCTAATCCAGTGATAATATTTAATAGATAATATTTAAACATTCTAGAAAATGTGTTCTAGAAATTTAACGAGATACATAAGTGAACTTATATAATTTTATACAACAATTACTTTAATACGCAACAAAATGAAAAGAAAATCGCATCACGGCAAAAGATTATTCCATCTTAACACGAAAGAAACTCATTTAAAATATTACATAAAAATATAAACTGGTTATATTTTATACTTTTTTTGCCCTTGATTTATTTTATTTATTTTTAGCTTTATACTGTATTCCACATTTAGTCGGATAAGTAAAGCGAACCTGGGAACCGAGTGTTAAGACACTCCGTTCCAATTAAGGCACTTCCGTTCCCTACTTTCGGCCGAATTTTGCACGCATTGAGCACGTTGAGTGGCAAAACTAAAGTGGAAATCGAACCCACAATCTGTCGCGTTTACAGTGCGCGACGAGTGACCTCAATCCTCGCGCCCTTTATAATAACTGTAAATATTACGGTTTTTTACAGTTTATTCAGTTTAAAAATTCTCTTATTTAATCTCATCCAATTTAACGATTAAAGTTATTATTTCATTGATTAACCAATAAACAAACTGTCACACATTAAAACTAATGGAATACTTCGTAGTTCGTACTCTCAAGCGGCAGAACTAAACCGGTTCTAGAAAAAAAAGGTAAAGTAGGTAATTACCTTAAAGTCAACTTGTTACGCATGTAAGTATGTATATAAATTTTAGTACCGGTTCATTTTATGTTAAATCATCATCATTAAATATTATAGTGACTTCATAGACATAAATTATTAAGAAACATAAATATCAAATGCAATTGTGAGAAAATCATCAATAAAAATTATTACCTTAAAAAGAATTGAACCCACAAACATCGTGTAAAATTAGATGTTTAATTTTACTATTATTATTAAGTATATAATACTTACATCCTCCAGGCCACCATTTGTAAGAAGTGAGTGTGGGACTGTGTAACACGAACTCCTTAGTACTAGCGTCGTATGTAGCGGTTGTTTCCAAACCACGAATAAACGTACCGTGGCCTAGTTCAGTCTGTCAATGTAAGGAAAAACGATTTTTAATAGAAAATAATAGAATAATTTGAAAAAAACGTTAAATATTATCATATTTATCTCACAGTTTGAGTCGTAAATAGGCATAGCCTATCTGCGTCTCCACTTTCCGTTTCTTTATAATGCAATATATTACGTATAATATAAATTGACTAAATTATCCCCATAGCGAAATATCTTTGATATTAAAACATTTTTCATAATAGTACTTTACTATTAAGTTCTTGTGGTGATAAAAAAGAAATAAAAAAATAACAACTTCATTTGGGTTACTTATAAAAACATAAATATTTCCATATCGAATGTTCTATGAATATATTACCATTAAAAGTCATACATAGATAGGCAAATGTAACGATAATACTTACTCTAATTGTTTCATTACACAAATTTATATTACAGTAGGAGTGTCTAAATAAATAGTTAAATAATGAATAGTTGTTAAAGTCAGATAACCGTGCAAAGTCCTACTATAGGCAAGAATTTATATTACTTAATTTTTCCTAATATCATAAATGTTAAAGTTTGTGAGGATGGATGTTTATTCTACATTCTAAAATTACTGAATAGATTTAGGTGAATAATATTATACAAAGCTTGGCATCGAAATCCACCATTTAATAATTAACTGCGCTAAAATTGGCGAAAAATGGGAAATGAAATGTCTTACCGCTAGGTCCCCTTCCTCAGTCTACACTCTCCTCTGCACAGGACACACCATCAAATTAAAAAAATATATCTGCAGGCATATTTATATGACATAAACTATACAAACCTGTGCATAAGTCCCTATAATATCCAAATTGAACGCTCTTCCAATCCAGTAGGCTTGCTGTTCTACCGTACCTTGACCCATTAAAGTGGGTATAAACATTACGTAGTGCAAAGTGAGAGGCGATCCATCTCCTAGGATCGCGGAACCTAACGTACCACCTAGGACGGCCCTATAACAAATATGAATAAATTATATTTTTTTTATCTTCACATTGTATCCCTCGGCAAAGTAGGCAGAGGAAAATCTGTTACTCATTTTCCGCCAAATTCTGGAGGCATCAGCGTAGAGATTAAAATATTAAATATTTCATTTCTTCGAGTGGGAATCGAACCAACCACTTGTCACAGTCACACGCTCCTACGCCTCGCCAAAAATTTGTACTTAAAACTTATAACCTATGTGAAAAAAAATTAAACATTTGATTGGGAATAAGTGAGCAGGTATAAAAAGCTTATTCTAAGGTCATTCGCAAATTGCTAATGCTAATTTTGAGTTAAATCATATAAATCATAATCTATGTTGTATGTATTATCTCAATGTATACAATAGATTACATACGTATTAAACTTTTTATTTATGATATGGCGCTTGAGCTTTTCCAATGATGAACATAGATAAGTAAAAAATGTGACAATCTCATTAAAATTACTTTTAGCATACCGAGACTCAACTTTACCGTTGGCTTATTTACACTTCCGGCCATGAGACTTTCAGGAAAAAGGGACTCTGATAACCAGAAATATTTCAACTGATCTACACGTTGTTTTAAAATAATGGACATCGACCATGTTTATAATGCTGCGACGTTTGTCTGTTTGATAAAACTTTGTAAATTAAACTAAGTTAAGTACTATTAGCTTAGTGGTTAGAGCGGTTGGGCGGTTTCCAAGAGGCGCGGGTTCAAATCCCGCTATGCTCAAAATTTATATACGTTTCTACTAAAGTATTTAAACGGAATTAAATCAAAAGTTAATGCGCTCGGGCCTTGTGTTAATTATTCGCATTATTTGCAAAGTAGCTATTTTGTTTGGTTGTTATGTGAATAATGTATTGTCATGTCCACAGTTTCTCTTAATATTTTCCTACAGTACGGGCGTCGAGTCGTGGTCGCTCTTAAGTTAGCTGTAGCATTTTAGGATTTTTTCTAAAAAAAAAAATCTGCTTCACGCTGTATCCCGCACACAGCAGGTTAGGCAGAGAGAACCTCATGTTAAGGCACTCCATTCCCCACTTTCCGCCGAAATCGAACCCACCAGTCAATTTTGCAGCACACTTTGTGCCCCTGCACCACGACTGGCCTCTACGATTTTTTCTTACTTTTGATTATTTTCCGCCCGAATCGACAATGCGCAAAAGTTCAGAAAACCTGACTTCATGACGGCCACGGCTCTTCAACCGTACTGTGTGGTAGTTGTGGGAAAGGCTGCTGCTTGGCCATTTCAGGATAATCTCATTATAATATTACATATACTCGTTATATAGTTAGTTAGTCGCTTTAGTAGCGACTATAAAAATTTTATACCAATATTTATAGAAATTCATCATAATTTGAAGTAAGAAAATGTAATTTACATATACATTTTATTCTTTGTTTGGAATTAATGACAATACATATTATGTATTTAAATTATAAGCTAAATACATTTGTTTAAAACGAACACTGTGCCTATTGATATAGTAAAATTTGTCTTTTATATATTAGCAAAAATGTTTAAATATTAGTTATATTTATTTCAGTCTTTTTTAAAAGTCTTATGAGCATTAAATTAAACATCTTACATGCTAAGTAAGCTTCTAGTGATGGAACTTAACACCAAAAACAATAAATTATGATTTACGTAATCTAAGCTCAACATTTGCGATTAGTAAAGAATGGGATGATAGAAACTTTAAAATAAGGTTTTTACAGAAAATTTTTAGCATATTGTTAGAGCAGGAGGATTAAATAAACCAATAACTGCTGTGGGTACAGTCACCTGTTCCGCTATATCGGGGTACAGTCACCTGTTCCGAAATAATAGTTATTTCGCCATAATGTCTATCTATTTGTAACACAAATGAGCTAATCTAATTTTAATTAGATATAAATAAGAGTAAACTTACATATAATTTTCCATGCCAGCATTCTCCTCTTCCTGTAATCGTCTTATCATTTTAAATAACAGGCAAGCTTTTTTCACAGCCAACTCATATTTCTCTTTGTGACTTAAATAGACTGCTGGTACATCGTCATTGTGAATATTTTCTTTCATCACCATCTCCTCTGTGGGCAAAAATAAACATCTATACAAAAAAATCTTTGGCTACTAAGTAACGGACATTTGGACACTTATAACATGTCATGAGAGACATGACATGACATATTATAGCCTCTTAGTTATTTCTATTTAACTGCACTGTGGCAAAATTGCAGGTAAAAACTAGTTTGATATAAAGCAATAGTAGGGATTGGCAAAACAAGTTATTAGTTAACTGACATGCTTGCAACTCAAGTGACAGAATTTAACACATAGTTTTATATCCTCACTGTGCAATGAAATTTTAAAATGTATCATCCCGATAGAAAATTTTTATGAATACAAAATTTTATGTCTTAAATATTATAATACTATGAACATATAAATATACAATGATTATTATAATCCGTTATTGTTTATTAATTAAAAGTAGACTTTTTTGATAAAAGTAGATAACAGACTAATTTATTATAAATATGATAAGTATTGAACATTGAACCATTAACATAACAATATCATCTTTAAAGATACAATAAGGTTCCAAACTATTTTATTTTGTTAAATGTATTTTTTTCAAACTCTTCACTTTATCCCCCATACAGCAGGATAGACAAAAGGAATGTCAAGACTCTTATCTCTGATTTCTACCTCAATTTAAAGCATTGTATTTTGAGTTCCGGAACTCAAGACTGCACATTGTCTACTGGAGCAGGCAAACAAAAATAATTCATTCCTCTATATGTGATTTAAATCAAGAAATATTGTGTTTACAATTAGATGCTATTGCTCTGCACAATGTGATGGCTTGCATTCTTAAATGTAATGATTAATGTAATTATAAATACTAATATTGTGTTTTAGTTACTACTTAAAAAAAATGTAAATAGTTAAAAACTACTTAAATTATTTAAGTTTTTACTGTTCCCACTTAAAAGTATTTTACAGTTATAGTTTTAAGATTAATTGTAACAGTAAAAATGTAACATTATGTTGCTAACTTTTTATATTCAAAATGATTTAACGATAAATACAAAGACCATCTAGATTCCTTTGTTATGATAATAAAACAGTAAATTGAAATCGAGTTAGTTCCCGTGAAATATAAATTACCTCTTTTTTTTCTCTCTTCTGTCTTTTCAACACCTCCATCAATTAGATGAGTTAACTCTTTAATATTAAAACTACATTGATTTCTCTCATTTTGTAAATCAGGATTTATTTTTGTAGACATTTTTTTTTATATATAAAGGCGCACCTACTATTTATAATAAAAACTAATAATACTACTATCCTTCTCTGTGTACACGCACTCACTAAAATTGACGGTGGTCGACGATAAATGTTAAAAATTTACTGAGACCGCCAGTCCGCCACTGGGTACGACAAGTTTATAAAACTAGCCTGGGTTTTTGTAAGTTGAATTGAAACTTTGAAAGTGACATTAAATAATATTGCCAAATAAATAATAAAAAATAAATACAGTATGTTCTGTCAAAGTCAAAGTATAAAATGACAGGGGACGTTATTTAATGGTACGTTCACATGCTTGCTGAAGTTTTTCAAATGCTGCAATTGGCACGCTCAGAACGCCATATGCAAAGAACAATCCTTCAGAAAAGGTTGATTGTCATTTACATGCTGATAGAAAAGACAAATGTGGATGTAGAAATAATGATATTTACATCGCATACGTATTCCATTTTACTCATGATTTCATGCCGAGTGGATGTGTTTTGCTTTGCAATATTATAATAATTTATGAGCAAATAAATAACAAAGTATTGCATTATTTTTTTTTTTTATTATAGACCCAAAATAAAAAAGTAATATTTAAATGTTATTGTAAATGTATTATTTCCTTATTAATCCAGAATACATAAAGACTCAAAGTAATTTTAAATTAGAAAAAAATATATTTCATGCTTTTTTTACTATTGTTAAATCGACATTTTCCGTCAAGTTTGAAAAACATACTAATGGACTCGTTTAAACGGCATGCAAGCTTTCGTGAATGATTCGAACTATTAGTTTACTATGCATGCCTGGGCAAGCGTGTAAGCTTAGCATTAGATTACGGTATTATAGATTACTTAGATAGAGTTAGATAAGAGGGAATGTTCTCTGAGACTGTTTCCCACTTTCCGCCGAATTCTGGAGATATTGCATGTTGAATGGTGAAACTTATCACCGCGCTTTTACCTCGACACCAGAGCGAAGAAATGAAAATATAAATTTAAATAATTATTTAATTATCTCAAGTGGGGATCAAACCTATCGTTAGCGTTGATATACTTGTGCCCCTGCTCCACGACTGGTCTCAGATTACGGTGTAAATAAAATTCGAGTTAGTTTAAAATCGTATATTTTGTATTTGAATATAAAATATGCGATTTTAAACTAACTCATATTTTCTTTAATTGACATTAAAAAGCAAAAATTTTCAACAGATATGTTTTTATAATGTTTCAATGAAAACAATAACATTAAAAGTTTCGTTTCGTTTTAAATATTTTTTTATTCTAATTGATACTGATAAATCATTCTAATATACAGGTGGAGGTTTAATTTAATGACATTGAAGGTCTGTGATAAATTTTTATGGTGCGTCTGTTTCGCATAGCTTATCTGTACAAAGCCCGCCATATTTCTTTCTTGTATGCGTTGGATCTCACCGTGTCACGATGAGGTTAGTTTTTAAAATAATTAAATAATTTTCATGTATATTAATAAAATATTTATAAAAAAGACTTGTTTTTATAGGTACACATATGTACAATATATTTTTTGAAAATAATAATGCGTATTTCACACACAGTCGTTGTCAACAATCGTCTTGTGAAAACCATGTGGTCTACAAAGATAATGTTTAAATTTCAGTTCCTTAAAACTGCAGAAGAGGCTAGCAGCCTCTGTTATGCGATGTGGTAAAAAGAAGGTGTGGTTAGATCCAAATGAAATCAATGAAATCGCCAACACTAATTCCCGTAAGTTTCTTTATATTCGTAACCATGTGTGTTGATTTAAATGTTTGACTATATAACTAAGTTATTTTTAAAAGAAATGAAGCAAATTAGATAAAATATTAATAAGCATTACGATGTTTTGTGTTATATTCATGAATTAACCTGTATAATATTATATGTAGAATTATTGATATAATTAATTATAAAACCCAAATGCTAACAATTCACAGGACAGAACATCCGTAAGATGATAAAGGATGGTCTCGTCATCAAGAAACCAGTTGCGGTGCACTCGCGCGCCCGCGTTCGCAAGAATACCGAGGCCCGTAGAAAGGGAAGACATTGCGGTTTTGGTAAAAGAAGAGGTACTGCAAATGCCCGTATGCCACAAAAGGTGAGTATTGATATATTTTATTTTCTTTTTCGTTCTAAAGATATATTTTTCTATAAATAGATTTTTCATCTTTAATAATAATAAATAGTATAAAAGGAAAAGAGAGCATACCGAAAATTCTCTGGTCTTCATTTTTTGACCAAATTAGATTCACTATGTTGGTTTGGTGACAGAACTCTATGCTGCACTTCCATTTACCTAAAGTTTGGAATCTATCTGTTGTGGCAGACAATAACAAGAGTGTTACTATAAATTCAATTGTGGGTTTGATTCTCACTCGAGGAAATAAAATATTTAATAGTTACTTTAATACTTTTTCTTACATTTTCTTTTATTTTACATTGTAAAAGTAGTTCAAAAAGTTATAATTAGAACTAATTAATACTCACATGGATGATATTTTTATATAACAGGAACTGTGGGTTCAAAGACAAAGGGTGCTCCGTAAATTACTTCTCAAGTACAGAACAGCCAAGAAAATCGACAGACATCTATATCACGCCCTGTACATGAAGGCGAAGGGTAATGTGTTCAAGAACAAACGTGTCCTCATGGAGTACATCCACAGGAAGAAGGCGGAAAAGGCTAGGACTAAGATGTTGAGGTATTGTTGTTATATTATGATTTGTTTTTATTTTGTATTAGTGAACCTAGTGTTCTTATATTATAGAGAAATTATACAAAATTATTTTTTTATATTGTGTTGTGTGGGCTGTGTTATTCTGAAGTATATATGGCGGAATATGGCGTAAAGTGACATCTAAATCGGTTCAGTAGTTTTTGTGTGAAAGTGGAACAGACTTACATTTTTAACATAAGTAGATTTTTTTTAAATTACATACAATAATATAATTATATTTTTTTTAATTACCTCTAAGTAATTGAAAATTTATTGAAATGTATAAAAAGTGTTCTTAGGAGTCAGTTTTGTTTTGGTAGTTTTACAATTGAATGTAAAAAAAGTATGTACATAATTAGCTCTTTGTTAAGATGTGTATAGTATTTTTTTACATTTCCCTATATTTATTATTAGAGTTTCACATCTATATTTAATCTACATTTCATTTAATATCCTGCTATATTTCGCGCATAGGAGGTTAGGTAGAGGGGAACCTGGGAAAATAGTTTTAGGATATTCCATTCTCATTATGACACCTCTGTTGCCTAATTATCGCCGATTTCTGAGCGTGTTGAGTGACGGAACATAACGCCGCACTTTGCCTCGTTACCAGAGCGTGGAAATGGAAATATTTAATATTTCATTACCCCAAGTGGGATCCAATACATAACCGTTATGTTTACAGTCGCATGCCAATGTGCCACAACATTTCAAAATTGAAAGTTACAATTTTTTTGTTGTATTTATTATATTAATCAAATCTTAATTTCAGCGATCAAGCCGAGGCCCGCCGCAACAGAGTGAAGGAAGCCCGCAAACGTCGTGAAGAGCGTATCGCAGCCAAGAAGGAGGAACTGCTGCAGACGTTCGCGCGCGAGGACGAGGCCGCCGTCACAGCCAAGAAGTGATTTATACATAAATATAAATAAAAATATATAAAACTTGGTTGTTGTTTTCGTTTTTACCTCTATTTTTTATTCTGGACTTTTTAATTTGAAATTTGTTCTAATATTCGGTTGTGTTCTAGTTGTTCCGATATTTTATATATTGCTTGCTTCCCATGTACATCATTTTCTTAAACTAGTTATTTGTTTATTAAAGATTATGTCAAATATAGTTTAAAAATAAGTTATTCTAAATATATATGAAGTTAATATTAAATATAAAAAAATAATATGCTTATAGCCGAAAAGCTAGTTATAACAGTTTTCATTTATTCTAGATTAAATATTTTTTTTCTTATTTATTCTAGAGTCTAGAACAATTAAGAAAAAAATATTTAAAATGAAAATAATAAGTAAAATGATACAATTTAAAATTAATTAAGACAGATGACATTGATAAAATTTCAAAATTATTAAAAAAGATACTATTAATTAAATGTTACATACAACTAGGAAGACGGTATTTATTCTATTTCAGTGTATGTTAATGTTGAACTGTACAGTTTAAAACTGAATTTGGAATATTGAAGTAGTAGTTTCAGTCGTCTAATGTATTAAAATTTTTGGAGATATGATACCGAGATTGGTATCGTATACCATATTCGAAATGTAGAGAACATAGAGTACCTACCTCACAAATAGTGGTTAAACAAAAAAAAAAAGAAATAAAAAACAATCTTAATTGCATATATAGAAATTACCATATCCACAATATATAGTTTTATTACAAAAGAGGAAAATTTTACATTTTGGAAAGTATATTTCAAAATGTAAAAAAATACTCTTTCTACGTTGGGGCAAGATTCCAGGGCTCCAGGCTAGAGTACCAGGAACCAGGAACCTCCTCCCAATACGCGACGTCTCAAGTAATACTTATTGCCTTATCATTAAGTACTATAGCATAATTAATATACATATATAAACTCGTTTTCGTTTACAACTTTATATGGTTCATACGGCGTACCGCTACCGCTACGTTAGTATAACACATACATTCTGACTTCAGTATTTGTCAAACTCCAGTAGCTACCGTTCGTATTCCGCGTGTTCCTCTAAAGTTTTGGAAGAATGTCCAAAATGAATATTGATTTACAACGAGAAAGGGAAAAATGTACTTTTAATATTGAAGAGCTAACAATATTTATGGATGGTGGTCCTCAAAACACTAAGGAGAGAAGGGAAAGTGGTACGTTTTTATTTTTGACTATCGTTAGCAAGGGTCATTGAATTAAGAAACTTATTTAAAATGTTTTGCACAATTTTTGTGTATCCTATTGTTATACATTGCTCTATAAATAATGTTTTTTTTAAATATTTTTCTTTTATATTGTCTCTATATTTTTGTAGTAATCATTGCGTGTGTACGTATAAATAAATAAAAAAAAATTACGTTTTAAAAAGAGAATAATATTATTATTTTTTGCTTTATTTATCTTTTTTATCTGTACTATAATAAAACAGTAACATGTGTCTGTATGTTAAATATATTTGCGAAAAAATGACGTAAGTTGGCTTAAAATAACGAATGAATTTATGAATTTTAATTTAAGTGTTATGAGAATTTTCCAAAGAGATAAAAAATTGAAGATCTGAAACATTGATAAATACCTATAGCAGTAACTATAGCAGCTAAAGCTATAAGAAAAAATAAAATGCCCCCTTTATGGATTATCTCGAAAGTGCAGCGATCTTGGCCCTGTACTGACTACGTATTTTATGTATTCAAATTAATAATAAATAATTTTAGATTGTGAAAAATGGTTTCATAAATAAATCTTTATTTCTTTATGTACGGTACTAAAAAACAAACGAACAATTTTATTGTTTATGTCTCTCTATCAGTCTTTCTATTTATTTCTCCGGGCTAATCTTCAGAACAGCTAAACTCATTTTTATGCGACTTTCACTGGCCGATAGAGGGTGTTATGGACCACTACATAGGCTACTTTTTAATAAGTAGCGGGCGAAGCCGCGCAGTGCCCTCTGGTTAATAATATATGTATATTCTAAGGCCCATAAAACTCTTTAATCACATTTGTTCTGAGTACCATTTGTAGCTATAGAATAAGAAGAGAACTAAATGATATCTAAATATTTTTAAATAACCATGCCACAATTTCAATCATGCCGACTTATTATGATTACTAATACGAGATTTGGGTGCAAAAAATCAGATGTTCAATGCACATGATTAAACTTAAGCCTAGTGTTCAATTAAATATTTAATTTCCGGGATGTTTTAATAAGTATTGTTTTTTAAAATTCCTCTTATAATATTATTTCAATTGAATATGGTAGGATTCCTAAATAAAGATGTCGTTTTCATACCAAAGTATATAAAATAAAATAACGAGATATGTTATCATCAGAAATGTTACTAAAATATATATAATACTAATTTTACAAGTAAAATAAATCAGCCACGCACAGGCTGATATGTCTAGCTTATCTTTGTTTTTCGAATAATTTCCTTCGCGTGTTCTCTATATAAATTGTCATTTGCGAAATAACTTACGTTCAACTGGCATGCTCGAAACATCATCATCACCTTGGCCCGATCCCTCTGCCTACCCTACTATTTGCGGGATACAGCGTGAAGCTAAAAATGAAACCAAAGCTTTTCAAATTCTCACACGAACTTGTAACTGATTTTATCGAAGTTAGCTGCGCCACTGATCCACCTCAGCATTTTGATTATGGCAACTTTGATAGCGTAGACATATTGAATTATACAAAAAGACGTTTAGTAATTGTGCCCATTGACTAGGACTACTAATTTTACACTAATAATAAGTGAAATTATTTATTTAGGTTTATCTGTCTGTCAGTCTTTTTGCTTATATAAATATTTTTTTTATAGAAAACGTCATTATTCAGCATTTTGCGAAGTTTGATGATGTACCAGATTATTACATGAGTCACAAGGAGAAATATGAAGATAGTGTTAAAAAATCTGCTGTTCTCTTCTCTGTGGTTCGACAAATGCAAGATGATGGGAAAACCGATTTGAATAATTATAGGTAACCTCTATATTTTTTCAAAATTCTAGTATTACTCATTGCAGTTATTGAGATGAAACTGAATACCTATACTGTAATTCAGAGTATTTCATTCAGTATTCCGTATATATCAAGTAAGGCCCAGAGAATCAAGTGTCAAGAGAATTTGTTCTTCACTTCAGCACGAAATTGAGAAATTGTAAACGCGATGATTGTGGGTTCGATTCTCACTCGGGCGAATGAAATATTATTTTTCTTTTTCCCTTTCTGACAACGAGGTAAAGTGAAGAAAGTCTTAATGAGAACGGAGTGTCTTAATACTAGGTGTACAGGTTCTCTCTGCCTACTCTACTAGTGCGGGATGCTAAGTAAAGCTGAAAAAAATAATCTATAGATAAAGAAAATCCTCTCAGCTTAGCTGGTCTGATGGTTTTGCCATAGGATTACCTAGAACACTGGCAAGTGTCCAGCTAAACTAAAAAGCTAGAAACGAGCAATGTTTATTTTACAACTACCATTTCAAACTACTATTGAGCCTCTCATAACTCGTAAACTTTAAATTAGTCTACATGAATACAGAAAAATATGACGAATTAATTTAATTTTATTTCCTTTTGTACTAGAGATGTAGTACCTCACTTACTTCGACTTTCAACGTTAAGGGATGGATCTCCTCTCGCGCTACATTACGTTATGTTTATGCCGGCTATCCTCAACCAGGGCGATGAGAAGCAAGTAGAGCAGTGGCTGCCTAAATCCTGGAACTCGAGCATAATTGGTAGTTACGCACAAGTGAGTATAAAATATAGATACCTAGTAGTAGGCTAATGCTACTGCTGAACTGCGTACCTGAGACTTTGAACTTACATGAAATAAAAAATAGTTATAGGTACAATTTTGATAACGTGAACAAGTTTTATTGTAATATCAAAATGTAATTATATTTAAATTTTGTTTCGACTGATAAACTGAAATAGTTTTTTAGAAAATGTTTGTCTTATTTAAATGGTTTTTAAAGTATCCATTATTTAAGACGTTGGTAACTTTCCATACGACTATCGGTTTACTACTGCCATTCACAAGCATTTGTTTATTGTTTTTGTCGACTTCATACTGTATCCCGCATATAGCAGAGTAGGCAGAAGGAGCCTAGTGTCAAGACACTGCTCCTCACTTTCCGCCAAATTGTGGAGACATTGCATGTTAAGCGGCGGAACTCAACGTGCGTTTTGTCTCGATACCAGAGCGAAGAAATGGAAATATTAAATATTTCATTACCTCGGGTGGAAATTGAACTTGTGCCCTTGCGCAATACTTGTTTATTGTAGGCAAATTTATTTCTATGTATTGACATGTTAGACAGAACTAGGTCACGGGACGTTTATCAGAGGCTTGGAGACCACCGCAACGTATGACCCTAATACACAAGAGTTTGTCCTGAACAGCCCGACTGTAACATCTTATAAATGGTGGCCTGGAGGATGTGAGTATGTCATGTTCGAATTTCATAAATTTTTCAATTTTAATTATGAAGAACTTTATTATTATTATTTCAGTTTTAAGTTAAAAGAAAATTCAGTACGCTTTGTCTTGTTATCTGAGTGAGGAAAAGAACATATTAAATAAGTAATTCCCCGGAATCGAACCCACTGTCGTCGCGTTTACAATCAAACTGTCTCACTACACCATGACGGGCGATAGCCAAACGAATGGATATACAATTTAGGACGATGTTTTAGTGTCCAATTTTTTTAAAATTTTAATATATTTTTTTCAGTGGGTCAATCAGCAAATTATTCTATAGTAATAGCACAATTATATACTAAAGGAAAATGTCATGGTGTACATACGTTCATAGTACAATTAAGAGATGAAGAAACTCACATACCCTTGCCTGGCATTGAAGTGGGGGATATTGGAGCTAAAATGGGTTTAAATCCTGTTAATAATGGGTTTTTGGGTTTTGACAACGTCAGGATACCTAGGAGGAACATGTTGATGAAACACGCAAAAGTTTTGGAAGTAAGTTATTTCAATAAAAAAAATGTATGTAAATCAGTGTTGCCAGGTTCAAAAAAAGGGGACAAATGTCCCCGTCTGTCACAGAAGTACAGTAAATAACTGTATTTACTTTTTATTATTACTTATCGTGTGTAAATGATAACAGTATAAAATATTTTCTTCGTGGAAAACTTCACTATACTTATAACAATATCTTTTTGGTTTACTCTGCACTTAAGTTGACCTAACTGCAGTCTGTAGTAGATCTAACTGTCTATGTTCTTGTATATCTCTGAACTTATTAAGAATTCGTATGTTTTCCTTTATTGGTATTCAAATTTCATAGGTCCACCCTTAGGTGGGTGTTGATTGCAAAATGTAAGAAAATGATGCATGTTGCTTTGACTTAGAAAGCTAGATTTTTTTGTGCTCTGTAGACCTTAATATTTGATATTAATATTAGTCCAAACCAAAACTAAACTTGGTACCTCCACGTGATCTCAAGATAAATGGTCTCGACAGATAGATAGATGGTTCATATAAAAGTGTTCCTATAATTGTTCTGATTTTTCAAACATTTTTTTGTTTCAGGACGGCACTTATGTCCAATCTTCAAACAGCAAGCTGAACTACGGAGCCATGGTGTTCGTGAGAGTGGTCATAGTGTTCGATGTAGTCAGTCACTTACGTAAAGCTGTTACTATTGCGATACGCTATTCCGCTGTAAGAAGACAGTCGCAGAGAAAACCTGAGTATGAAATACATAAATTATGTGTTAATTAAGTATCTAATTGAGTTTTGAGTGGCGGAATTCAACGCCGTGTTTTGTCGACACCAGAGCACCTTGCTTTTAGAATTTGACGGAAAAGGAGAACGGAGTGTTTTAATATTAAGATTATTAAGTTCGCTCTGCGTAACCTGCTGTGTGCGGGATACAGTGTGAGCTAAAGAAATAAAATAGGTATTTAATTTTCAGTTAATTATTCATAATCTGCCAAATCTTTGAGATTTTAATTAATTTTTCCTTGGTGTTTTGTTTTAAGTAAAATATTTATAAGTATGTTATATGAAATATTACTTTATATATTTTTTGCCTTTGGTCAATGTATACTGCATACTGACATTATATGAATAAACTTTATAATTTTATAATTTTTAACACAATTTTAATTAGTAAAATATAAAAGGTTTTTATGCATATTATATGCTTTTGTTCTTTTGAAATTTGCATTTTCCAAGATGACCTTGATCTTGTTAAATGCTCTTTGTGAACAACATAACTACCTACTCCACCACCTTTATATAATACTAGCGGCCCGCTCGCGGTTACACCCGCGTGAATTATGTTATTATTAATTTCTGTCTCCATGACTACGTCCTAGTGACGTCTATGCAAAATTTAAGACTCCTAGCATTTGTAGTAACGAAGTTTCATACAAACTTTCGACTCCAAAAACAATCCCTTAGAAGTTGAATATTGCAAATTCCCGTCTTAGCGAGCACCTACGTCCTATAAGTAACTCCTATGCAAAATTTGAGATTCCTAGCACTTGTAGTTTCTGAGATTTCGTGATGAGTGATTGACCTTTCGATTTTATATATATAGACTAATTAAATTATAGAATAAAAAAATAAACATAGATATCTCTTAAATTTGGTTGGAAAATACAGTTCATTAGTATCTATCATGTCTAATAGTACGAATAGACTACGACAATACAACATACTATACACTCAGGGTATAAATACCTCTAATACCTCTGTATGTGTTTATAGAGACTGTTCGTATTTGCTAAATTTGTTATGATAGGTACGATAATTAAGTAGTGTCGCATTGACCACGACACTGATAGCATTCAAAATTCTCTAAAATTGAATAATGCTTTAAGATAAAAATATAAAAATCAGGTATAATATAAGTATTTATTTCTATTTTTTATATTTCAGCGAGCCAGAAAGCCAAGTCCTCGACTACTTGACTCAACAGCACAAACTATTCGTGGCTGTAGCCGCGTGTCACGCCATGCGACTTACGGCGACCAAGCTGTGGGACACCTTCACTGTCATTAATGAACAGTTACTTGGCGGTAATTTTGATAGGTTACCTGAGGTACTTCAAATTTATTTTTGAATAAATGAAATTAAAAAATCAGTTTCAAGCTGTATCCTGTATATGTAGGCAGAGGGAACCAGTGTTAAGACACTCCGTTCCCCACGTTATATTTTTTTGGGGGTGTTAGGTAAAAATTATGAGAGTAAATTTTTACGATGCGCGCGCGCACCGTCACGAAAAACCGATTCCACATTTTAGTTTTAATTAAGCATGTACAAATCTTTTTTTTTTTAAATCTTTTTTAATAATTGAATAAAGGATATTTAACTAAATAGTGTGTTATGATAAAAATCTATTAAATCTTTCAATGTATCTATTAAATACCTTTTTTTCTATTATTAGTATTGTTTTTTTTTTCTAGCATAAATTAACGCGAAAGAAACGATTTATTTGTTACGTAGAATACTTAGCATATTTAGAATGGCAATGCAATTTTTCTTGTGAGTCGTAGTATACTATAATAATTATAGTATACTTATTATATTTACCACACTCATCACAAGTTAGACGTATTGATATTTTTACATGCAACGCACTTTAAATATTAAATTCTAAAAAATCATGATTAATAAATTTTAATCAAGCAATTATTAACGATTTACTATTTGCATTATTAAAAAAAATTAAAGCTTTTTCTACTTTTATAATTACTAGTAGGTACTATTTGAAGGGTGGTTCTTTTCTGTGACATTTAATACCTTAGTTTCTTTCACCAAAACAATAATATATTTTTAATAATATATTTTTATTTCCAGCTGCACTCTCTGGCGTGTTGTTTAAAAGCAACAGTGACATCTGATACGGCATCGTTTGTAGAGCGCTGTCGCCTCGCCTGCGGTGGTCATGGGTTCATGATGTCTTCCAATTTACCCAGCTTGTACGCTCAGGCCACTGCCGCGTGTACTTATGAAGGGGAAAACACCGTGTTATTATTACAGACTGCTAGGTATGCTAAGTATATGTAGTACTAGCTTTCACTAGAAATATCTAAGAGATGTGTATTCGCAGTATATTTTGACCGCAGGCACAGTGGGTTACATGAAAATTATTAATGTAATACAGTTGTTCTCGTTAAAATGTACTATCCAATATGAAAATAATTGTTCGATTTGAACTAATAGTTCCTGACAATAGCGTTTAATCAAAGAAAATCTTAAAAATAACATCATAAATTTATAGTTGTGGTTCAATTCATACAGAATGAATATACGAGTATACGTCCGCAAATTTTACATTGTCAACTTTTATAAATTGTACACTAGTTGGCATATAATTCAGAAATTGGTACGGAACCCTAGATATGCGAGTAGGACTCGTAATTGACCGATGTTGATGACCGATGCAAACCAGTCAAAGTGTTTATATAATGCAATAAACAAAATATTAAACATACATTTCTTAAACTTCTTCGAATGTAAAAAAGCAGTTACTGCTTGGCTGCGAAGCCTAGATTATGACTCTATAGAAGCCCTGATGCGACGTTGAACTTGCACTACATATACACACACACACACACACACACACAACATTCAAACAGGCACACACACACATACCCAACCACACACCACCCACGAACAGACAAACACATGCACACGTTTTAGCTTAAATTGATCTATACTGGAAGAGGCAGCGCTTCTTTTACTGAAACTGCATATAGGGTAAAATATTTCAAACTCAGAATTAAAAAAAATATTCAAGGTACCTCAACGGTTTGGACGTAGGATTTTTTTTTCATTTCACGATTTTTATCCATACCTGTATTTCGTGTCACGCACACATACGTATGCGACGTTGCCGCTTTGACAGGTAAGTGTGTGCGTGCCTATGTTATACTTTACAAATGGCGTTTTATTTTAAAACGATAATTTTATTATTTATTTTGTTTGAAAAAAAAACTTTTTCATTTTTAAGAATTATTTTTTTTCCGAATTATATTAGGCTTTTATAGAGTAGTTAAAACTGTGGTTTCATTTAAAGTGGCGCTGACAATTCCACCCTGTATACATAAATTTAGTTATTTATTATTATTGTTTGTTTTCTATATATTTTGTATTGTAAAGTAGCTATAATTATATCCCATTTATTTTTGTTTTTGTTTCCATAACGAATGTATAAAGTGTTATGGAAGAGCGGGGCCTCCTGTTACAAGTACTAGTATTATACTAGTTACTTACTAGGTTGGTCTCATTACTTCTATGTAGCTATATAATAAGTGGAACTGAAATAAAATATTTTTATTTTATTTATTTTTTTATTTTTAAATATATTTGTTTATTCTGTTATAGATTTTTAGCGAAAAGTTGGCAACAAGTGGATAACGGTAACTTATATCCTACAGTCCAATATTTAGCTGATGTCAGACAAGATGTCTACAAAACCTGGCAAAACTCCATCGAATGTATTGTTCGTGGGTTCCAAATCGTTTCCATGAGGTAAGATACTGACATAATTTTTGTAGAGGACAAAATTATAGTTACCAAATTTACTCTTAGATTTGTTCTGGATAATTTTAACATCAGAACGAGGGAACAATGTAGAAATAATAAAAGTTTTATTCCCGCAATTGGGAATCGAACCCACAATCTGTTGTGTTTACATTCACGTATGGCCTCACTTATCTTTTTATTAATGGAAAATTCCAGTGTCAAAAACATAAAAAAAAACAATTAATTACAGAAAGACATCGATGTGTGTCAGCAACATGGAACAGAGAGTAGTGTCAGGAATGTCATTTGAAGATGCATGGAACATTACTTCTGTTCAACTGGTAGATGCGGCTGAGGTAACCTGAAAGAACTAATATAACTTGAAATTATTGTTTTATATTTATTTTTCTAACTTCGCGCTGTATCTGGTGTATTAGCTGAATAGGCAGTAGAAATCTAGTGTTAAGACACTCCGTTTCTCACTTTCCGCTGAATTCTCGAGGCATTGCGTATCGAGTGGCGGAACATAACACCGCGCTTTGTCTTGTTAAATATTAGATAAAATAAAATATTACAGTGGAAAATAAAAAGTAATATAAAAATATTAATTTATTTAATTTATTTTTATATTTCAGGCACACTGTAGAGCAATAATTTTATCAACATTTTGCGAAGAAGTCAAGAAGGCTGCTCACACGTTGTCTCCAGAACTACATATAGTTCTTAAACAGCTACTTGAACTGTACTGTGCGTATTGGGCATTGCAAAAACTTAGTGATTTATTACAAGTGAGTAAACCACATTTTTTTAGTTTCACGTGCTATCCCGCATATAACAGGATAGGCAGGGATAACCTGGGAACGTGGCGTTAAGATATTCCGTTCCCATTAAGACACTTCCGTTGCCCACTTCCTCTTCCTTCCTTCCTATTCCTCGAGGGGATATTTGAATAAATAAAATAATACACTTTTTTATTTTCCTAGTCTGGTAGACGAAACGCGGCGTCCCAGGGCTTAATCTTAATTGTTTATAACTTTTTCTTTCAGCATACTACAATATCGTCTAAGGATGCAGAATCTCTTCAAATCTGGTACGAGGATATACTGCTGGAGCTACGACCCAATGCTGTTGGTTTAGTTGACGCTTTTGATATTAGGGATGAGGTAGATAAAAGTTTTATCTAAATAAGGCGTGCTGTTTATATGTAATTTTTGAGACCAACCAAGTGTTAAGACACTCCGTTCGCTTCACTTTTCGCCGAATTCTGGAGGAATTTCGCTGATTACTGTTGAATTGTGGCAGAACTTAACGCTGCGCTTTGCCTCGTCACCTATATAATAAATTTGCACCAGAGAATGAAAATATAAATTTTAAATAAATATTTAATTTCCTCGAGTGGGGCTCGAATCCACACCAGTCGCGTTTACAGTCACTTTGTGCCCTGAGCCACGACTGGCCTCTACAAAATATATGACGTTGTATTATATTTAATTCATTCTGTCATTTGTGTTTTGCAGATGCTTCTTTCAACTCTAGGCGCGTACGACGGCCAGGTCTACGAAAGACTAATGGAGGAAGCGCGTAACAACCCTCTAAATCAAGAAACAGTTAATTCTACTTTCCACGAATACCTCAAGCCTTTCATGAGAGGAAAGCTGTGATATATATATTTTTAATTTTAATAGAATTTTGAATTGTTATTTGTAAGGAAAACAGGGTTTATACTTAGTTATGTAATTAAATGGTGGCTGTTACATATATTGTAAATAATTTGCAACTTTAAAATTGTATATTTTTAGTACAAATTTTACTTTTATTGTGACAGATTAAAAATATTATATCAAATATCGAAATGCAGGTGTTTATTATTTAAATATATGTAGTTATAAGTTTATTTTATATACTTATTGTATTTTTGTACAGTTTCAATAATTATTTATTCAACTTTATTAATAATGAAATTAATATAAATAAATTATGTTTAAAATGTTAATTGAATTGTTTTATATTTTTTATTAAATACTAGCGATCCGCACGCTGCTTCGCCCGCTTGTACTACGAATTTCTCACCTTTTCCAATTACTTTCGTGACATATAGTAAAACTATTATATTAAAGAAAACAGTTCATATAATATTTTTTCTCATATATTTTCAATGAACAGACACAGACAGCGATGAGTAGGCTACACTTTTATTATACTTATGTATAGATTTGAATCTATGCAACTTCATTATTGCGATATTAGTAGTTCATTCGTTTTATTAAATAATATTCTTTAATTTTATATTTATTATTTAGTTTTTCTTTTTATTATTGTCGTTTTCTCTAGAACCATAGGATAACGCGAAGGATAATTTTTTTAGAAAGATTTTATCTTATAACGAGAGCGAAGAAATCAATATACATAATCATTCATTTCATCGAGTGGGAATCGAACCCATAACAATCGCGATTATACTCGTAGTTATACGAGTAACAAACTAAGCGCGACATTGACTTCCGCGACTCAACATGCAATGCTTCCAAAAATCGGCGGAAATTGGTGAATGAAGGGTCTTAAGCCTGGGTTCCCTCTGCCAACCCCGCTATTTGCGGGATATAGCGTAAAGCTTAAAAAAGAAATACCTTGTTACTACTAAAGAAGTATAACTTGTTACGTGCGTACATACACAGAGTTTTTTTTTGCCATATTGATATACTTTATACAAACACATATTTGTTGATTGCAAGGTACCAAAGGCTTGTAATTAAAAATATCACTAGTGCATTTGTCGTCGTCGAGAACACAAGACAGTTTATTTGTGAAGTGCTATATACATATATGTAGGTATTATATTTAAATTACTTGTTTTATATTTATTTTATTCAATTTGACTTCGGGGTTACGGTCGGCTTACTCGTGTGATTACGTTTAATTTAAAGGCAAATTAAATTTGAGGCTAGTCGACAGATTGTGGGTTCGATTACCAATTGAAGAAATAAAATATTGAACATTCTTCGCTCTATTGCTCTCATAGTAAATATGCACAAATATGCATTCACAGACACAGACACTAGACAGGGGACAACCTCGTATATTATTGCGAAAACCAACGCCACGCGTTGTCTACAGATCGAGGAAATGAAAATAAGACATTCTCCATAGTGGGGATCAAATCCAGAAACATCGTGCTTGCAGTCACTGGTTGTCAGACTGAAGCAAAATGGCCTGAAATTTATACAGTTTTAAAATAGCCATAGTCATAGAAATGCGGTACATTATAACACTAGAAAGTACAAAAAACATTTTAAATAAATATTTATAATATATAATATAAAAAATTTGGTTGCTTTTCAAAATAAAATTAACAAGAGCTGATTATGTTATATTTTAATATATTATAATTAATTAATTACCGCAATACATATATGTATTGAAGTAGTTAATTAATAATTCTTCATTACAAACGTGAATTAACAATAAAATTTTATAATACAATTATGAATCAACATAAATGTTGAGGTCGTCGTGGCGTCGAACTCTTTCATTCTCACATTCATTCATCTCCAAGATATCAGTTACCGGGTGGAAACAGTAAACTATATATTTGTTCAAAAACTCTTAAATTTAAATATTAAAATTTAATAAATTTCTAGATTGAGAATCGAACCCACAACTAGCGACAGTTATTGATATAAATATTATGATAATTAAACCTTATTTATTGCTTTTCTAAGGATTGAACAGTAAAAAAGATCAAAATGGCTCACATTAATGAAGATTTAGTAAAAGAAAGGAGGAAATGCAGTTTTAATATCCAAGAACTTATATATTTTATTGATCGTGGCGAAGAAAATACTAAACAGAGAAAACATATCGGTAAATTCTATTTTTTTTAGCTTCACGTTGTATGCTGCTGCATAAAGCACAGACAGACACACTACATTTTTTTTCAAATCTCTAATTCTTTTTAGCGTATTTTGAAATATTTTTATCAGTCAATGTAAGAGTTAATTTAAATTAATGTTTTTTTACAGAGGAATTAGTGCTAAACATAGAGGAACTTCAGGACGAAATACCTGAAGATTTCATGAGTCACAAAGAAAAATATGAGAATGTCATTAGAAAAGGGTGTATATTGTACGATTTTCTTCTTAAATTTTTAGATGGTCGTCCGCATGAAGTTGATCGTTCGTGAGTATTTTTTTCTTTAGATGGTTAGTCTTCTTTCGAAGATGACAGTAGAAGACGCTTCGTTGCCCCGCTATAGATTGGGAGGCTAAAGAACATGTAAGGAAATAATATCAATAAATTATTATTTGATTTAAAGAGTGTTTTGAGATACAGCTGCTGAGCGCGCGTGTAACGCTTCACCTTTTTTGGAAATTATAAGAGGATAAGAGTTCCTATGGATATTTCATCTAAAAGTTTTATTTAAGACATCAAACTCTTTTAATTTCCTCCAAAGTAATAAAGTCATAGTTAAGAAATGGGACTCATAGTTAAGAATAGAATGATATTCCTCTAATTCGAAATATAAGCGGAGAACAGAGTGTCTTGATACAAGGTTTTCTCGACATTTTTTAGGCCATCAAACATGTATAGAGTAGCTCAAGGCGTGATACCCAATGTGGACCCATTCTTAAATCACTACGCTTTGTTCACGCCGACTATTTTGAGTCAAGGCAGTGATGAACAAAAGGCTCAATGGGTTGGAAAGGATTATCGAATGATTGGAACATATGCCCTGGTGTGTACCAATATTATTTTAGTTTATAATATATTGAATTTTTTTTATAAATAGAATAAAATAATAAAAAAGTATATGTAAAATTTGAAATGATTTGAACCAACCAATTCTATTTGTTAACGCGGTTAAAATAATGGTAAAACTAATTGTTAATAGAAAAATTATATTCCAGACTGAGCTTGGACATGGCTCGTTTTTAAGAGGCTTAGAAACCACTGCAACATTTGATCCTGATACCGATGAATTTATATTGAACAGTCCTACAATTACATCATACAAATTTTGGCCTGGTGGTTGTGAGTTTAACTTGATATTTCTTCTTTTCTCTCAATTTTTTTTCTCTGTAACAAAAAATGAGTGACTGACACCGAAAGATCATATCCTACACTACTTTTCTCTCGTTTAGCTAATATTATAAAAAGAAATGCAGCGCAATTAAAACTATTGATTATAAAAAATTCCAGTGGGTCAAACGGCTAACACTTGCATCGTAATGGCGCAACTAATAATACGGGGCGAATGTCACGGTATTCACTTATTTGTTTTGCAAATAAGAGACTATGACACCCACGAACCTCTTCCTGGCATCAAAGTGGGGGAAATTGGGCCTAAAATTGGTTTTGCCACAGCCAATAATGGTTTTTTAGGACTAAATAATATTAGGATACCAAGAAAGAATATGTTGATGGGAAGCGCTCAAGTATCGAGGGTAAGTTACTACTAGCACAGTGACTTTTGTTTCGATATTTATTATTAAAATATGTCATAGACTAATGACGTAGCGTTATATCAATATTTATGTTATCATTCCCCAACGCTATCCCGATGGCCTTAACCTAGTATATGGAATATCATTTCAGGATGGTTCATACAAACGGACGAAGCACGACAAATTGACATACGGCACAATGGTAGTGGTTAGAGTTCAATTGCTGACTGACTTGTCGTTCCTGGTGTCGGCCGCCGCCACGATCTCCGTGCGGTACTCCGCAGTCAGACACCAGTCTAAGCTAAAACAAGAGTAAGTAAATTAGTTATTTATTATAATTGTGTTGAAGATTGCGTTTGTTATATCTACTATAAACATATATATTTACAGTTTCCATTTTAGGAAGTACTTTTTTCTACGCCATAAGTGTAAGAAATTAAAAATCAACTAAAAATAGCTCCCGGACACGTCAAATACCTTTATGCTTGGAATATAAATACAAGAGGCCGGCGTGGCGACGGTAGTGGGTTCGAATTTTTATTTATTAATATTTTCATTTCTTTGCTCTGCTAAGAAGGTGAAGTGCGGCGTATAAGTGAGGCACTCAACAGACAATGCTTTGAAAAATTGTGTATTTGTGTTGTGAATTCGATTTCTATTCAGAGTAATTAAAAAATCTATATTTCGTTATAGTAATGAGGCAATTCTCGGCGTTGAGTTCCGCCATTCTACACGCAATGCCCCAAGAATTCGGTGGAAAGTGGCGAACGCAAGTGTCTACCCTCCTTATCCGTTAGGTGCGGGATACAATACAAAAAACAAATAAAACATTAATTAACAGTGAACCCGAGCCCCAAATCCTGGACTATACAACACAGCAGCACAAGTTGTTCATAGCGATCGCTTCAAGCCACGCCTTCAGGGTGATAGGATTATGGATGTGGGAGCTATACTCTGGTGTTATGCAGGAAATCGCTGAAAACAATGTAGAAAGACTTGGCGAGGTATACCAACTTATAGAAAATGTATTAATTATTCATATATATTTTTCTTTTCATTTTTAATTTATGTGGTCACTCGTGGTGCGATTTCCATCTTTTTTATTTTTATTTATTTTTATTTCATCGGTCTGGTAACTAGGTAAAACGCGGCATTTAGTTGAGTGATTTAGCGCTAGGTTTCCACGTTCTCTCTGTCTACCCTGCTATGTGCGGGATACAGCGTGAAGCTAAAAAATAGTGATTTATTTACTATAAATTTTATTAAATATTTTTCTATCTAAAAATTCATAAATACGATTACTACCTATTACAACAAAACAAAGTGCGGCGTTGAGTTCCGTCACTCAACACGCAATATGTCGCTAAAAGTTTAGAAGTTGGATAATTTAATCACTGTCTCTCTCTCTCTACCTACCCCGCTATATGCGTAAAGATATAGCGTAAAGCTATTAAACGACTTATGTCAATCCATATAAATACATTTATAGTATATATAGATATTTTACTTTTAGTTACACGCATTGTCTTGCTGTCTAAAATCGGTAGTATCCCGCGAATCGACTAGCATTATAGATCAATGTCGCTTCGCCTGCGGTGGTCATGGGTTCCTTATGTCTTCTAATTTGCCTTGCTTAAATACAACGGCTGCAGCTACAGTCACCTATGAAGGCGAATATACAGTACTGTTGTTGCAGACTGGTAGGTTAGTAAGAAAAACAAATGATTTTTTTTATTAGTATATATTTTTTTATATTTTATAATTTGATGTTATATATGTAATTGAAAAGGTCGTATTTGAATTTGAAAGATATGCGAGTTGATAGGAAAATCGGGAACAGAGTCTCTTAACACTAGGTTTCTTCTTTCTATTTCCGATATTTTTTTATTAGCTTTTTTTCAATAAAATAAATTATGACATTTTTGTGATTTGTACATGTCATGTCATATATTCTTATGAACATACGATTTTTTTTATTATCAATTCTACAATATCTTTTATTATTAAAATTTCATTTATAAGATAAAATTTATTGTATTTTTTATTTATTAATTTTCTAAATTTATGCTGATAAAAAAACATTGTTTAAATCTATTGATTTATTTAAAGTAGAAAACTATACAAATATAACATAATGTTTCAGATATCTTTTAAAAACTTACAACGATGCGATGAATGGCAAGCCCGTCCCTGCAACCATAGGATTTTTGAAGGACTATTGCAATAAACAATATAAGCAATGGAGAAACACTCCGGTGGGAATTCTTGATGGAATGGATAGTGTGGCTGCGGGGTAAGCTTTCTTTATGACTTTGAATTCGTTAAGAGATAAAACAAACTGCGGCTTTGAATCCGTTACTTATCTCAATGGCTCGAACATTGGGCGAATAAATTTCTCACGACTAAGTCATCGCGGTCAGTTGTATGCTAATTAAGGTTTTTTTATTTAATTTAAAATGTATTTTTCTTTGATATTATAATAATTTTAATAAATATTTTCAACTTTACTTAGAAAAATTAAGGTAGCAACGGAATCTCTACGAAAACATATGGCGAACGGTAAAGAGATGGAGGACGCGTGGAACGCATCTTCAGTTTTACTATGCAATGCTTCCGAAGTAAGATTTAAAATATTATATTAATAATATACTCAGACTCATTATTATGTAATTAATAATAGTTATTGTACTGGTTAATTACATTGAAGGGTTAGTCTACGCTTAGGAAAGAGAAACGCTTATTTTAGAAAACTTATGAAAATATTTACGGTGCGGGAATTGAACCCGTATTTTTCCAGGTTTGGAAATTCGTTAACTGAGATTTTTTTTAAATGGCTCTCACTTTAATGATTGGCATACTGAAATATCATATAAGCTTTGTGAATCGGAATTACTAATTAAGGTGTAACCACTCGGGGGAATGAATTAAATTCAATTCCTCGCTCTGGTTGCAAGACAATTGCGGCGTTGAATTCAGCCACTGAACACGCAATATCTCAAAATTTAGGTGCGTTGGGAAATGTGTCTTATCCCTAGGTTAGGTTCTATATGCGGGATACAGCGTGCCTAACAGTACTTATATGATTAAGCATAATTTATATTTAATTAATTAATATTATTTTGTTAAAGGCTTACGCTCGTTCACTATTATGTAGCGTATTCTGGAACGAAACTCAAAAAAAGACTGCTACAGTATCTGAAGAACTAGCAATCGTTTTAAATCAACTTGCTGAGTTGTACCTGGTATATTGGGCCTTGGAGAGATGCGGGGATCTCTTATTGGTAAGATATGAATCAGGAAACATTGTAAATGCAAATTCATCGTTCAAATTAATTTTAGTTTTGCAATAAAAAAATGTTAAATAAAATTAAAATAAATAAATAAATATATATTTGCAATATTCTACTTTAAACTATGACATTATTATTACAAACTTTTATTTGACCTGCCGTGTTAGTCAGAAATTTTTATATATGATCTCAGTTCTGATGACAGAGAAAATCAATGTTTCATACATTTTAGTATTCAACAATATCAAAAGCAGATGTAGAGACTCTCTATCTTCGATATGAGCAGTTACTTGGGTTGATCAGACCAAATGCAGTGGGCCTAGTCGATGCGTTTGATATACGTGACGAGGTATTTTTTTGTTTATTTTATTTATTAGTAGAGAGGCGGTTGTGGCAGAGGGCACCAGGATGCGTAGACTGTAAACGCGTCTTTTGTGGGTTCGATTCCCATTCATGAGAATGAAATATTTCATGTTTTCATTTTCCTCATTCTGGTAACTGAGTAAAGCACGGCGTTGAGTTATCTCTCACTAAGCAGAGGCAGTGCGGCCTCTAGAACTCGGCGGAAAGTAGAGCACTATAATGTCTTAAATGGGGTAGGCAGAGGGAACCTAAGAGGGGACCTGGTATTAAGACACTCCGTTCCCATTATGACACTTCCGTTCATTACTTAGGACTTGTCGAGGGCCTCATATTATATTCTTATTAAAATTTAAATAATTACCTAAAACTTAGGCTAAGTGATGCCTAAACGAAATTTTTCTTACATCACATCTTTAATTGAAATTTCTTAAAGTTATGATTTTATTTATACGTGTTAATAAAAATAACATTTTTTTAAAATGATAATAGATTCTTCGCTCTACTCTGGGTGCTTACGACGGTCGTGCATACGAGAGGCTGATGGAGTACGCGGCCAAAAGTCCTCTTAACGCTGAGACTGTCAACGAAAGTTTTCACAAATACATAAAACCATTAATGATGAAAAATAAGCTGTAATAAATAAATAAATAAAATAATTATTGTAAATCTTAATACATCATATACTAAAATATAGAAAAAACTGCTTTACCGTTACCAGACCTTATGTTATCAGATGGTAAAAACAAGGAACAAATATTATAAAAAAAAAATGAAAGACATAGTGTGTGTCTATAACATTTGTGTTTTCTTCAATTTCCCAGTGAACCACCGGGGAAGTACTCCTCGGTGGTGTATATTCGAATCGAAATATAATTTTTATAATTAGTTCATAAACTGCTTTGATTTATTTTTCTTTTTAGGTTCTGGCTGTATCCTGCACGATCGATGTTGGGATAGATTTTTAAATTTTAAATTACGAGGAACACATATTAAAAAAATATATGATTGTCCAATATCTCATATTGAATATCTTTTCTTAGAAATTCGGAGATTTTCAATATTTTGTAAAATAACTAGATTTTTTGTCAGAAAATTAGACAATCTTTGTTTCTTAGAAATTAAAAATACTTTCCCTGATAGCATTTGTAGGCTTTTATGCTAAAATATTAGGTTCAATTTCAACAAAAACGCCTAATCTAGAGCATTCATACATCAGATAGTTCTCTTATCGTCGATATCCACCTCTATGATATCAATATTTTGTCACAATATTTACAATGTTTGTTACAATGTTGCACTAAACTTTTAGCGTTCCGTATATCGTAAGTTAGATATCTTTACTTTCATCATCATCATCATCATCAGCCTGTCCGCGTCCACTGCTGGACATCGGCCTCTCCAATGGCACGCCACTGAGCTCGATCTTCAGCTCTTCGCATCCAGCCGCTGCCCGCCACTTTGCGGATATCGTCATCCCATCTAGCTGGAGGACGTCCTACATTACGCTTGCCGAGGCGTGGTCTCCACTCTAGAACGCGCTTACCCCAACGGTCATCGGTTCTGCGGCAAATGTGACCAGCCCATACTTTATGGTTTTAAAATACGAATACTATCATATTTATTTTAGTATCGTTTTTTAACAAAATGTTTACAATTTTTTGAATAAAACCACATTTTAATTAGTCCACATATTTTTTATGGAATTATAATTATTTTTATAATAAATTATACGTAGTAAAGTTTAATAAAAGTCAAAGTGATCTTGCGATTTTATACATATTTTCCGATTAAAAGAGTCTCGAGTCTAGAGAGCTAGTCACGAGGCCATTACTTTTTCTATATATATGTTTTAAAAATTTTAATGTCGAGTAGCAGAATCCAAGGCCGCGCTTTAAGCGGCACACTCATTAATATACATAAAGTGCAGCATACAATTTTGTTACAAAAAAAAATCTATAAAATAAAATCTCGATTAAATATCGCGTTTAATTTTCAAACATTCGGATATTTTTAAAAATATTGAGCTTAAATCATGAAACAAAACAATATAAACACATACATATATAAGTACTTTTATGCTATGTATATTTATATCTGTATAATCGTCTTTCATGCTTTTACGTATAAATTTATCATATTGGTAGTCCGAATAATACAAATTTCGTATAATTGGGACACCATTGGAAACATGTATTAACTTTTTTTACTATTTTAGCTTCACGCTGTAGCCCGCACATATCACGGTAGGCAAAGGAAACATGGAAACCAAATGTTAAGACACTCCGTTCTCATAAAGACATTTCCCTTGCTCACTTTCCGCTCTATTCTGCAGGCATTACGTGTGTTAAATGCCAACGAAACGAAATTCAACACCACGCTTTGCCTCGTTACCAGAACAAGGAAATGAAAATAATAAATAATAAATAATGAATTTCCTCGAATAAGAATCAAACTCACAACCTGTGGCAGGTAGGCTGATCAGTTGCGCCTGCGCCACGACTGGCTAGATTTTTCTAATGCAAATGTTTAGATAACTAGTTATTTTTAGTGAAGTGTCCTTGAGTTGCCAGTAACGTACAGAACATCCAAAACGAGATGGCGACTCGCGCTTTTCAGAACAACTTCTTTTACTCTTTTTGTACCTACTTCTGATATGTATACAGTTGGTTTATGATCAGTAAGTGTTTTAAAACACTACCGGCTTGTATTCTCACGTAGTACCGTATGCAATGAAAATCGTATATTCGATTGTCTATTATATGATATGACAGACAATCAGTTATACGATTTTTGTCGAACAGTGCAGTATTATACAGTGTGCCGAAATTATAGTGTAGCGAAAAATATTAAAATTTGCCGAAAATGAGCTTAAGTAAGCCGGTTAATGAAGATTTGGATAAGGAGAGACGCAGTTGTACTTTTAATATCGAGGAAGTGACTAATATACTAGATGGTGGTAAAGATAAAACTTTACAAAGGAAAAAAATTGGTAAGTTTTATATACTTGTGAAAAAAATGCTGTTTTTTTTAATTATATTTTTAGATTATAAATATTTCTTTAGGCTTTATGCTGTATCCCACACATAATAGGGTACGCAAATAGAATCTGGAAACCAAATGTTAAGACACTCCATTCCCATTAAAACACTTCCGTTCCTCATTTTCCATTTAATCATCCAGGCAATGCCAGTTGAATGGCGGAATTCATCGCCGCGCTTTGTCTCGTTACTAGAGCGAGAAAATAAAAATATTAAATATTTCACTCCCCCGAGTGGGAGTCAAACCCATAACAGTCACTTTACAGTCGTACGCTTGTGCCACCACGACGGCCTCAATAAAAATACTTATATATTTTTTATTTTTAATATTAAATGTAAAAATCACACTACACTAATATTAAATGTAAAAATTAATCTTACACATTAATCACACAATCACATTAATATTAAATGTAAAAATCACATCACATATAACGACTATAGTAAAAAACGTTGAAAAATATTGTTTTTAGGATAACTCGCTAAAATAATATTGTTTGTAAGGAACATGTAAAATTTATATTAAAAAATTGCAAGAATAGCTTTATTTAGTATTTACTATTTAGTATATTTCTTTTTATTTTTTACAAAAGGTATATAATTTTTTTTAGTTTTATTATTTTTTTATGTGAAATACGACGATTTGTCTTTGTAGCTAGTAGAAATAAAAAAATAAAAACGAAAAATACCTACTCATGTTTAAAATCGTCATGTATTATTATAATAAGTATTTACATGCGCAGCTATATAAAAAAATAATGGATAAAATTCTTGCATTTTTTTTATAACTTGTTAAATTAAATTTAACTTGCAAATTTATAAGATATACGTAGCAAGCATAGCGTTCAAGCTTTGTGCTCAGAGTGCTGGGACGTTTACCAAAAGGTAGGTCGGTTCAAATCCTGAAACGTTGAAATTTTGATACATTTTCTATAAGAAAGTATTTTTCTTTCCTTAGTGTATAATAACTCATTAAAATGTAAGAAATACATTAAACTTTTCATAAAAAAATATTGTTTTAAAGAGTCTAAGGTCTTTTAACATTGGCTTGTGACACGAAGTGACTTGGCCGATTACTATACAGTGCGACCCAGTAATTTCCAGTAATTTTCATTCAATTCAATTCAATAATGCTAGTTACATTTGATTACAGAGGACATTGCACTGAATGGGGGGGCGACGATCGATGAAATACCTGAAGAATGCTTGGACGCGAAACAACGATACGAAAATGCTGTTAGAAAATCGTGTTTGTACGCCCAAATTGTTAAAAATGAACTATTTGACATCACGGGCCTTGAAAGTTTTGGGTATGTTTAAAAAAGAAAATATTACCGTTACTTTTTTAGGATTCCATACTTTTTAAAGAAAAAAAGGTCAAACGCCTTTATCTCAGGAACGCTTAGAGATATTGAGTTAAAATTCAAACCATGTAGTCAGATCTATAGTTTCTTGATTTCCTGAATAAATCGTGTTTCTACACTGAATTAAAAAAAATATACCTATGGCCGTTTATATCGCAAAAACCGCATATTTCGACACTATAAAGGGACTCAAAATTAATAGGGTACTTTCGGTTGACCTACAATTAAAACTATACATTTGTGGTTAAATCCTAAAATATGATAGCCTTAAAAGGAGGCAAAATTTATTATTAAGGCCGCTGGTTCAAGTGAGGTATTAGATGAAAAGGGTTTCTATGCATATTCCAATACATGTTTTTATGACGAACTAATTGTACGGAAACCTTGGTGGGCGAGCCCGACTCGCGCTTGTCGGGTTTTTTTATGTAAATTGAACGAAAGTATTTATTATGGTTTATTTAAATATAGATAATTTCGAATTTGAATTTCATGTCAGTGGGTGATAACAATTGATTTGCAAATATTTAAATAGGTTTATTACTATGTATCAAATAAGTTATTTTACAATGAAAAAAATAAACATACCGATACGTGCATACGCACCTATTTATCATTTTCTTTTTACATGTTACTTGGTACTTATTTCTCAATATATTTTTATTTCTCGGCCAGTCAGGCATAGGGAATCTGGGGACGTAGTGTCAAGACACTCCATTCTCGCTAAGACACTTTCGTTTCGCACTTTCCACCGAATTCTGAACACATTGCGTGTCGAGTAGCAGAGCTCATAGTTATCAGATCGAGGAAATTAAAATTTAAAAGAAATAAAAAAATCCTCGAGTGGAAATCGAACCAACAATCTGTCGCGTTTATAGTTGCGAGCTTGTTATATTATAAAATTTAAATAATTTATTTTTAATATCACATTACATCCAGGTCTCCAGTACTCCGACGTACATCGGATGCATTTTTCAAGGACATGTCACCATTTCTTCTGCATATTGGCATGTTTGTACCAACTTTATTTGGCCAGTGTACACCTGAACAGCAGGCCATGTGGCTGCCAAAAGCACTCAGTATGCAAATTGTTGGTGCATATGTCCAGGTATATATAGATTTGTATAAGTAGCTTCATGATTTCCGACGCCTAGTAGGGTAGGCAGCGGGAACCTAGTGTTAAGACAATCCTTAAGTTTTATTACATCAGTTAGTCAGTTACATCCATTATTTAATAAAGACATAAACCAATGTTACTTAGATTAATAAGAAGAATGATTCTTTATGTGTCAAAGTTACCCATTTCATGAGGGTAAGTTTGACAGACTACAAAAATCAAATTTTCACATATACTGAGGTATTTTAAAAGGTCTATGTGAATGTCTATGGGGAAAAAATATTATGAGAGCACTAATAAAACACTTTTAGTGTAAAATATCGCTATATTAGTATTAAATATCGCTCGTATCTATCAGAGTTACCCAGATTGACTGTAGCTTCTGAGAATAAATCCAACCAAGCAAATTCTTCATTGCTGCTTTATAATATTAATAGGTATATATTAAATATTATTAGGGATATTTATGAGCTGATAACAGCGGTCGAGGTGAAGACCACAGCGTTTGGCGTTCCGTTCTCTATTTTTGTCTAGCTACCCCTCTAGAAATACAGCGTGAAGCTAAAATAAATATACCTTTTATGTAAAAGTAAAAACTTTTATATTTTTAGACTGAACTTGGCCATGGAACTTTTATTAGAGGACTGGAAACCACTGCAATTTACGACCCGAAGACCGAAGAGTTTGTTCTACACAGCCCAACGCTAACATCTTACAAGTGGTGGGCGGGCGGACGTAAGTTTTATATCATTTACTGTATTCATTGAGTGTAGGTTTAAATTCGAAATATCTTGCCACTAGATTCTTCCTACTGCGTAACTTGACAAACAACACAAAGTGTGATAATTAAAAAACATGTTATAAAATGTTACAAAGCCCTATATTGTAATTTTCAGTTGGACGCACAGCCAACCATTGCATCGTCGTAGCCCAACTTTATATCCAAGGAAAATGCTACGGAACCCATTTATTTGTAGTACAAATACGGGATATGGATACTCACGAACCACTCCCAGGCATAAAAGTTGGGGAATTGGGTCCACGAATGGGTTTCAATACAGCTGACAATGGGTTCTTAGCTTTCAATCAATATAGAATACCCAGAGATAATATGCTCATGAAAAATGCTCAAGTTGAAAAGGTAAGCATGGATCATTAGATTACCTATAGTTTCCTTTTTAAACGAATTTTACGAAAACTATGAAACTTCAATAACTGATTATAGTTTTTACTACCAAGTTGTTTTTTCACATGTTAACTAACATAAAGCAATCTTAACTTATACTTTTTTTTCTCTGTTTTTTTGGGTTCTAGGATGGCACTTACGTGAAATCGGCAAGACATGGCAAGCTGACGTATGGCACTATGGTGTTAATACGAGTGAACTTAGTTGGTGAAGCCTCCTTCAACCTCGCTAAAGCTATCACCATTGCAGTGCGGTACTCTGCTGTCAGACGACAATCGGAATTGAAGCCTGGGTTAGTTTATATAAATTTTGAAACGGTTTTATTTAGCTCACCCCGTTTGTTCTTTTAGTTAATTCATTATATATTATTTAGGGTTAATCTTAATTAAATAGTTATAACAGTAAAGAACAATTTTATGGTGGTTTAATGGTTTTAGATACTTATTAAAATAAAAATAATAATATCGTTGAAATGTTGAAGTTTGTAGTTCATGATTTGACAAAGTTAAATGAGTAGACTATAACTATAAAATTCCTCTGAATTCTGGCGGCATTGCGTGTTGAATTACGGTACTTAACGCCGCGCGTTGTCTCGTTACCAGAGAAAAAAAAAACTATATCTTATCTTGTGGAACATTGATCATGACCGATCGCATAACTGGTCGTGTTTACACTCATGCTACACTGGTAAGTAACTAAACATAGATAAAAAATATATTAAAATGCCAAATTTTATATTTCATGACCAGAGATCCAGAACCACAAATCCTGGACTATCCAACACAGCAACATAAGCTCTTCATTTGCATAGCGACGGCTCACGCACTAGAACTGACTGCGTCGTGGCTTTGGAACACGTTCACGGCGGTACAAGCTGATATGAAGAAGGGCAATGTGGACACATTACCTGAGGTTACAATTTTTGTCTATATATTTATGAATCGTGACCCTGGTCGTGCGCCACGACCAGGGTCACGACGAGGCAAAAGCGTGCGACTGTAAAGGCCATATGTTCGAGAAACTGAAATATTTAACATTTTCATTTCCTTCCGCCCCTAAACACGCAGTACCTCCAGAATTCGGGAAAAGTGTGGAACGGAAGTGTGTTAATGGAAAAGGAGTGTCTTAACATTAGGGTCCCAGGTTACCTCTGCCTACCCTACTAAGTTCAGGATACAGTGTGAAGCTAAAAAAAATAAAAAAAAGATAAAGATAAAAAAAAAATCAATTGCTATATACAGCAGTTGAACAGCCAGCCTTACGGGCCTCATCTGGTCAAATAATTATCTTCCAGCTCCACGCCCTATCCAGTTGCCTCAAAGCGGTCAGCACATCTGACGCAGCGGTCTACATAGCGCAGTGTAGATACGCGTGCGGTGGTCACGGGTACATGTTGTCCTCCAATTTGCCATATTTGTATGCGTTTGTCGCCGCTACTAGGACGTATGAGGGAGATTATACTGTGCTACTACTACAGACGGCTAGGTATGTTTTATTATAATTTTTTCAGCTTCACGCTGTATCACGCAAGTAACAGGGTAGGCAGAGGGAGCCTAGTGTTACGACACTGTGCTCACTTTCCGTAGAATTTTGGAGGTATTGCGTGGTGAGCGGCGAAACTTAACGCCGCGTATTGCCTCGACACCAGAGAGAAAAAATGAAAATGTTAAAATATTTCATTTCCTCAACAGTTAAAAGATACTCATAATCAGCCGCGTTTATAGTCGCACGCTTGTATCTAATATAATTGTAAAATTAAAAATATATTAAAATTTATTGATAATTGTAAAATTATATTAAAAGTATAATAATATTATTTCATTAATAATCTTTATATCTTTATTGGTTTTGCCTAATAATTTTAAATTAATAGATTTCTAGTGAAAGAGTGGGAACAAGCGGAAGCTGGGAACATAATGACTCCAACAGTGGCTTACTTGAATCGCTGTTTCAATACTAATGCAAAAGTGCAATGGGACAATACTCCTGAAGGCATAATAAGATCTTTCCAAGCTGTAGCAGGAGGGTGAGTAATATACATACTGAAAAATATTGCAAATAACTTATATATTGTTTCTCTAACAAATCAAAAATAAATTATATCTATCTATACTAATATAATAAAGCGGAAGAGTTTGTTTGTTTGTTTGTTTGAACGCTAAGATCTCTGGATTTACTGGTCCGATTTACATTGTTTTTGTTTTGTATGAAAGCTGCATTCTTCAGAAGTGCTATAGGCTATATAACATTACATTACACATATATACTAATATCTTTTAAAGTACTTTCTAATTTGACATGCAATTTATTCTGCCATGTTAATAACAACCGTCGCGTCGCTACGCAACCGTTACCGCGACATTTTGATATTCATCCTTATGAAAATAAATATAATAGTCACATTTAGCATTTTATCTAGATTGAAATTATAGTTTACTGTATAACATTCTAATAAATAATTAAGGAGATGTCAATGATTCGAAATGAGCTAACCTTCGGGCGGCATAGTATGAGTATGACCGACGCGAAAATATTCTTATAGTTCAAGCAGGCGTAGCCGCGTCCGGTTCCACTAGTAAATAGATATAATTACATATAACAAAATTAAATGCAAAAGGAAAAATAATGTTTATAAAATGACAGTTAAATATAATATAAATGATATAATTTTAGGAAGATAGCATTGTGCGTCAAAAGTATTAGAGATAGAATGAAAGCAGGCAAGGACTATGAGGAAGCGTGGCTCTTGACGACAGTCCAACTTGTAAGTGCAGCTGAGGTAAGACTTGAACTTTATAGAACTGTTGCATAGCTATGACAAGGCTCATTTAGATATCTTTTAGGCTCTCTTTTCAGTCAGAAACATTCGAATTTTACATTTTTTATTTAAGTACCTCTTTTAAATAACGTATATACCGTAAATAAGTCTAAGAAGTTTCATACTAAATTTTTATCAAAAGGTATTTAGGTATTGTCTAACAACTCGAATATTACTTAAATTGAATCCTAACTGAGTTGAAGAGGCAAAGGCAAGAAAATGCTGGATTTTTTAATAATTTTTTTTGACTGGATTTTTCTGAGAGTTGCCATTAAATTTTTCACAGGCACATTGCCGGGCAGTTCTAATAGACACATATTGGAACGAAGCACAAAGATTAACCAAAACCTGCAGTGACAATGTAAAGATCGTGATGACTCAACTAGCCAAGTTATATTTACTTTATTGGGTGTTGGAGCGTACGGGGGACCTTTTACGGGTAATATATAGTTATTATTCTAACTATAAATATAAAATAAACATATTAAAATGTGTAATAAACATTTTATGCATTAAGATTTTTTTATATGTTTTGTGTTTAAAGGTGAATTATATATATCCAAGATGACTTATAACCAATATATTTTAAAGAGAACGTTAGAAAATAATATGTTCCTATAAAATAAAAAAAAATAAAAATAATAAAAAGTTTTTCTAAACATGGTTTGAAAATCACCGCTATCAATTTCTACACTTACTGAAAACATTTTTTAAGGATGACTGTTATATTAGATTGTTATTATAATGTTATTTCTATAATATATATTTTTACAGTATTCATCAATATCGGAACAAGACATAGATCTGATACAGCGGCAGTATGAAGAACTGTTAGAAATTATTCGTCCTAACGCCGTCGGACTGGTAGATGCATTTGATCTCAGAGATGAGGTAAGCCTTAACTAACTTTAACCTATTTATGCCTGTAGCGGCAAATAAATCTAATTAATTTATGCCAAATGACAATTTTAAGTCTAGTTCATTTGGTTCAAGTCGTTAATCTCAAGAATTTCGTTGTAAAAAAAATTATACATTTTCTAAATAAGTATTAATAAGAATCTTTTACAGATTTTACACTCAACGTTAGGCTCTTACGATGGTAGAGTGTATGAGAGGATAATGGAGGAGGTAGAAAAGAATCCATTGAACAAGGAATCTGTAAATCAAAGTTATCATAAATATATGAAGCCCATGATGAAGGGAAAATTATAATTAAATATGAATAAATATAATGGCGGGCTATATTATTACTTTTCTATTGTGTTTGTTATTTATTTGTATTGTGTTTTGGAATTATTTGGTAATGTAGAAATAATTAAATGTAATTAATTGATAACTATTAATTAAAATACTTTTTATTAATATATAGCGTGTTTCTTCTTATATCAGTTGCCCCAGGCAGAGGGAACCTAGTGTTAAGATAACCCATACCCCACTTTTTTCCCTCCATGTCTGATACCCTGCCATTTAATGCACTTTGTAACACTTTGCCGTTTCAATTGTCTATTTTAATTAAAAAAAATATATATTGATTACATGTAGTCTCTAATTAAATAATTCTACTAATTTTATTAAAATCTATCTTTTTATTAAATCACGTATCTAAAAGTCAAGTCGATAATGGTGTCCAATAAAAGTACATACACCTAAAGCTTTTGAAACTAAAATATATAAGTGCAATATATAATTCTTCTGTGTGTGTTTGTCGTACTTCTCTTAAGTGGCAGGATCATTTGGAAAAAATAATATTATATATATATATTGTATTTTCACACTTTGGAATCACACAGTCATTAACCCATAAAAGTATTTTATATAAGTATAACTAATGATAAAAATGAATAACATCAGCGATAAATGCATTGTAAATATTTTTTAACTATCTAAGATATGATTGCTATGGCCGATAATGAAACTACTACTAGATAATAAAAAAAACAACAATTTCTTTCTACTTTCTTCTTTTTATTTAATTTATTTTTTATTTCATATAACACGCAATAAATGTATGTATTTTTGTCATCCAATAAGCCATTTCGTAAGAAAGTAATAGCATGTCGTCCTCATATTCATTTGTTAAATTTGAATGAAATGTGTTAATTTGTACATAAATATTAACAGCAAAGAGGTTAAAGATTGATTGCTTAACCTTATTAAGCAATGAGGCCAATCGTGGCGCAGGTGGACAGGTGTAAATGTAAACGCGACTAGTTGTGGGTTCGATCGATCCATCACTCGAAGATATGTAATATTTTGTATTTTCATTTAATCGCTGTGGTGTTGGTGGAGCGCGGCGTTGAATTCCGCCACTCAACATGCAATGACAATTTATTAATATTTCATTTCATCGAATGGGAATCGAACTCACAATGGTCACGAATACAATCGCACGCCTGTGTTACTGTTGGTCACATTAATGTTATTTTAATTATAATTATTTAATAAATATGCTATACATATACGGACAATGATTTCATAGAGTATTTAGGTAACAATTAATAAGTATGTATTCGATTTCTTTTAAGCACTAGCAGTAATTTTTTTTATATTACACAATTCGTAGAAACATGTAGCTTAAATTATTTATTATAGAGAATAGAATTGTTTAAAAATTAAATGTATTTTATTAATACGTGAAGTATATTGTATTTCATTATTTGCCTTAGATATATGTATGTAAATAAAAAAATACTCGCTAATGTGTAAATACTTACATCATTGTCATCTAAAGCACTTAAAGGCGCGGGTCGACCTTGGCACGGACCAAATTAATTTACCAGTTTCGAAAATAAATATAGTACAAAATGATAAAAGAAATAAATATTTTAAATTAATTTATTAATGTATGTATTTAATTTTACATTATAATCTAAAAATTTACTAACATGTTCGTAATTAAAATATGTAGGTACATATTTAAAAAACATAAAATACAAATAAAAAGGCCATAATCAATTAGAAATAAATATTTCTAGAGACAGTAAAAGTAAAATCGTCATTGAGAAGATCAATTTACAAGTATTAAACAATAATCATTTATCTCATACACTACAGTATTATCAAATAAAACCAGTTGATTTACATCGGTCACTGTGTTAACATATTTTAGTGGAAACGCTATGTCGTTCAAAGTGAATTCTGATTTACAAAAAGAAAGAAACACTTGTACCTTTAAAATAGAAGAATTGACCAATTTGTTGGACGATGGAGCTCATTGCACTGAACGCAGGAGAGATTTGGGTGACAATTTTGTTCTATCTATTGTTTTTTACAATCAAATATTTATTTAGAAAGTGATTTCTAGGTTATGTCTATAGGTTTGTTTGTTAATCGTTAATTTTCAATTTTAGCAACATTGTAACGGAAGATAAAATTTACACTTAATTTCCTATAAAGAAGAAAACATTATATTATTTTGTCATTATTGTTTTTGACAGATCATTGTTTTAAGTGTTGCCTTTTAAAAAAAAATAGCAAATAGTTCTTAATAAAAAAATATCACGATGCCAGTAGTGGCGCAGTGGCACAAGACTGCGACTGTAAACGCGACAGTTCGATTTCCACTCAAGGAAATTAAATATTAATATTTTCATTTCCTCGCTCTGAGAAAAAGGCAAAGCGCGACGTTGAGTTCCCCTATTCAACACGCAGTACCTCCAGAATTTGACGGAAAATGAGCAATGGCAGCGTTCTAATAGGAACGGAATGTCTTAACACTAGTTTCCCAGGATCCCTCAGCCTACCCACGCATGTGCGAAATACAGCGAGAAGCAAAAAAAACATATCTACATAAAAATTACACTTCCACAAGATTTTACGGTATTTCTTTTGTTAGAGATTGTGTTATGTTCTAATATCTTCGCTCTGGTTAACCTGAAAATTGGGGGGAAAGTGCCTTGCCTGCTATTTGCGAAATACTATGTGCAGCCTTAATAAGTATAATTTTTATTACAGAGAATAAAGTACTCAGTGTTAAGGGAATTATAGATGATGTATCGGAAGATTATATGAGTCATAAAGAAAAATATGAGAACGCAGTAAGAAAAGCCGTCCTCTATTCTCAGGCTACAAGGACTTATTTTGATGACAGCATGCCCTTCGAAGAAAGGATTAAGTAAGTAGGGTTTTCTATGAAGAGACATTATAATAATAAAATAATTATTTTTTACATAATTAAAAAAATGTGGATTTGCTACTAAAACTAATTAACTTAACGCCACCGTAGTTACAGATTTGGCGGTTTTTAGACGCAGTTAGAAGTTAAAGATTAAAATAAAAAAATGACCCACCAGCATTTAAAAAACGTCTCATCCGTGGTGACGGTAGCCGTAATACATAAGCATTAAACACCGATGTTTATTAAACAAATATTAACATACAAACGTTAATTTTTGATTCAGGTTTCTCTTTCGACAGTCTGTGCACGCAGCAGTTTTGAAAGACAATTCACCGTTCTTGCTACATTCGGCGATGTTCTTGATGGCTATTTTGGGTCAAGGGACTGATGAGCAGAAAGAGTATTGGGCCAAAAGAGCACTCAACTACGAAATAATTGGAACTTACGCTCAGGTATATATCATATATATCTTTATATCATTTTATCGATATATAAAGAAAAATAAGTTTTGAGTTCATCGTAGCGCTTGGATGGTTTTCGTTTTGCTATCCACTACATTCATACATAGAAGTATATAAATAACATACAAATGTGTCTTTAAAATCGGTTGATTGTTTGGGCCCGTTGAGGCGCTGGAGCACAAGAGTGTGACTGTAATGCTACGGTAGTGGGTTCGATCCCCACTCGAGAGAATGAATTATTATTTATTAATATTTTGATTTCTTCGCTCTGGCACTAAGGCAAATGACCTGGCGTTGAGATCCGTCACTCAGCACGTAATGTCTCGAAAAATGAGGTTAAAAGTGGAGAACGGAGTGTCTTAACACTAGGTTCCGTCTACAATCCCTGCTGTATGCGGGTTACAGCGTGAAGCAGGTTTGATTTTTTTTTGTTTGTTTAAGACCGAACTGGGACACGGAACATTCATTCGTGGATTGGAGACACAGGCCACTTATGATCCAATTTCTGAAGAATTCATTTTACACAGTCCAGCTCTAACTTCTTATAAATGGTGGCCAGGTGGCTGTAAGTGTTTAACTTTTTTTTGTATTGTAATCTTAAAATAACTGTAGTAAACTCGATTTCTAAAGAGATAGTGGCAAAAATATATTTTGATACAATATGTAGAACAATATGTTATATAACAATAAGAATATATATGAATATTTTTCTATATATTAATATTTTTCATATATAGTGGGACACACAGCAAATTACTGTATAGTGATGGCACAGCTCTACATAAAAGGCAAGAATTTTGGAATCCAGCCCTTTATGGTACAGATCAGAGATGAAGAAACTCACATGCCCTTACCTGGTGTCAAAGTGGGAGAAATAGGACCAAAACTAGGTTTTAATACAGTGAACAACGGATTTCTTGGTTTTGACAATGTGAGAATACCCAGAAACATGATGTTGATGAAGAATGCACAGGTTTTAAAGGTATTCATTTCAACAAATATTTTACACGATATTTTTAATCAGAGTATATTTTTGTATAATGATTATCCATTTCAACCAAATCCATTTCAGGATGGCACATTCAAAGCTTCACCGAACAGCAAGCTAGCGTACGGCACGATGGTCTACGTGCGAGTTACTATCGTTAACACTTCGTCCCAATATCTCGCGAGAGCGGTCACTATTGCATTAAGATACTCAGCTATTAGAAGACAGTCGCAGCCTAAACCTAAGTAGGTATATTAATATATATTTTATTTTTCTTTTAGCTTAAAGTAGGTCAAATTATTGCATACGACAGCATTTCTTTTTTGTAAATAAATGCCAATTTTAAAATTATATTAGTTATACCTGCTTTTAGCGACGACTTTGTTCGCAGTGTTAGCTTCAGCATTATAAAATAAGTATAGTTAGTATAAGTTCTATACTAAAATTTTTCGTTTTTTTTCATTTTCAGTGAACCAGAGCCTCAAATCCTGGACTATGTGACGCAACAACACAAATTACTTATAGGCATAGCGACGGTTCACGCTTATCATTTCACAGTGAGGTGGCTCTGGGATTTATATATTGAAGTCAATAGAGATGTCAATCAAGGACAATTGAGTAATTTACCAGAGGTAAGTTTTTTCTTTATGAAGAGAGAAAGGTAACTTAGTAAACACTCTTTTCTCTATTTTTGACAATGTCGCTTTGAAGCAGAATATACAGTTCACGTTTAATCTGAGCTTAGCACTTGTGTCAATGTCAATCAGTTAGAAGAAAGTTTAAAAATCTAATTGATTATTAGATATCAATAAAAAAGTCAATTAAAAAAATTATTACATTAAGTTAACTGGAAATCAAATCCAAAACCAAGTTCAATTAATACATTTAACTTACAAATCAATTTTATTTAATTAACATACCATTTTCCAGCTACACGCCTTAACGTGCTGTTTCAAAGTAATCAGTTCATTCGATTGTACTGAACTCATAGAAAAGTGCAGGCTCGCGTGCGGCGGCCATGGGTACATGCTGTCCTCTAACCTGCCCTCTTTGTATGGGGGTTGTACGGCTACTTGCACATACGAGGGTGAAAACACCGTGCTGCTCTTGCAGGCTGCTAGGTAAACGTTTTTTAGATTTTTATTAAATATTTTAGTTACTTGACACAAATAATCTATTCGGTATACAATATCGATTAATGTTTTATATATTAATATAAATAATTATAAGTATTAATTAAATTTTGAACATGAGTAACGTTAGACGTGAAATCTAACTAACAATTATGCTTTGTCTTTTAGATAAAGTTTTTTAAATTATATATTTTATTAATTATGGTATTGCAAAAATGTAGAGTTTTATTGGAAGAATAATTTTAGGGTATACATTTATTTATAAACATAAATAAATATTCTTAGATATCACGATTAAGAATGGCTAAAATACAAACAACTGATACTGATAACCATTGTATAAATACTATTATTTTTATGCTTTTAGTTTTTAGTAACAATTTAATTTCTTACAGGTCTTTAGTAAAAGCCTGGCATCAATCAACTAAAGGTCAAAAGTTAAGCCCGTCAGTGGAATATCTCGCAGAAACAACTTCATTCCCTTGGGACAATTCACTCAACGGTATCGTAAAAGGCTTCCAACGAGTATCTAGGGGGTAAGATATCATTGTTTAGATTAACATAATTATCTTTTGCTATTTGATAACGTTGTTTTTTTATATTATCAGTTTTTGCTATTAAATTTATCTTATCTATATAAAAGGAGTAAATAGTAATAAATTGAAGTAATAATAACATTGTTTACTATAATACAGGTCGCTGTGCTTAATATAGCAAAGGGCTATTTTAGTTTTCAATAATATAGTTATATAGTTGCAAGAAATGAAAATAAATTGTATGTGGACGAATTGTTGTATAAATTGTAAAACTAAAGTATATAGAAATATATTTCTGTACTGCATGTATGTAAATGTCTACTAAAATTTTAATGTTAATCTAATTATAATACTATAATGTTAAATTGCTTGCTTCCTTTTAAGTGCTTTAAATTAGTAATTTCTTTTAAAATTGGCAAAATATAAGAAATATGAAAATCATTTTCCTTCAGTTGCACAACAGTTATGTTTAAATAGAAAGTATAGGTACAGTATGTTTGGTTGACGAGTCTTAGCCGAACTGAAGTTAGATGCAAATGACTATTACACATCACTATTTTCTTCCTGCAATGCGAAAAGAAAGAAAGAAAGCCTAACTTCAGGGCAGCAACAATTCCTAGATGGCACTGTATACATTTATAATGGATAAAATGATTTTCAGCAAATTATCAAACGCTGTGTCGAGTCTCAAGCAGTATGAGGTCTCGGGACTCTCTCCGGAAGACGCTTGGAACAAAGCTTCTATACAATTGATAGCAGCGGCTGAGGTATTATACTTCTTAATTATTATTCTCCCATAATTGACTATATTTAATTTTCATATTTTGATTCCATTTGAGTCGTAGCGCATAATATAAGTTGTGGGTTCGATTCCCATTCGAAAAAATGAAATATTTATTATTTTCATTTTCTTTAGTAACGAGGCAAACCGTGACGTTAGTCCCGTCATACACGCAATGCCTCCAGACTTCGGCGGACAGTCCGTGACTTACGGTATGAAAAAAGTGTTTTATAGAATTAGCTAAAACTTTAGCTATTAATGTGTGGATATTCTTCTTCATAATGATAATGTTATTAGATCACGAAAATAAATGAGATGAGTAAATAAATAATTATGTGGAACAAGCGGCTCAAAGCCACTAGTTCATAAATATAATATTTTTTTATAATCAATTTGAAGCCATTACAATCGTAGCTATTTTAATGTTTAGAGATATATTTTGATTTCAGGCCCACGCAAGAGCCATCTTGCTTTCCGTTTATAAAATTGAAATAGAAAAGAGAGCTTCAAATTTATCTCCTCTTCTAAGGATTGTTCTAGAACAGCTTCTAGAACTTTATTTCATCTATTGGACTTTGGAGAAGATTGGAGATCTATTATTAGTGAGTAGTATAAAATATTTATATTCGGCGAAAAATATTTATATTAGCAGAAATTGAAAAGCGAAAGTGTCTTAATGAGAACAGAGTGTCATAACACTAAGTTCCCAGGTTCCCTCTGCCTAGCTTGTATGAGCAGGATTCAGCTGGCGCTAAAAAAAGAAACAATTTCATTTTTATTTGAAAAATAAAAATTGATTGTTAATAAAAAACTGAGTAATATGACGTATAGTGCAAATTTCGTAATTCATTATTTAGACCTATACTATATAATACTAATTTACCAAAACGTCTAATAATTTATGAAGAACGGTAAAATTACAATTCAAAAAATAATCAAATTGAGAAAGAAATTTAAAAGATTTATATGCAACGTTCAATCAACTCGAAGATATTTGTCTACTAATGGATGTATCATTTTGTAATGCGATACTAAATCCAAAGAACATTAAATATTTATTTAAATTTATATTTCCATTTTTTCGTTCTGGTGTCGAAGCAAAGGGCGGCGTTAAATTCCGCCACTCTACATGCAATGCCTTCAGAATTCGGCAGAAAATGGGAAACGGAGTGTCTTAACACTACCTACTTTGCCTATCCTGTTGTGTGCGGGATACAGCGTTAAGCTGAAACAAAAAGTAAAAATAATAAAGCAAATTTTTTGATCTTTCTTAAATGAAAAATAAATGGCAGGAAATTATATTAGTGAATAGGTTTTGTGTACTAATTAACACATAAATAACACTATTTTATTAGCGATTTTACTAAATTAGGATTTATGTATGCAAATAATCTATTAACAGCTTAAAAGTCGTAATTTTATTTTCTCACGTTGTAAATTATTTTATAGTTTCATTTAGGAAACCGGCTCTAGCTATTCATCCGAGTTGATATATTTATATATTTGTATATTCTTTTTGATATTATGAATGCGGCAGCTTAGATATTATTATAATGTTGTAGATGTCATATATATGTTTTAACTTTGGCTTTTGTTGGCTCCATTGCCAAAATCAAAATAGAAATTATTAAATGCTGTGTGGCTCAGTAGGTGCATACAAACCGAGCACAGGCGCTTGACATATCGCGTCTTTTAATTCTAATACGATAGACTCGTATGTGCTATTCCAACACCACGCAACACCTTTTTTTAATAAATTTCTTAAAGGAGTTACTATATTAGCATACCCAGCGATAAACTTAAACAAATAATTAATCATTCCAAGAAATCTCTCCAATGATTCTCTGTTGGTCGGACTAGCCATTTCTTTTATAGCCCTTAACTTATTTTTATCTATATGCATACCATCAGCATTAAACATATGATCCAAATAAATAACTTCCTCGACCCCGAATTCACATTTATCGCGATTAAATTTAATACCTACTTGCCGCGCCCTATTCAAGAGAAGTCTTAGTCTCATATCATGCTCTTCCATAGTACGCCCGTGAACTAAAATGTCATCAACAAACGAATGAACTCCCTCTAAGCCCTCGAGCAACTGAGCACCAACAAATTTTGTATGACACATTCTAAATGCCCCAAGTATTAAATAACTCTAAGGTTACATCGTAATATGAGTTCCTGAGATTAGCGCGTTCATTCGAAAAATATTAGTAAAGTTATTCAAACAATTTTTTATATATAATTATAATCGATTATTAATATACATACTTACTTCGCTACAAAAAAGAAACAGTTTTGATTGTTAATGGCATTCCTAGTTAATTCATAGGAATACACCAAAAGGAACAATAACAACAAGCGTCTTTGATATGGTAAACATACTATAAACTATAATTAAGTATATCTATAAAAAATATTCGCGTCTATAATTTCCTCGAAGCATGAAGCGTATATAATTGCGGTCAAAGTGCTATGGATATAAATTTTTATGGCACCTAGACAAAAAGTAAGCAAAAAATGTACCACATATCTCTAGCTATCTACTATCTATGTGGGTTAGTATGGTCAGCTGTAATCATTACAATATTCGTCTTTCTTTCCGTTCTTAGAGCGTGCGCATGCCAAAACAAATATCCTTGCTAATTAAAATAAATTACTTTTAATTTTAAGGAAATAAATATTACTAATATTTCAAACAAAAATGTATAAATATTATTGTACCGATAGACAATGTAGATGTTATGTTATGTTATTCAACTAGCATTTTCTTAATATTTTCAATTTTTTCATTTAGATTTTAAAAATTTTCAAAATCTAAATGAAAAAATTATTATACAACTTTCAGGTAAGTTTTTTTAATTTAAAATAATTTCTAAAATTGCATATTAAAAAGTATTTATTTTTAAAGTGCGCGTGCGCTTCTTCGTCGTGGTATACATATATTTAACTAAGATAGGTTCTTCGATACAGTTACCCAGATATGAGGCCAATGGACCGCATTTGTCCGCAAAAAACGAGCCCCCACTGACTTCATTTGTCATTGAAATAAAACCGGATAGTATTTCGTGTTTTACAACGTTTATTAGGCGTCATTAGTTTACTTAATGAGAGGGAAGTCGTAAATAATTGCTTGAACTTCATGCGATTTTGTTTATATCTGTTTTTTATTTGTATATTCTTTATGTTGTAGTCACATGTCTCTATCATGCTTCTATTTCAATATAAAATCGCTTTGTAAGAATTTTAAAGCTTTTTATAATTACAAGCGAAGCCGCAGACAATAGCTAGTTATTTTATATAAGATGTTTTTAATAGAAATTTATTTATTTGTTACTTGAAGGAAATTATAAACTTGATTTATAAACAGTTTCTACATATAAATTTAGAAAGCCTGAATGTAAACACGATGGTAACGGGTTCAATTCCCAATCGGAGAAATAAATTTTGTCGCTCTGGTAGACATAATGCGTTGAGTTCCGACACTCGGAAGTTAGGCGGAAACTGACAAACACAGGGACTTAACGCTAAATTCCATCTGCTCACAATTTTATATAAAGGAAAATACTAATTTATTTAACATTTTTTTGTAGTACACTCAAGTCTCTGAGAAAGATGTGCAAGCTTTGCAAAGGAAATATGAAGATTTACTAGAGATAATTCGACCTAACGCTATAGGTTTAGTGGATGCCTTCGATTATAGGGACGAGGTAAGCGAATTACATGTATTTGTCATGGAAAAATATCTGAATATTATGACTATGGTTGTGGTTTCGATTCCCACTCGGTGGAATGTTAATATTCAAATGCTTTTTTCTTTTATTTATATTACATTTAACGGAGTGTCTTAACACTAGGTTCCCAGGTTTCCTTTGACTATCCAGCTCTATGCGGGACCGAGCGGGACGCTAATCTGCTTATCTGTATAATAATGTTTGTTTTTGATCGATAACCCTGTCAAAAGTTTCACGCATTAAATTTATTTATCTATATTAATTTATTTTGTTTAAATTTATTTTAAGGCATCGTGGGACTTCCCTGATTTGGACACGATAGCTATTGACATGAGACATATTTTACTTAGTGGTTATTAATTAAAGTTGGTTAGACATTTTTTTACGAAATTCGATTTCAGTTTCTATTACTTTGTAATATTCTAGATTTATTTAGTGTTGTGACAGGAGCACTAGCATGCGACTATAAACGCTGCTTTTAAATATATATTTTTGATTTATTACGTCTGGTAACGCTTGCGAGCGCGGCGTTGAGTTCCACCTGTCTGTATAATGCCTAGAGAATTCGGTCTAAACGGTTTTATTAAAGGTTAATTCGGCACCTTTACTCTAGACCCTAGTTCTCTCTGCCAATGCTATAAAAAAATAATGAATGTTATCTTTCATAGGTACTAAATTCTACTCTTGGATCGTACGACGGCCGGGCCTACGAACGTTTGATGGAAGAAGCCATGAAGAGCCCGCTCAATAAAGAACCCGTAAACGAATCATTCCATAAATACCTTAAACCTTTCTTGCGAGGAAAATTGTAATTGTATAATAATATAAATATATTTTTTTATTATATTTTTTGTATATAAATGTATGTATTTTTTTTTTAATAAAATAATAAATAAGACTTATTTTTTTTTATTTCATCCTAAGAACTATTGTATGGCAAACGAGACTGCTATTAATTAAATAATTTTTAACGTATTATTCCACACTCATTAAAAATCTTATTTATTATTTATGGTAAGGTTATTATATAACATCACCGTTGAACTCCTTGTTGAGTTTCCTTTGCTTATCCTGCTATGTGTGGGATAAATGCCTCAAAAATTCGGCGGAAAGTGAAGAAGGAAGTGTTTTAACACTAGGTTCCCTCTGCCTACGCTGCTAAATGCGAGATACAGTGAGAAGTTGATTTATATAAAATCCAAACATTTAAAATGGATCATTCGAACATTGTGTTTCACCCCTATCGCCACTCAATGTTAGATATTCATTCTAGTAACTCTTTTTTTAATTTATTTTCCGTTCTTTTTTAATACGAAAAAGTTGAAATAGATATTCATAAAAAATATAAATTAAAAAATTAAAAATCTTAATACCTAACTGAAATGTTATTGTTGTAATTTAGTTTTTTTTTTTCATAATGACGAAGAAACAATGAAGACTAGAAGGATCTAGCTATTAGAAATCATTTATTTAGAACAATATTTTACTAATCATAAGACCTTTTTTTGTCTAAATTAATTAGGTGTTCTTCGATTTTAATAAAGTATAATCCAATGTTTTTTCCTAATTATATTTTTTTACAAGGGTACGTATTATTATTACGTTAGTCACTATTAATTACTGACCTTCGTAATATATTTGTATGGGATGGGATAACATATGAATAAATAATAATAAAAGAAAATATTTAAACCAACCAACTATTTTATTAAGAACCATTTTCGAAAATAAATTAAATAAATAAAATAAATTACTTAAAAACTAAAGTGCAAATACATTAAGACAAGTTACGACGTTGTTCAAGTCGTCTTAATGTGGTTTGCTTAATTAAAGATAGTTAAGCACTTGCATTGGCTTGAGCAGAGCCAACGCCAAAGGTGTTTGCCGAAGAATTGACAACCCTGAAGGCGGTGTTTACGCCCTGAGACTTAGCAGATGAGCTGGCCACGCCTTGGCCAGAAGTTTGGGCATTAGCTTTCAAGTGAGATGGGTTGTAGTAGTGAGGAAATCCATCAGCGCGGAGTGCGCCATAAGCTGGTCCTGCATTTGCAATGGAGCTAGCTGATCCGTATCCGTTTGCAACAGAGGACACGGAACCGTGTCCAAAATCATCAACATCAGCATGGGCATTGACATTACCATAATTAGATCCCATAATGTTGGCAGAAGATTTCACATTGCCAAAACCGTTGGAGTTTGCTACGGAATTAGCGACTCCATATCCGTTATTGTTGATTGAGGACTTGGCAGAACCATAGCCGTTTCCGTTGTTTTCAACCGCAGAATTGACGTAGCCACCATTCAAATTACCATTAGCATGTGCAGACCCTTGTCCTTGGGCGTCAGCAGAGGATTGGATGGAACCGAAGCCATTGTTTTGAGCAGAGGACTTAGCAGAGCCTCCGTTAGCTTTGCTGTCAGCATGAACATGTCCTGATGGGTTGCTGTAAGCGGTGCCAAATCGCCAGTGAATCCTCTTGGCGTCAACATTTTTAGCTGAACTTATAACGACACCTTGTACATTATTCATATCAACGTCAGAAGAGGAAGAACCAAAACCTTGAGAGTCTGCATTTGCTAAGGCAGATCCTAAATTGTTGTTCGCTGAGGAACTAGCGGATCCTCCGTTTGATTGAGATTGAGCGGATACTTGGCCACGTTCGTTTTGAGATTTGGACGATGCAGAACCGAAGCCATTTGATTTTGTAGCAATGTTAGATACTCCATGTGCGCTCTTTGCGTTAGAGGAAGCTGATCCTTGTCCACCAAAGCTTTTAGAGTTAGATGAAGTTACACCGAAGCTGCCGACGCCGTGGGTATTAGCAGAGGATTCAGCAGATCCAGAACCATCACTTCTTACAGAAGTTACCGAGCTTTCGGAATCTCCATCCATTACAGCAGACGATTCGGCAACAACTCCACCAGCGGGGAATTCATACCTTATTTGAGATGGTAATTCGAAATTTTGTTCATAAGATACAATGGTAGCGGGAGCAGGTACGTAATAGTGTGGTACGCCGTGCGCTTGAGCTACAGCTTTAGCGGAACCGTAAGCTGGCATGTGCGCATTGTCGTTTACTTCAGCTTTAGCCGCCACCTGACCAGGAAACGCTTCGTAGCCATAATTTCTAATTAAAGGGTTGTTTTCGTTCGAAGAAGCACTTCCCGATGCTTGAAGAACACCTCCATTTACTGAAGCTGATCCTGACGCTTGTCCGCCGTAGTTAGAATAGCCTTGACCGATTGAATAGCCGCGCCCATCACGGAATAGATAACCTGCAATATATTGTTAATAATATAATATACAATCATATGCGTAATTTAGCTATATGTTTAGAAAATAAAGAGAAAATTAAAAAAAAAATTGAATAATATTAAAAAAATCCTTACCGTTTAAAAGGACAGGGCTAGAGTTGCAAAGGGCGCAACACGCCAATGCGACGAGAAGCTTAGCTGCCATGATTAGATATGAGAGCTGACGGTTTAGTGGATGTGGAGAGAGCATTTCTCTCAGCTTATATACTAACCTTGCGGTACCACCACCCGTCCACAGCCTTCGTCAAAACGTGAACTTCACCTAGAAAAGTCGTCCAAGTCGTAAATTTAGATATGTTACGGTAGATTGATTGCCGATCTAAATCAAGATTTTGCAAATGATTTTTAAATTTTTATGACGCGTTGACGTTTGTTGATACGTTGCAAGACCGGCTTGTATGCAAGTGCGTTGACCTAGGTGAGTTATAATTTTGTATTAATAGCTATTTTTCAAATATACTTAATATCGTTAAAGAAAAAGTAAGTATAAAAAAAATAAAAAAAACGAAATGCCGTCTTAGAGTAGCGACTCAGTGTTTGACTGTAAGCGCGACGTGAACCTGAAAAAAATAATAATAGAAGATGTCCCTTGCATCATGAATGTGCAACAGAACTGCAACTTTTATAAATATTACTTTTTAAGCATCACTAAAGCGGTAAAAAATATATAAATAAATAGTAAGTCTTTAAAACGAACGATAAAAATTCTAATATGAATATTTTACGATAATCAATTGTATTTGTTTCATCTAATTATGTTTAATAAATTCAGTTTTGATATATTGTGTCGTTTTCTATAGATATATAAAAACTTTACGACTTTCGTAAACGAATACGAAATAGAATAGAAGTCATTTAGTTGATAATCGATTTCATGTATTCATCGTTATAGGTACGACCATAATTTTTATTTATTTTTACAAGATAATTTTAACATATTTAAAGGATTATATCACACTATGCTAACTTAAGTTATTTAAAAGGCGAGGGTTCGAGTCAGTTTTGTTTAAAATTTTTACACATTTTATTAAAAAATTAAAATTTTTCAAAATAAAGAACGGAGGAGAAGTTTTCTATTTTTCTCTTTGAACTTGTCTTCCTTGAAATAAAATAGTGTATTCCTTTGAACTTATGGTTGAATTCTTGTCTTATAGATTAAGTTTATGGGTATGAAACCTACACCCATAAACTCACTTATAACACATACCTATATTGCTTCATTAAAGAAAGATATATACAAAAAAATAGTCTGTATAAATAAAGGGCTGTGCACATATTATAGTACACACTATACAAAAAACAACGTCTGCATAATACAGGTATTAATTACTACTCTCAGAATCTCAGATCGACCCCACAACACGAATAAAAGTAAAAAAAAACTGTGAAATATACAGCAAATAAGCTCAAATTGTGATAGGCGTATCAAATTGATTATGTTTTAAAAAATCTACTTAGTTATCTAAACTTTTATCACGCTTTTTATGGAGCTTTTAACCTAACTTCATCAGGTTTTTTTAGTGTCACGCTGTATCCCGCACACAGCAAGATAGTCAGAGGGAACCTAGTGTTAAGACATTTTGTTCCCCATTTTCCGCCGAATTCTTGAGGCATTGCCTGTTCGGTGACGGAACTCAGCGCTGCACTTTGCCTCGACAACAGATTTAGGAAATAATAAAAAATATTAAATATTTCGAGAAAATCGAGCTCACAACCTGTCGCGTCCACAATCATATTTTGTGCCACTGCGCCAAGGCTGACCTCCTAAAAATATAACAATAGTAAAAAATATGTAATTCGTAAATAAGTATTTCTTTTACGATTTTTTTTTGTTTTTGTTAAATATGTTTAATATGGTGTGAAATAAAGAGTTTTTTTGTTATGTTATTCTAAATATGTGGCATTTTTACCTCACTGTGATTTAAAGAATACCTATTCTCTTAAATAGGATTCGAACCCATAACCTAAAAAGTTCATAAGTTTATTAATAACCACATACGAAAATATCGATTGCAAATAATGAAACGCACTCTCATCATTAATTAGATCACTTTCTCTGTCAACACTTTAATGCTACACTAAACTTTTTCTTTCTAATGAACGCAAAAAGTGTCCTGGCCAAAGCTACAGTACGGTCAATGAGTCGTGGCCGCTCTGAAATTAGCTGTAGATGGCTGCGCAGATTTAATTATAGATATTTTTAAACTTTTGATTATATTTTTCCGAGTGATCAAAAAAAAGCAACTTGTGCAAGCAAAAGTACAGAAACCCTAACTTCGGGGTGGCCACGACTCTTTGACCGTACTGTAACTGGAATAAGAGTTGTCGCCAAGCGGATATTAGATATAGATATAATCTATCGATACTAAATAGAAGTCATTAAAAATAGGCACTTTTATTTCAAGTTTATTAATGTTTATTTAGTTTTTTTCGCGCTTAATATTTTTGTCATTATGTTTAATGACGAAGATTAAAGTTTTACGACAGAAATAATAAGTTCTTTCAACTTGAAATTTTCAACAATTTCATACAAGATAGTATTCTATCGGCCATTGCTACCATGTTTATGCCGTTAAAACACCTTTGTAAATAGAAGACAATTTTGGCGTAATGTAATTTTAATATAACAAGGTCACTGTTGTTATTCAATAAATTTTAAAGAGGTGTTTAGTTTAGGCGTACACCTCGGGAGGTATCAGGAGGAATAATTTTAAGTCAAATGATTTTTCTAGTTAACATGGAAATCTATCTAGTTTTTCTTAAACAGTCTATTTTGTATGGCGATGTTTAATAAAGTTCGTAACAAATTCGTTTTAAATATATGTAAACGCAAATAATAAAGAATAATTTCTAACTTTGTGGTGAACATCGTCTGATTTTAAACACGGCGGTTCCGAGTTCGATTCCCACACAGCCATTGATTCCCAAGCGTATATTAGAGATACTAATATACGTTTCAAACAAACTATAGCAAATCTAAATAATCTCATATTAAAAACATTACCAATGATAAAAGAGAGGTTAAAAGAACTAGTGTTCATCAGATTGGAACCCAGAGCCGTCACGAACGTTGAATGATCACATATTTTTCATCTGAACACCAACATAAAAGGTTAAGTATATATTTAAATATTAGAAACAAAATTAAATATTACTATTTTTTGTCCACCAGTCTAAGTATGCTAATAAAACTAACATAAAATGACAGCGACAGATGTATGAAGCCGCGGTTCTAGAGAAACCCGTCCGTTTCACCTACTAAAATATTATATTTGATTGGCAAAACTTATATTTTGATATATGGCTGACACCTGACAACGCTTGTAATTAATTATATTGTCTCTTGTGAAAGTTGTTTTATAAAAATTATATTAAGATTATATCTAAAATTATTATTTTTATGTTTATAAATATTTAAGCACCCATTGATAGGAGAGTTTTATGAAATTATAAAATAGCACATAAAATCAATGTGGCGCACTGGAATATAAATGGTCATTAGTTCCATTCCCGTGCAGGAAAGTTTTGTTATATTTGAGATATTTTCCCCTATCTTAGTAATATAAAACGCTCAATTCGCAATGTTCCATAAATAGAATAGCGCGCCCGTTTTTGGCGAGAAAAAAAATCGGGATAGAATAATGCTTTGCCCACCCCTGAAATTAACCCTAACTATTTGCTAACTTATTAACCCTGAGAAATATAAAATAAAAAGGACCTTGACAAGAACACGCATACGCCAGAGTCCAGGCCCCCCTGGAAACTACCTCTAGATACGCCCATGCGAATCTTATTGATTAACATTATACATTGGTAATTTTTAAACAATATTTAAACAACCCATACACAAGTAATTAAATTAATAAGTATCTTATATTTTATTTCGATTAAACACATAGAATTGAACATTCAAAATTCAAATTCAAATTCAAAATATTCTTTATTCAAATAAACTTATTATAAGAACTTTTGAATCGTCGAATGAACATATGAACAAAAAGCTACCACCGGTTCGAAAGCAGTTTTTTGAAAGATTGAAAATGAAATGAAAAGTAAAACTTAGTGACACTGAAAAAACAAATTAAATACTAAAAATACAAACTATTTTAAGTATATCACTTCACTTATTAATAAAATATATATTGGAGTTAGAAACAACTTTATTTTATAATTAACAAAAAACATTTGACAGCGGTGGGATTCGAACCCACGCCCTTTCGGACTGGTGCCTAAAACCAGCGCCTTAGACCACTCGGCCACGCTGCCTGTTGCACAATTTTACCAAATATTACAACGTTACACAAAGACAAAACAATTTGAAAAAATATAAATATGTTTTTTATTAAAACCATATTTCAATTAGGAGTGTGCACAACAGATCATTTTTGTGAACGTTAATAAGCGATATGTTCACTTACAGAAAGAACTCTGTTATTTTTTTTTAATACAGGCTTTATACGGGTTTCAGACAAAGATTTTAGCTTACAACAAGCCTAGTGTTAACACACTTCGTTCCCCTCTTTCTGGCCAATTTTTACGTATAATAATATATATTTCATTTCCTCAAGTTAGCGAGAGCATGAACACAACATGACACATGACATGACAATTTTAAGTGTTGTTGTGTTGTTAGTGTTAATTATTTTTTTATTTTCATTTCATAACTTTTTTCTTCGAATGCTGCTAAGTTTATTTTTTCTGTAAGAAATCTAACATTAAATGAACGTATTTAAATGTAGCCGGTAATTGCAAAATATTCTTTTAAAATGTGTTTTTATTAGTTCTTTATTTTATTTCACAATTTTTTTTATCTTTTTACATCATCTAGATCAGACATTTCTAACTTATTTATTATATATGTGTCATAGCAAGAATTATATAGTACTTTTTGCTGGTTTGCTTGCAACAATTAAAAATTTATGATAAATAATATATTTTTAATATATTAAAAATATATTTTAATAATACTTTAAATATTCAGAATAAAATTTTATGAATTTTCAGTTGTGCAAATAAACATTTGCTTGACTATTTTATACATAAAAGTATGATTTTTTAATAATTAAGTTTAAAGTTTCATCATATAATTCATAAAAATTGTTTGTTTTATTTTTTACTGTTTAAATAATTTATATAGAATAAAAAGAAAGAAACAACTTGATAGATTGCATATTTAAAGGGATAAAAATAAAACAAAACGAATATTGATAATGACCTGTATAATTACCTAAGTGTAAAGGAGCATTATTTACAAGGTGGACATCGATATATTTATGCCTACCCTAAATCTAATCTTTCCAAACATTAGTAGAAAATAATAAACAAAAGTGATATTTATATGAGAGCTAAAATTATTATAAAATGTATTGAAAAATATTACTTTTATTATGTTAACAAAGGTTCAAATAAGCTAATTTATATTTTTAGCTGCTTCATTTTTTAAATTTATTATTAAAAATCTATAAATTATCATTTCAAAATAAAATGATACGAAATTAAAAAAATTCTCACACAGATTAAAAACAAAAACGTCAAAATTGCAAGAAAAACGTTTTTATCGACATGCACTGACATTAAAAGCAATAACTAATATAACATTTATAATTTTGTTACTTGGCTTATCCATAATTTTTAGTCTCAACATTGTTGGTATATTCTATATACGCTAGTTTACTATGATATTTGTAATATTTAAGAAAATACATAAAAAATTAAACGTAAACTGCGTTTAAATTTTTATACATTACCTCAACTATTCTTCTATCCTTAGTGTGGTATAACACTTTAAATATGTTGAAAATGATATTTATATTTAGAGCTGCCTTACATTTATTTTAAATATTCATATTATTAAAAGTAAATGAAAAATAACACATACACAGTTATTATACTAAAATGTCAAAAAGTAAAATTGAGCATGTTATTAAAAATTATTAAAGTCATAAAATATTTTTTGTAAGTTAGAAAACAGCATAGTTTTATGAAAAAAATTACATATTTTGTGACTCTTATATATGAAATTATAATAAATATTTAAACAAAAAATTTGTTAAGTCATATTTTAAAATAAACAAAATGTTAGTCATAAATTTTAAATATAGATGCAATACTATTATTAAAAGCAAATGTAACCTAAGTTCAAAATTATGGATATGCGTGAAAACTTCAAAATTATTAAATTTTGTGTTACTTTTAGAACAAGTGCTATGTTAAATAGGATACGTCATTTTAGTATTATAATATTAATTATTACTAGAATATGGGATATTAACAAATTTTTATTATGAATAGTACAATTCTGAAACTCTGGTTGTTAAATCATTAAAATACTGTGAAATTAGTTTACAAATTACACTTTTTTTAATCTTACGAGCTGTCAGCTAATGGACATATTATTTGACATATTACTTTAAATTCTATTACCACACAAAAAATGTCACCACAAAATTCATAGTTTCTTACGTTACTACGAAACAATTAAATTGCAAAATTTTCATACTCAGGAATTATAACCATTTTCTATAATTTTATTAATAAAAGTAAAAAGAAAACTAATTTAACAGTATTAAAAGTACACTATGTAAAATAATGTTATCCATAATTTAATTTCGTATTTATATTGGATATATATGTATATGAACAATATTTGGTTATTGGTTTACTATTTATAAGTTAGTATCTAATAGAATTTACAAATTTAATGTACACTTCTTAAACTAAATGAGCGTCGCTTTAGTTACTGCTTTACGGAGATTTTGAGGAATGTTTATTTATTTATTTATATTTCATATAAAATTTTATTGTTATCTGTATTTTTTAAAGAATGTTTTGGAAAACGGTATATTTTTAATGTTATAAGGGAATTAATAGCTTTATTATTTTAAAATCTATTACTTTTAAATATTCTAAAAAAATACAGACAATTTTTAAAATAGGATACTTCTTGAAACCTTTCATTATCTATGTTTACGTTTCAATGTTCAATAATAGTCAAATGTCACGAAGTCAGATGTACATAAAATATAATTTTAAATCACTAAGCGATTATATTATGAAAATTACACCATTACGATTAAATTACGACTATTACACATAATTTAAATAAATTAATTGACTGAATTGTCATATTAAATGAAAAAGTTAGGCGTCTTATTATAAAAAACATATAGTAAGCAATCATAATGTAGATTTTTTATGATATTATTTTTAACTCATATTAATATTTATAAAATCATTGTGTTACTGTTCTAAAAAATATCATTAAACAAAGAACAAATATTATTAAAATATAAAAATCATTTTATTGAATTAATTATAGCAGATGTAAAAATCTACAATATGAGATATTTGATTTTTAAACAAAATTCGTTGCGTCATGACGGAAATTATACATTATTATATAAATGATCATAACCGATAAATAAAAATGCGATTAAATATCAAATAGAAACCCCATGATAATAAAAGGAAAATTAAATAAATCTAAAGGAACACAAATAAAATTCGTAAAAAGTAATTATACAAGTATATATAGACAATTTCAATGCTCATTAAATCTTAAGAAAATTTGATAGTCATTTTAACTACATATACATAGTTTTTCATTGAAACATTGTGACAATCTTTCCCGCAGGAAAAGGTAGGCAGAGGGAAATGTTGCGTTAAAACACTCCGTTCTTCACTTTCCAACTAAACATGCGTATTGAGAGGCGGAAGTCAAGGCCGTGCCTTGTCTATTAGAGCGGAGAAATGAAAATAATTTATATATAATTGCTTCCCCGGGTGTGATCTAACCTAAAACTATCGTTACAGCTAAGATGTTAACCCACTACGCCACGGCGGCCGCTAACAATAATAATTATTTCTTTTATTTATTTAAAATTTCATTCTTAATTTCTTTATCACCTGGATTTTATTTAATAAAGTTTCAATAAAAAACCATACATACAACTATATATAAAGACAAGATAGAGACGCGTCCATAGACTATAAATTATGATTATAATTATAATCTATGCGATGAGGAAATTATGACTGGCAAATATACAATAAAGAAGCGGATGGCACATTTATTTTTTTTATTTTTACAGTACATTATACAAGATTCGTTCAGATTCAACTTATTTTTTTTTATTTAATGAGTGATAAATCTCATACATTCATTTTATAATAGTCGTTATCAAGCGATCTGTTTTTTAAATCATTATTTTTGTCACTTTCTGAGTAATCTTATTATGTTATTTTGTATTTTATAAGATTAGAAAGAAACAACTTTTTTCTTTAATACGTTGTAATTAATTAATTCATAGAGCATATTAGTGAAATTTTCTAGTGAATATAATTTTAGCTAATAATTTCAAACGTATTTTAGAATTTGTAACAGTTCCTATTTCATTTCTAACAGATCGCTTGATCCGTGTAAAATTTACATCAAGACACACTTGACGATTAAAATTTTGGTCTTAAAAATTGATATTTTTGTTAAAAATTCAATTCACACATACATATTATGTGTGTCGAACAACTTTACCATACATCGTCTGTACGTCCGTACAACTAGTACAATAGATTTTTATATATTCGTTTCAGAACTAGCCACATTTAGGATTATTGTTTTATGAAAACAAATAAAGTTCTGTTAAAAATCGAGACAATCGAATTAAATCGATAAATTACATTACGAATCAACTTTAAAACTGTCAAAATTAAATCTTACAGACATTTCTATACGAGAAACTATAGCAAATTTTCAATGTTCAAACAGTTTTAAGTTAAAATTTGTAAAATTAATGTAAATTAATATACTTGTGGCAGTGTTTCCGAATCTCACGCGTAGAATTCTCGATTGTTGTGGCCTTTACCGTAGGAGGCGGCGGCAGGACTTCTCTTGGGCTCGTCTAACGCGTACGAGCCTTCGTCCTTTTTGCGCATCCTGTACACTATGAACATCACTACTAGGATCGCACATAGCAACCCCACGACTGCACCACCTATCACAGCTGGAAAAAGATACAATTATTGATAAGTAAACATTATAATTATAATCAATTATTCGTTTAAAACGTTTTATAAAATTATTATGTTTTTGCATTTTGATAGATTTTTTAAAATGATTAAGTAGAAAATAGATAGATGAAAAAAAAGGTTAAGATGAAATGTCTCGAAATAGAACTTTTACGGTTAAACGTCAACCGAACGTACACCAACCCAGAGATGAGAACAGTACTCCATAGGAGGCCGATCCTGGGCCCTATACAGGGCCAATCGGTGTTTTGGTGTGAAGTACTGTCTCGCTCTGCTGATGACCCCCAGTTTATTTGAGGCCAACTTGGCCTTACTTTTCAGATGATCGCGTTTACAGTCTCACGCTTGTGCCCCTGCGCCACGACTGGCATTAGAAGAAGAAAATAATAAATTGTGCTTCTCTAGTTATGATGAATTTACATACAATATACAAATACTTACCAGCAAGTATGCCAGGCTGAGCGAAAAAGCTGGTGACGCGGTCCTCGGGGTTGTTCATTATGATCACGGAGTTTTCGGCCGGCCGCGACTCCGGTTCTAGGTTTGAACCGGATTTATCTTGGTCCTGGAATTTATGGGAATTGTTTATTTTAACTATTTATCATTCAGTTACAATAAAAAACCAGAGCAGGGAAATGAAAATAATTAATTACTCCAAGTCGGAATCGAACTCATAACGGCTACAAAAAAACAATATGTCTCTGTATTATAAGAGTTGTAAAAGTTATATAATTTTTATATTTCTTATATTTAGCTCTATAAGATTTAGCCAAATACAATTCAAAATGCGGATATTTTATCATTGTAAACAAATGATAAAGGGACAATGACTTCGGTTTGACTTCTGACTATTTAAATTATTATGTTAAAAGTTAAAGTCGGAACAGTCAAAAAGATATTAGATTACGACTTAAGTATTACTATTATTTATTTAAGAAAGTTCTTTAATTTCACTTTAAACATTTCAAAACGGATTATATTTTCTTAAGCAAAGAGGTATTAAAATAGGTTGGCAACAGTTTAAAATAACATTATATAGTAGACATTTACAAAAGTACAAAAAATCATGAGTATATTTATAATTTTATAGAATTTCCTAATAACTTACTGTAGTGTAGACAACGATAATTTTAGGGAAGTACATACTTGGAAATATAAAATAAAAATTACAAAACCTTTTTCAATTTTAGTGAATATTTTTACAATATATAAACACTGGAATAAAATACTTACAATGGGCAAAACTTCTTCAGATATGCTAATATCTGTCTGGTCTGGACGCGATGGCTCTTCAGGCCGAGAGTCCGGTGCTCCTTCAGGCTTGGTCAATATACGTGCTGTAAAGGTACATGGTGGAAAATTAAAAATTATAAAAATTTCTTCACATAAATCTCTTTGTAGCCTATTTCAGAATACATTACTTCTGTATCTAAATAATATTGTATTAGTAGGGAACAATGCAATAAGAACAATTACTGGGAATATTATTAATTTAATTTTTTTTAATAGAAAAACGGTAGAAGATAAGGTAACAATGTAAATTATTTGTAGATGACGAAGACTTTGGACAAGTTAGCAGGTTAATTTGGTTAATTCGGAATCGGGAAGGATTTAGCATAATGTAATAATTAAAGAAAAATTGAAGTGAATGATGACACCTAAGAGCAGATAAAAACTTTGAACATGCGAGAATATAAGAAGGGAATATTCGAAAATGGTTAGAGTTAAAAATATGAAATAAAACTATTGTGCTTGATGTTTTGATAAATATGAATAATATTTCAGTAAAAATAAACATTTTTGCTAAATAACCTACAAAAGCACTGTAACTATATGAAAATCATCATACACTAATAACTTTTGACTGAAGATGAAAATGAGATTTATGAAGGTAAACAAAAATTCGCATCTCAGCGTATGAAAAAAATATTAAAAAGACTTTATATAAACAGTGAGACATTTAAATTGTGAAGAAATTGGATAATAGTTTCAATTTAAATCAAAATAGACTAAACAATAATTTAATTTTAAAAAGAAGTTGTCGTGAAAACTGATATAATGTAATATAATGATGTCATGCACAGTAATTTTATTTCTCAAGACTTACCAATGTCCTTGGAAATATTAAAATTTATATAATTATTGACATTAAATTTTACAATAGACGAATAAGTCGATGTTGAGGAAAGAATACTGGGATAAGCAACAGTTAAACAATAACTAACGCTAACTGCTCGCTGATAATTGGTCATAATGAAGGCCAAACTAGTTGCGTGTTCGTAACGCAACGACACCAAATTATACGATTACAATTTAATAACTTTACTTAGTTAGTGTTCATTTGAAAAAAATCTTGAAATCCGTAGCTATGTTTATGCTAAACTATAATAATATAGCATAGAATTTGAAAAAATACTCTTACTAAAATAAAAAACTAAGTTCAAAATATTTTGCTTATGTAGCTTCATTAAAAATTGGTTCAAATTGGCTGGTTATTTTATATTTTTAAATTAAATAATTACTTTATATTTATCTATTATTTATATAACTACTGGAACATTTGTGACTCATCTATAATAAGCCCTGTATTATTAATAGTCACATTAGTTCAAATATGTTGACTAACGATTAATAATAATATAAGCTGGTATTAAACATGATAAGAAATAATATTATTAAAAAATAATAATAGAATGCAGAATAGCTTTTACGTAAGTTCAATTTAAAAGTTTAAGTTTTGAAATATTTAAAACTTAATTGTTTTTTTGGGATACAAAACAAATGTTAATAGATCATTTTCTTATTTAGTTAATTAACCCGTAAAATTATTCTACATTCAAATAATCTAAAACTAATAATACGCAACAAAACTGGCATGCTTCAGCCTCTACTCACGACTGACTACATCGAACTGGTCTTTTGGCGGGGTGGGATTCGGGACGGAGTCGATTTCCGATTCTGGGTAATCGGGGTCCTCTGGTTCCTCCGGAATATCCGGCTCCACTTCCAATGCGGGGTGTCTCGTTGTGGTAGTGGGGAAGTCTTCATCATCTGACGGCCCGTATATAGTGTCACCTGATCCGCTGCGGTTGTCCTCGTCGTCGGGCCCTGGTCCCGGCCCCCAGCCCGATCCGGAACTCTCGTCGATCTCTACACCGGACCCATCGTCGTCAATAAACAGATCCTTGTCTGACGCAAGTGGGTCGTCGTGTTGATGTACTGCGCCTTCCGTCGACGGAACGCCAGTAGCGCCCACCTGGAAAAAGAAAAACACGAATATTTTAGAACAAATATTACGTACATTTATAACTCTTATAATAAATAAGTATACACTTACAAAAATAAGCTCAATTTTTTATGTAAAACGTATATTTGCCACACAAGTGCACCTTTGATTCAACAGTTTTAGATCGCATTGCACTTTTCTAGAGCGTAAAAGCTAAATGACTTTGACGACGTGCCTACATAGCTATAGATTGAGTGGGCGACCTATTTCTCGAAAGTTCAGCAGAGCATCAAATATGCACTTGATGCAATCGCCAAATATTATATTTTTACATACACTTCTAAAACGAAGAATAGTACTAAAATAATATTATAGTAATCTTAAAATATAATAACAATATAAAACCACACAGTAAACAACTTAAACGTCCACGTCATCATGAATGGCAAAACGATGATGAATGGATTCACCATATATATGAATATATATTAAAAGGTCACTTACCCAGAAAAAAAATGTAGGCTATACTTAGGCCTAAAGTTTGTTATTGGTAGCTTATGGTGTAGCTTTCCTAAGCTTTTGGCAGTGTCTTTTCGGTTAGCGTAAGTTGTATAGTGACGGTAGAAGATCGATAGCTTTAGTAGGGGAGGGTAGGGGGTGTAGTCCCCAACTACGGTTGGTACCCGGTTCCGCCAACAGAGGGTTCGTAGACGGGACGGGAGGCTAGCGTGGAAATTTCAGGTTTTCACGTTAGAGTGCGCTAGGAAAATTCTTAATACAAATTACTCCTTTATAATATGTAGGTAATAATAGTTTTTATTTCGAATTTAAAAGTTTAAAATTGTTATTATTTTACATACAAGTATAATGATTTAATTAATAATTGATAAGATCAAACGTCCTATTTTATGTAACTAATCTTTTAATTTCTTTAGATGTAAGGAGATACAAAAAAACATTGAGATTATACATTTCTATTTATTATTACCAATTTCCTGAGTGTAAATCGAATCCATAAACTTCGTACAATGTAAAAACTTACAAATTTAAAAAAAAAATAAACTCTAAAATGTAAGTTCTAGAATTAGGGCGGCCTATTAATTTGTAATTTCTAGACCAAGTACCTACTCGATTAGATATCGATTATTTTATAGGCTGTAACTAGGTGACCTAAGCCTTTATTATATTCATTTAAATAATGTAAAACCTTTTTTGCCTGAAAGGATTATTTTATACAATATCATAATATTTCAAACGTGATTTAGGTAAATCCTTGTTATAATTCATGCGGGTCGCGTTTATCTTCATTTCTAATTACTTTAGAATATTTAATTAGGCTTATACGGGACTTACGGATTGGAGTACTAAAAATATATATATGTATGTAATAGGTACATACAATTTTTTTTTGCTTAAAGCTGTATCCCGCATATAGCAGGGTTTGCAGAGGGAACCTGGTGTTAAAACACTCCTTTCTGCAATTTCCTCAAATTGCTAGAGGCAATGCGTGTTGAGTAGCGCAACTTAACGCAGCGCTTTGCCTCTTTACCGGAACGAGGAAAAGAAAATATTTAATATGTATTTCATTTTCTCGAGTAGGAATCGAACCCACAACGTATCGCGTTTGCAGTCGCACGTTTGTAATTTGTGCACAAACACTGACTGATCTTAAACAATAATTTAAAGATAGCAAATTTAATTAAAATGAAAAAACTCAAGATCATTTATAAGAGAACTCATTAATATTGAAATGTTTTATAAACAAAATATATGAAGTTTAATTTAAACAAGCAGTTTTTGGAAATCATTAAAGTTATTCTATAATTGTTGGTGAAAGTTTTTGCCGACATAACACGTGTTTATGCAATCTTTTCTAAAAGTAACTAAGTTAGCTAAGGATATGGTTTCGATTTCTTAAGACACTCTAAGAAAAAAAACCCATCAATATTTAGATGTTAATAAATAATTAATTAAAATGAATGTATTTAGGAGCCATAGCTTTTAGAAGAAAATGAAAGCAAAAAGGAGATAAAGGTCTCCTTTTTACATATTAAAAAAATATATAAAGAAATCCTTGAATTAATTTGTTTATCTGTTGAAAGGATATTCTCGTCCTCAACAAATTGAAAGGCGAACTGATAGTATCGGTGAAGGTATCGATGCTTTCAGCACTCTATCTTATTATTTCAAAAGTTTGTGTTGGTTTGTTCAGTCGTTGGAATGAAAGTTTTCTTTAGTAATTTCTTATTTCCTTCTAATCTTAGCTGCTGTTTTATTTTTATTTCAAATGAACTAAAAGTAATAATATTATATTAGAATGAGATTTCTGATAAAAAATATATAATCAAATTATTTTCACGCATCTATTGATTCCGGCTTCAAATTATATTCAAGGAAAGATGAGAAGGTCTGCCTAAACAAAATTCCGCTATTCAGAAAGAAATGTCTCACAAAGTTCAAATCTTTTTCATTCATTTTCGTAGATAAAGAAAAATTAGAAATCCTTTCAAAAGCACGATATTTATCAGATTATCTATTTTAATTAAACACTATGTAAGCATTCGCATCTAGAAACATTCTACGATACGCTCCTTTAAGGCTTTACGTGTAAACTATAAAGTTCCTACGAAGCTATATTTCCTACGAGTATGTCTAAAACCGACTATGTAATTGAAAACTAATAACATACTAACACGCAAGCTCCTCCTAAAGCTATATAAAGGTAAGTCAGGTAAATCTGCTATTAGCTAGGTAAAGTACATCCGATGTGTTGTGGCCGCATTAAAGTTAGGCTTTCTGGATTTTTGTGCATTGTATTCACATAAAAAAGTAATCAAAAGTATGAAAAATTCTAAAATAAAATCTGCACAGATATCTAGTATCTACATTCTATAGCTAACTTCATAGTGGCCACGGCTTACCGGGCGTAGTGTATCTAGCTAAGAGAAGATGTTTTTAAATAATACTAACAAATCCCAATATATCCCCAACAGGTCGTCCTAACCCTTGTTTCTGATTACTTTGGGATACCTATTTAATACTGGGATTTAATGAGAAATATTTATATCCGACGGGTGTATCCGTATTTTCATAATATCCTATTTAGATAATACTTGCTACTTTTTGGGTTCAAAGGTGTTTGGGATTCTAGTTCTAGTCAATATGCCTTTTGAATATTTTAGGTGGTTACAAATTACAATAGAATATTATAAAATATGTCCGAAATTGGACTTTTTTAATACTTATTTTGTTCGATTCCTATAGAAGGGAATTAAATATTTAATATTTTTATTTCTTTGCTCAGGATTTTCATTTGCTTGCTACTTAACACGTAATGCTTCCAAAATTCGACAAAAAGTGAAAAACTGAAGTATCTAGGTTTGAGAGAGATTACACTAGGTTCCCTCTGTCTACCCTGCTATGTGCGGGACACCTTGAGCTAACAAAATAATTATAAAATATATACATATAGTTAGCTTCATATTTATATCTTTTATAAAATATAGAAGAAACAAATGCCTTAATTTTTTAACTAACTAACTTTTAACATCAAAATATCTCAATCAGCAACGACGTTTTAAAGTTGGTCTTCTAAATATTTAAATGTGTCTGTGCAAAGGTAAGCAGATACTAATTATTTATGTACATACTTAGTAAGTTAGCTTGCGTCTAGGTAATATATTTTAAATGTTGAATATTATATTTAAAAAGGTTACCTAAATATTATTTATTCTTGTATATAGTGTCTAGTCTAGTGTAGTGTCTTAATCTTAGTGGGAAATCTGTACGCTCTCCACTTGCCTATAGTAATTAAGGACCTATATAAATATTAAAAAAATGGAGGAAACTATAGGTATTGTTAATTTATTAGTCCTCTTGTTCATTTAACGAAATTATTATTGGGTAAAGAAATATTTTACTGAGTTAGGCGAGAAAAACGTGCCAGAAATTGACGTTTACCTTCCCCTCTTGCCTACTATAATATCAATCAAATATTACATTAAGTATGATATGAACCTGGTTACACAAACCTACAAAGAAACCATTATACCGCGGCTCAGACAAGCCTTACTAAACGAAGATTATGCCATTCTTTAAGAAAAACACTCGCATAAATAATTTTAATATCAAAATATATCATTTAGTAAACAAAGACACACTAAAAGTTGTTGAACTTCTGATAGCTGTGATTCCGTTTCTTTTCTCATTTGCTAGCGACATTAACTGCAGTCTCCGCAATTTTCCCGTGCCCCCATTTTCATATTCGAGAAAAGAATATTTGTGGTAACAATACAAGTACTGCATTCACTGGATTATAAATCTTGAATGTTCTGAATGAATTTATAAGCCAACGCATCTCAAATCTCAAAGAATCTCTATAGAGTCTTATGTGAAAAGAGAGAAATCTTGAGGAAATCAATTTTGATGTTGAATTATTTTGTGCGGCCGTTCCCGTTATTACCATCTTTTCAAGCTTTTGGTTCATAATGAATAGCATCACGCTATAACCCACCTGCCATTCCCGCTATAGCAGAGGAACAGACGAAACCTAATGTTAAGACACACAACACAGACAAAAATAAAGATCCTTAAACATTCGCAGGGTATATTTTTCAAAACGCTTAAATATGAAAATACTAAGTACAATGTGAAGCAGCAAGTGCGAGAAATAGAAGCTAACTATACAATTTTATAACAATTAACCATCACGAGCGACAATTCCGTGCTCGAGGAATACTCGTTTTATGTTCAAAGTACTCTCTCTCTCTGTTTAATATAATTCTAACGTTAAAGACCTATTCGTTCGTCCATTATTCTTCTTTTGAATGATATCGTTATTAAAAAACAAATTTTGAAATACAATAATTAATTAATAGTATAGTAACAAGACAAGACAACAAGGTAATTAGTAGTTAGGTACATTAGGTATTGGAAAAGATTTTCTCTTCCTACTTAAGATTTATTTTCTTAAAAATATATGTATATACTTTGGCACGGTAAAACGAAATGCCTCTTAAATTAAGTACGAACTCCAAAAAGCGACATGATAAAGGAAAATTTACTTTTAAAACAACGACGTGCAAACTTTGCCTACATTATTAATAAGTATTTGCTTTTTCTTAAAAACCTTGCATATACAGAGCAGGAAACGTTAAATATGAGAGAAAATGAATGTTTAAGCTGAGAAGCTACGGATGAATAAAATATGATCGAAGAACCGTTCTGGCGCAGTGAAGTGATTGCCACTCGGGAGAGTGAATTGCTTTCATTATCTTACTCTTGTAACAAGACAAAACGCGACGTTAAGTTCCGCTACTCTATTAAGCAGCGGTTCTCGCATTTTTTTAAAAAATAGGCAGATTGTAGGTAACGGGGTGTCTTACACTATACTAACTTCTCTCTGTCTATCCTGCTACGCTGCTGCGAGAAAATGCGTGAAATTGCTGCTTTTTGTTTAAAGATCCATTCCATTATGTTTATATTATAAAACGTGTATAAATGCGTACAAACATTAATAAAACAGTCTAGACATTTATTATGTGTGAGATCACTCAATTTATCATTATATTGGGACGTCAGAAGCTTAGGAATGTCAAATATTAAATTATATTTTCGAGTATGACGGAATATGTATATATCTTTTCTTTACTCTTCATTAACCGCGGAAAAAATAATCATACTTTTTTTAACAAGTGCTTAAATATTAATGAACGTAACTAAACAGAACTTTTATTACTTACAGGCCTTATAACGTAGTAGATAGATTATTAAAAATAGAAAAAACGTATTTTTTTAGCCTAACCTAGGAACCTGGTGTTAAGACTCTCTGTACCTATTAGGACATTTCCATTCTCTTCTTTCCGCCAAAATCTGGAGACATTGCGTGTTGAGTTACTAACGAGGATAGGAAATCGAACCCACAACTTGTAGCATTTATAGTCACAAGCTTGTATCTCAACTGGTCTCTATATAAAGTATTTGCTGTTTATAATATTTATAAACAAACTGTTAACTTGAATATTAATTCAAGTATTATTCAAGTTATATTAAAAGTATTGTTTATTTATTCTTTTCCTATAACAATACCAATTTATTGGTCACTATTTTCTTGAAGTTAGAAATGAAATTTGTTGGCGTTGAGTTTTTTTTACTGGAAATGCGGCAAAATTTAATTAGCTGGATTAATTAATAACACAAGGAAGTCTGACGACGCTCGTAAATACTTCTCGCTGCTTTCTTATATTTTTTCTACGTTTCTACGCAAAAACAGGGATGTTTTAAGTGGGATTCCCTATAACAATATAATTATATTGTTTTAGCTTCACGCTGTATCCCACATATAGCAGAGTATACAGGAGAACTTAGTGTTACAGCACTGTTTTCGTTCGCCCCATTATCGAAACCTATGGAGTGGCGGAACTCAACGCCGCGTATTAGCTTGTTGTCAAGTCAAAGTGGAAATCGGACCCACAACCGCCACGCTTACAAATTTAATAGAATTAATAATTATTCACTTTTAGGTTTTCCTCATAAGTACATAATTATTCTTGCTTGATTTTTAATGAGAATATATAATAATCATCAAATCGAATATAATTTAATAAGCGGCCCGTTACTTGGAAGGCCCTGTAGATATACGAGTATAAGGGGTGTTATGATTTATGATGCGATCTCTTAGTCATAAATCAACGCTTTACGTTTTTTTTCGCTCTCTAACCGTCCTCCTAGCACGGCTGAATCAACACGATTCAAACACCACGCGAAATCTGCTCAGTGGAGCTAGTGGGAATACGTTTTTGTTGGCCTTAACACTGAAAAATACTACAAAGAATAACATTCAAAGTGTAGTAAAATGAATGAACATTTTTATAAGATGAAATGAAATATCACGTTCTATTACAAATATAAAAATAACAGGTACAAATAATGAAAAATTTGAGGCCATCTTCATGCAGCACAGTGTGTGTCTATAAACACGACGGTTGTAGGTTCCATTGCCATTCGGAGGAAGTCATTAGTTTAATTTTCTCACTTTGGTCAGCACGGCACGGCGTTGAGCTACGCCACTCAACACGCAATAACTCGAAAATTGGACGGACAGTGGTGAACGGAATGCCCTAACTCAAGGTTCCCTCAGGCTACCCTCCTGTACACGGGATACAGCGTGAAATGAAAAAAAAAACTATCAAGTGCTTTTTTTTCTAAAACGAGAAATCGTCGTCCAATTACTTGCCATAATACTGTTCCAACAAAAATATTGACTGAGTATTCTGACACCCATTCCAGGACAATTCGTGCCTCTGATGTTTTAAGAGAGATTTAGGGCGTTTCTGTATATCTTTTGAATAAATTATAATAAACTTAATGGTTTTGCATTGACATAAATTCTTTAAAAGCTACATTTAGATATAACGAAGACTAATAAAATGTTTTAATAACATCTTAAACTTTGTCGTGTTATACATTGTATACAAATATGGCCACGTATAAAATTCCGAATTTTTTGAGACATAAGCCCGTGTAATGCAGGTCTAATAGGACAGCAGGTCCTAATAACATCAAGTGTATGAAAAGTTAAGAGAAAAGAATGAACAACTATTTAAAAAACCAACAAATACATTTTATAAATGTCAATAAAAAAAAGAAACTAAGAGCAAAACATGAAGTATCCCGTATACAGTAGGGTATATTTATAACAAAAATATCAAGTAAATCTTTAAGTACCCAGTAGTTCCCCTTTCCTTATTCATAGGTCGTAATAAAGTCTTTTTTCCCGTTTTCTCAATAAATTCGTGATACGTACAAACGTCGCATAAATATCCATATAGATGTTTGCTTTCGGCAAAAAGGCACAAAAGACTGTATAAGAACTGCCTTCGTTAGATCCCATCAAGCTGTCTTGTATGTTTCCTTCTTATTTGGCAGATTTTGCGTAAGAAGTTATGGATATTATTGACTTTGAATGACATGCGTTGAATATAATCATATAATTTTCACTTTATTTATTATTAATTTATTTGATGAAATATACCTACTATCTACTTAATATTTAGTCGCAACGCAGTGGTTGTGGGTATAATCCCCATCCACTCACTCTCTGTTAGGCGAAGTAGATACTGCATTCAAAGTGGAGAACAAAGTGCCTCAACACTAGGTTAACAACTAAGACAATGAGTTTGTCTTGCTTTCTTAATTGATAATGTTCTCCTCAGTAGAAATCAAACCCATACCCAACGCGAGTACATTCAGCTCTCAGCTACATCGCGACACGATCATAACTCTATATCAAATGTATGATAAAAATGAAGTTAGGCGTTCCAAATTCTACACGCGAAGAAATGTTTAGCAAATCCCGCAAGCAATAAAAGATATTTCCCAAGTTTGTGAGAATGTTTTCATATACACACATACAGACTATAATATATTTTATGATATTATATTTTGTATGCGGGGTAATGATTTCTTTGAACGCATGGGCGCTGTACGCCGCTTTATTAGGGAAAATATTCTGATAACATCGGTGAGCATTAGGGGCTTGTATATACATGGCGAAAAACAACGTAAATATTCGGCATCTTGTATAACATATGATTTTTTACCTAAAATTTCTTATGCAGGTATATATTTGGTCTAAAAAGTACCTAATACTTTTTGCATTTCGCTTCGCAGAAAGGTAGGCAAAAGGCAACCTAGTATTAAGACACTTCGTTCCCGGTAAGACACTTCCACATTGTGGAATAGAGGGACTTAGCATCGCGATTTGCCTCGTTACCAGAGCGAAGAAATATAAATATTTAATATTTAATTCCCTTGAGTGGAAATCGAACCCACATCCTGTCGCAAATACATCCTTATGCTATCGCCTGCGCCATGACTGGTACCTAATATTAATTACGAATTTAACAACATTTTTCCGTGGTATCTTGGTTATAATGATTTATTTTGTAACAATAGATAATTAAAAAGATTTTTCATTGACAAATATCCAAAAAAAAGTAATTCCTACATCCCAAGCTTCTATTAGGCTTAAAAATATAATTTAATTTTACCCAAAAAGGTTCTTGTAATATCCATTCCTGCATATCCCCTACTTAATTGCGTGGAGGATGGGCAGGAATTTTATAAGTCGAGGCCCCACGTTTGGAGATGAGCACGCATCGGCGTTATTGAGATTCCTGTGCTGTCGTTAAGAGAATATAGATAATGGTTAAGTTGAAAAATATGTTTGATTAAAACTTTAATTATTCTTATTTATTAAAAATATATATTCTGAAACTGATTAATTTTAAAATGTTTAAAGTTTGAGTTTATGTCAGTTCTAAATTGTTTACAAAAAATAAGTATATCATAATAAAATAAGTATAAGTAAGTAATATCATAGACGCGTCACCGATATTAAAATTCTTTTCGCCAGCTGAATCATGTCAGTGGGTCAAACCAATTTGTCAGATCAACTTTAGTTGGGATCGATCTTTGGGAACTTGCTTGGAACAACATTGAATTGTTGTAATGGGATATGAGGATGAAGTAAGATATATGAGGAAAATGTATATATATACTATGTATATCTTTATTGATAGTTATAGAAATCGTAATCGTTTCGAATTGGAAGAAGAATGGCAAACCAATTTTCTTTACACTAGGTTCTCTCTGGAGGTTCTCTATGCTGGAGAAGAGTGAAGCAGCTTTTTTATTAATGTTTATTTAGTTTCTTAAAAATATAATTTAAAAATATCGGTACATTTATTACTCTTATTTTGTTTCATTTTCAATACACTTATAATAATACAATCCCGTAAACACAGATTTTTATTTAAATTGTCATAAAATACTTTGCCGAGATATTGTATTTCTTATAATGGAATTGTCACAAATGGTGAAATTTCCATTAAATTGTATAGCTTACAAGTGCGACTGTTGAGCATGATTTACTTCGGCAATATCACGTAGAATAGACGAGATACGATGGAGATTGATCGATGACGGCTCGGTGCTCACATTTCACGATCTGAATTTAACTAAACAAGAATTGATAAGTTATTTTATTTGTTTTATTTTAATTTTATGAAGAATATTTTGGTTGCATAAAATTTTATTTATATATTTCATTTTAGAGTGGCGCAGTGGATCAGTGCCTAAGTGTTCCCACGCTAGGAAGCTTTTTGTGTATTTTCATTTGCTTGCTCCTAAAGATAAAACACAACGTTAAGTCCCGCAATTCGACAGAGAATGTTACAAATTCGAACGAAAGTGGGAAACCAGAGTGTCTTGATGAACAGAGAATAAATTCTTTCTATCTATCCTGCTATATGTGCAAAAAGATAAGAAGAGGCAAAAAAGAGGTCAAAGATGGTAATTACTGAAGAAATTAAAGTTTTTTACAAGCGAGTACAAAATAATCATAAAATATTTCTTATAAAATGTCTACTAATCGAACCTATAGTGTCATCAAGGAAGACTAAAATCAACAATACCCTAAGTAAATATAAAATACAATTCGCATCTACGAACTCTGGAATCACCCATTGCAAACCATTTAAAAAGGCCACATTCAAAATTCAGAAATTATGAATTTTCCTGGCAATCAAGATGAAATATAGGAGCAATTTGGTATAAATCATCGGGGCTTAGTGTAATGATGGTTTATACCGTTAACACATTGTCGACCGGTCACGAGTTAACTCGTGTTTTCATGCCCAAACGTTG